>JAPMAC010000225.1:0-500000 GCA_028671895.1 Oenanthe sinensis | reverse complement strand
CCTGAACACGAACCCACTGACCGAACTCTAAATCATATATCCGCAAAAGATTCGCAAGAATTTTTTGATTTAGTGAGTATCGTATTCAACCCTCCTTCTACGATATTTTGGGACCTAACAATTGGTATCAGAGCAGACTGATTGAAGTTACAAATCAAGATCCGTATCTTAGTGAAGCTCACCGTGCCGAAGCTGTGTGGACTCAGAACGGAGGCCGTGTTAAATAAATTTAAGTTTAAACTTTTTAAAATAAAATTTATTTTACAAACTTTTATAAAATTTATTTTGTAAACTTTTATTAGTTTATGTTATAAATTTTAATTAGTTTATTTTATAAATTTTAGATAAAATTTATTTTATAAACTTGTATAAAATTTGTTTTAAAACTTTTATTAGTTGATATTATAAATTTTAATTAGTTTACTTTATAAATTTTAGATAAAATTTATTTTATAAACTTTTATAAAATTTGTTTAACAAACTTTTATTAGTTGATATTATAAATTTTAATTAGTTTACTATATAAATTTTAAATTAGAATTTATTTGATAAACTTTCATAAAATTTATTTTATAAACTTTTATTAGTTTATGATATAAATTTTAATTAGTTTATCTCATAAATTTTAAATAAAATTTATTTTGTAAACTCTTATAAAATTTATCTTATAAACTGTTATTAGTTTGGTTTATAAATTTTAATTAGTTTATCTCTTAAATTTTAGATAAAATTTATTTTATGAACTCTTATGAAATTTATCTTATAAACTTTTAATAAGTTTGTGTTATAAATTTTAATTAGTTTATTTTATAAATTTTAAATATTAAAGTTTATCTTTTAAATTTATTAAACAGTATACGGCTCATCTCTCAAAGGAAGCAGCTAAACGCGGTTACTAAGTTGAAGGTGCTCAAGTTAGTAGATGAAGATTTTTCTGGGTATTTGAATACAACAGAGATTGACTGAAGGTTATCCAATGAAGATTATTCTGGAACAGACTGAAGAAATAGTGGTTTTTAATTTCCCCAGAGGTCTACTTAAAAGGATCCCACTAATATTTTGGAAGCTGCAAAAGAAGAAGTTAATTTGGGTACAGTTTTGGTTAATTCAAGTTGATGTTGTTGGATGAAAAATCTTGGAGGTTAAAGAGTTGTGAAGGAGAGCAGACTGGACTACCTGGCATCTCTGTGCAAGCGTTGAAGTTTTCTTTCTACAGGAGATTACAGGAAGTTCGTGCTAACACTGCAGATCATCTGGTAAACAGGGTTACAGCCATAGGGAATCTAAGGATACAACAACATTATCTTTAGAGGAACTATCTGTGTGCTGAAGGCCTATGAACTAGAACAAGAGCGGAAGTAGATAATATTTGGTAAAGCAGGTTGTTAGCATATCCACTGTATTTGTGACCCAGGAACCAATTTGATTGAAGTCAAGGTTGAAAACCTCTGAACATAAGTGAATTGATCCTAGAAGCTGAATTGAAGATGTTGAAGCTCGAGGTAGTGGTCAAGGTGTTGTATGCAAATTTGACACTTTGGAATAACCTGAGATATGAACGACTAGTGAAGCCTGCAGGACAACTGGAAGTTCAGTGACGTCAGATTCAGATGGAATCCCAATTCTATATCTAAGGTCCTTACCTATAGATTCCGTAAAGGAGATTTTCAAGATCAGTTCAAGAGGTGGTTGCAAGACAGGGATGGTTTTGATTGTAGAAGATAAGTTTGAGGTTTGCTACACAAAATGAAGAAGCATGTACAAGCAAAAGATGACAGAGACTATTTTGGGTTGAAGCAGGAATCTCAAGCATTAGTGAGGATGCAGCAAGAGAAAGCACTTGTTGATGAAGTTAAATGCAAGGATGTTTCTATCAGTGAAAGTGATGAACCAAATGGATATCTGGCATCAATGACCAACACTAGAGATGAATCACTAAGCACTTCAAAGGTACACTTTCTAACTAGTATACGTTTATCTAATTCATAACTGCATGATTATTAGGTTTTGAAATGTATTATATTCATGACAGCATGTTAGCATCTTAGGACTTAAATGCTTAATTGATTGCTAAGAATAAGATTGCATGCTAGGGTTCATGAGTTTAATTAGTACATTTCTTACTTAATTTTATATGCAGTAAAATGAATATCTAGAATTAGATAGGGTGTTCTAGACGGTTAGGTGTATCCCCAAACATTTGCTCCTTGAGTTAAATCTTATGTGATTTAATACCTCTGCTAATGTTGTGAAAATTGCTAATAGACAAACAGGTCATAGATCAGATTTTATTTGTTCTTAATGACAAATGACTTGTTAATTGTTTATGTGCTTATTTTCATATGATTTGCTTTTACTCACATAGTTGCTCTTAAATGCTATATTATATCATGTATTGCTTGTTAAGGTTAATTGGTTAAAAGATGGTAGAATTATCTAAGTAGTCAGTAAGTCATGTAGATTCGAAGCTTAATCTAAAATTGACTTAGGTAATTAGAGATAGTTAAAAATGTTAGACAACGACAGAATGGATTAGACAGAATTAGTAATTAATTTATTAGTTCTTCTATCCATGTGCTTTTAGAAAATTTTTGAATATCTGTAAATCTGCTTTTTATCTGTTACACTTGTGTAGAATGATTAAAGTAGATAGTACTGAATTTTCTAATATGCATAACATGCCTGAATTGCAAAATTCTTATCTAATTCTTTGAAGCTGAATGTTTACATGTGCTCTTATTTCCATGCTTGTTTAGTTATTTGAAAATGCATATCTTAGGACTTGCATAATCTTAGACAAAGCATGTATAAGAATCACAATAGGGTAAAGACTGCTAGTCCACCTTAAGCTAGGTTGGAATCACTAGTCTCATAGCCTTAAGACTACATTGTCAAGGCTGCTGTAAATGAGAAGTGATCAGTCAAAGATAAGTTTGTGCATGTTAAGGTTGAAGCTGTTGTTACCTTTGATAATATCTCTAACCCATCTGGACTCAATTAAAGTTGAGTACCAAGAAGCTTAATCATTTGTGATTGCAGAGTACGTTAACAAAAGTCAAAAGTTATGTGACTTCGTGACATTTAATGTTCGAGGCATATGATTAAGATTAAAGCTCTACTATCACAGCTGGTTGAGAAGGCCTCCCCGATGGTAACCTTTGGAGATGACAGCAAAGGATGTACAAGGGATATGGCTATCATGTTTTAAGAACTGTCATCAGTGGAAGCATCTTTCTTGTTGAAAGAGTTAAGCACTTTTTAAAGGGCATTAGGGAATTCTTCGTCAAGGGTTTTCTGGAGAAGTGTTTGATCTCAAGCAAGAAGGTTGGAAGCTCGCTCAACTGAGAGTGAGAAAATTTGTTCGTAGCTGACATGGAATTTGGATGCAAAGATGAAGTCAACTTATCAGTGAAGCTTCATCAACGAAGAGTTAGCTATGGCAAAGGAAGCTCTTACACTTGTTAGTCAGCAAGGCAATGGATTCTTTGATAAAGATGAAATTGGTGAGAGGACTGCTTCATATGAAATTCTATCCAGAAGGAAATTTTGAAGTATGTCACATAGGGAAGTCAATGGAAACATCACACTGAAGAAAAGTCATGAAAGAAATATGCTTAGTGGTGATTGAAATTGGTAACCCTAATTACGAATTGGTGATGTTCAAGCATTCAACAGACAAAATGTCACAAATGGTGATTGATCAAATAAGGAAGATCAAGTTGGAAACAATTGGTAAGCTGTGAGAACTTTGAAGTCAGATATTGGAACTGAATTTCGCGAGTGAAGTTCTAAATGAAGTCTGCACTGAAAAGGTATTTGGAAGCTGAAGTAATTAACACAGCATGCTGCCTTATTCAACAAGATCGTGAAAAAACATCATTTGAGTTAATGGCCAACCAGAAGCAAACACTGAAACTCTTTCCTGTGTTTGGAGGGAATTGATTTTTAATGAAGATTTATTTGAGTAACTTGACAAGAAGTTAAGGCTCATGGAACAATTCTCCTCGGCTACTCATAAGTGATTAAAAGTCTGAATGTGACGACCAACTACACCAAGCTCTCAAGCATTCAAATGAACGACCATTCTGAATCTTTGACAAATTCAAATACTGATGTAGAAGCTGAGGTTGCAGAAGGAATTAATGTTTAGCAGCAACTCAGGGGAGCAAATGAAAGAAGGATTTACTAGTCATACTCAACAATGAAGATCAAAGGATTTCATTAAGAACATTTCTGCCAAGACAAAAGGTTTGAAGTCAAATTCTATCCTGGAGTCTCGTTCTTAGTGATCCGGATTCTTGTGTAAAGGCTAGAAGTGCTAATCAAGATGAACATATATTCTTCGGAACCTAACAGTTGGGAGAGAGCAATTGTCAACATTTAACAATTGGTATCACCCATCAATTGGTATCCCAAAGAATACTGAAGGAGCACAGATTGATCCAGATTGAGTGATTGCAATGCAAGATGATCTCAATCAGTTAGAAGGCAGAAACCACTGAAGCTGGAACCCAAACCACTAAAGTCGAAGCTGAAACTGGTACAGTAAGGGTTCACAGAAACTGGATGACTATTTGGCATTGTTTTGAGGGACAAAGCCAAATTGGATGCTACAGGTTACTATAAGGCAGAAGGTATCGACGATGATGGAAACAGAATCTTCGGGACTTTCAAGATCAAGCAGTAAGCGCCAGTGACGAGACTTAATCCTTGGGACCCTATCTTTAGGCCTGAACAAGTTGAGGACCTAATAATAGGATATCCCTAGCATATGTGGAGCATTCAAGCATGAAGATCTATCAGATGAATGTGAACAAGTGAACTCCTGAATGGTGAGCTAGAAGATGAAGGTGCAGATCCATTACAATTTGTATATCATTCTCTTCCCAGGCTTTTCTATGACGGAGGTAAGGGTTCAAGCAAAACGTCAAGGACAGGGTATGACTCTCTAACTGTTAATTACTTTAAAAAAAAAGGTGATTTTACATTAGAATTGTTATACATGTCTCTCTAGAAATGCAAGGCACACACAATGACATATATATGCAAGTATACCTTAATTCTCGATATGCCTATGTGCAAGTTTCCAAGTGGGACTTAGAGAATCTTATCTTATAGCTGAGTTTTGAATTGTTAGATATCTTAGGGGATCACCAATTCTTGGAATCCGGGACCCTTAAGATAATAGGTTTAACCTAATTGGCTATATAGATATAGATAATGCAGGTTGTAAGAAAGACAGGGAAGTCATTCCTAGAAGCTGTCAATTTCCAGCAACTCTGTTGAAGCTCTTAACTCCACTGAAGGAACAAGCGCATGGACACCAGGTATCATTTCTTTTGAGAGCTGTCCATAGTCGAATAACTTGCATATTTTTGCTAAATAACTTAATGAATTTATTTTATCTAAGTTAAATAGTAAACATGGGATATTATTAATATGCATATTTATTGAAAATCCCATATGCAAGGAATTCTCAAATGAGTTCACAAGTATTACTTTTTCCCTATTCAAAGGACTTGTGAATTTATTTGAAATCCAGATCCTCATACCTTTTGCTATTAATTTAATTATCATGCTTACATTGTTATATGCATGAGTGGTAGTTAAATTACTTAGCATAAGTAAGAAGCATAATTATTTGTATGTTTTAAATATTTGATGAGTATTAGTCAATGATATCTTGCTTAATTGCTTTGATATTTTGCTCTGATATTCTTAAATATTTTATTACAAATAATTGTGATACTTTTGATATTAGTGACGGTATTTAGAATTTCTGTTCTAAATAAATAATGCATATTTTAAAACGCACTAATATTGAAAGTTGAAGTATTTTCTAAGTTATGTGTATGAAATTCTCAATATTTTATATACTTAGAAAATATTTCTAAAAATAAGTTTGTTTGCGAGGAGTTGTAAAAAGAATCACAAGTATTACTTTTTCCCTATTGAAAGGACTTGTGAATTTCTTTTCAACTAAATCCCCGAGCTTACATATATCAATTAATAATTGTTATGAGCATGCTTACAATGTGTAAAGTGACAATTATTAGATATGGCGTAGGAAGTTAAATGCTAATATTCAATCTAATGAATATTTTAGTATTTAGCGAATTTATTTTATCTTATTGAAATTATGGATTGAAGCAATTCAATGATCATTAGTTTCATAATTTTAATTTGATAAAATAACAGAAGCATAGTTTCTTGCATTTTGAATTTATTGATAAATATCTCGAAATGATATTTTGTTAATATTTCCGTGCAATTAACTGTGATATGCTTATTGTTCTACTGAATAATTGTCATGTATAGTTTATATAAATGCATGTGATTGGCAGTTGCTTAGTATAGCATAAGTATTTAATTTATTTTGGTTTATTTAAATCATGATGATATAAAACAATTCAGTGAAATATCTGTTCCATGATTTAAGTAAATTAAAATAAATTCGAAGCATAATTATTCGTAGTATAAATATTCTCTTTTATTACTTTGTGATAATTGAATAATATTTTATTACAAAATAATTGTGATATATTGATACTAATGGATTTACTCAGCTTTTATTCTTAGAAACAATTGGTATCAATATATATGTAGTTTTCTTTCTTTGACTGGTTTACAATCCTGAATATATTAAAAAGAAATTTTTGTCTATTTCTTTTTCAAAATGTTTTATGCAAAGATACATTCATTCTTTTTAATCAGTCTTAGTTAAGAAAACTTAAGAATTCTTTTTCAAAACTTCTCTTTTGAAAAACTTTTCTTCAGGATAATCTTTCTTTTCTCTCGAAAGTTTATCCTCTCCCAACAGGTTGTTTTAAATGTTTTATCTAACAAAGCTTTTCTCTCTCTTTTGAAATGTGTTTTAACTTCGAGGTACCAATCACTTGTAAAATTATTTGTTTTTAAATACTTGTTTCAATGTATGTTTCACATTGATTCATAGTACCAAAACAGTGGTTGTTGCTTTGAAGGCCTAGTACTGTATTGTTAAGCATTCATCCAACCCCAATTGTCATGTTTTTATTTAAAGTTGGGGATATTATCAGGCGGACGAAAATGATGTAAATCATAATTGCATTATGAGTCGGAAAATCATTTTCTTCTATCTGACAAGGATGTTTTGCAAAACTACTTTCAAAACATACAGTGCTTAGGTTTAATGGAAAAGAGTCATTTTTATTGAGATGTAATTTGGTAGAAGAGTTGAATTTCTTCTTTGGTATAAATTCCCGCATTTTATTATGGGAAGTTTGCCTTATAAGAAATTCATAAGTAATAGAAACTTTTTCTCTGATACTCCCGCGTTTTATTATGGGATAAGTATCTTAAGAAAAATTTCCATTGGTGTCAGTGAAAGGCAGAGTGTCTAAACTTGTAACACTATAACTTATGTAACTCAACTAAAAGAAAAGATACTTAACCAGAAGACAATCAAGAACATGAAGTCACAAAGAAATCAATGTTAACCATGAAGATAAGGTAATTGATACAATTCAATTTGTTAACTATGATCAAACAAAGAAGAAATCATTGAAAGAAGTTCAAGACAAAGTTGTTCATGCCTCAGTGATTTGTAACTTAAAGATTCAAGATCATAACTATCAGTATCAACAAGGCTAATTGATTTCAAGTGAACAAGAAGAAAAGCAATGATTGGAAAGCCACATTACTAATTGAAAATGATAATCTATTCAAAAAGCAGAGACACTATCAAGACTAGTCACTTATGAATCAGACCATTGCATCAAGTGTCAGGACATTGATAGTATGTTTATGTCAGTAATAGAGATCCAAGTTCAAGAGCTTGTTGAAGAATTTGGAAGACATAAAGAAATCACAAGTTCAAGATGCTGCATTGAAGTTTCAAGTTAAAGCCCAGAATTTTTCTAAGTACAAAATATTCGAGATAGAATATTCGAGATGGCCAAGTAGAACATTCCTATGTAGAATATTCGAGATAGAATATTCGAGATGGCCAAGTAGAACATTCCTATGTAGAATATTCGAGATAGAATATTCGAGATGGCCAAGTAGAAGTTCTCAAATAGATGTTCTACATGGAGGGCAGTTTCAACATGACACATGGCATCATCTAATTGGCAGATTTCCAAGCTTTCAAGATAAGATAAGATTTATGTGGATATCATTGGGCCACGTATATTTTAATCTTTGAAGACTACAAGACATAGATTACAAGTAGTATAAATAGAAGTACTTGTGTATTATTTTAAAAAAGAGCAATATTTTTCTAGATAAACACTTGTAAAAGAGAGAGAGAGTATTCACAGAGCTTAGTATCATTTACTACCCTCTTTACTTCTAGTGTACTGTGTAATGAATGTTGTAGCAACCCTTTCAAGTTATATATAAGACATATATTCCTTGAATCATTGTGTTCATTTATTACATAGTATTTATTGCTTCATTAATTCGAAAAGTTGTATTCACCCCCCCCTCTACAACACATTTGGACCTAACAATTGGTATCAGAGCTTCATGTTTAATATACAAAACATAGATCCTTGTGTTTGGTAGAAGATTAGTGAGTCTTCATCTATAGATCTACTTTTCAAGTTCTTCTCGAAAAGTGTGCTCAAATTTGTTTGGCAGAGAAAACTCACTCTAAAAATTATTTAAATACTCCAGAAGTAATTATTTAGCTTGGGAGGACTTTAGATAATTTTTGTGAATTATTCTGGGTACTTTGATTTTTGGTGTTCTTCAAGGAGACATTACTGTTCTTGATAAAGAAGATAAACCCAGCAACTTTTGATTACTTTTTCAAGAGACATAAAGTTAAAAAGGTGTTATTGGCTTTTGATTTGACATAAATCTCACAACAAAAATGTTACAGAAGATATTCAGTACCTAGCACGTGGGTTAGGTGAGTTAGGTGAGAAAAGCTACAAAAGTCAAAAAGTGTGAAAAGTAATATTGTTTATTCAATATTAAAAGTGACCTGCAGAAAATTTCTTCCAAGGACAAAAGTTCTACTTGGAATATTCTACTTGAATATTCTACTTGAATATTCTACTTGGAATATTCTACTTGGACAGAAGTTCTACTTAGAGAAATTTGACTTGGGCAGTTCTACATAGATATTCTACTTAGCCTAGTCTTGGGTACTTAGAATTTTTTTTTGGTGTCCAGAATTTGAACCTTGATTTATTTTAAGATAATTTAATTTTCTTTTAATTACTACTCAAGTAATAAGAAAAATTTATTATCTTTACTTTAAATCAGCATTAAGATGGCACCTAAAAACAATTTCAAGATTCCAATGTTCGACCGAGATCATTATGAAGAATGGGTGTTGAGAATGAAACTTTACCTTGAGTCCGTCAATCCTGAATATCTGGAAGTCCTCGATAAAGGTAAATTTGTACCAATAGTTGTTGTTCCTGAGCATATGGAAGGAGATGTGGTAGTACCACAACGATCTGAGCCTAAGAAGGCAGTAGACTTTTCAGATGCTGATAAGGAGCAGATATCTTTCGACACATCCGTTCGACAAACACTAATGGAATCCCTAGATCATGAGATGTTTAACGTAGTTAAAGGACTAACTACAGCAAAGAAGATTTGGGATAAGCTAGAGGTCGTCATGGAAGGTACCTCTGAGGTCAGAAGCAACAAAACACTTATACTCAAGATGGAGTATAACACTTTCAGGATAAGAAAAGGTGAAAGTATAACCGATGTCTATCTAAGATTCAGTCAGTTGGTTTTGGATTTGAATATGAGAGGTGTAACTCTCCCCGTGGTTGAAATCAACACGAGATATCTGAGGAACCAGCCAAAAAGCATTGAACATAGAGTCTACGCTGTTAGAGAAACCAGAGATTTACACACAACTACTCTGGAAGAATACTATAGAATTCTAAAGACCTATGAGCTGGAAACACTTCAAGATCAAGCATGGGATAATGATTCAAGAGGAAAAGAAGCTGCATCAGGGTTAGTTGCTGATGAGGTAGAGTCTAAAAAGGCAATGGTTGCAGAAAAGCCTAGGTCATCACCTGCATCACCTCAAGTTGAAAATGATGATGAGTGCACATCAAATAGTGATGACGACTACTTCACCCAAGAAGAGCTGGACAACATGGATGACAGTGTCGTGGCATACATGGCAAGGAAGTTCAGCAATATCAGATTCAGAAAGAGTAACCGACCGCAAAGTAAATCTTCATCTAATTATCGGGTTACTAGGGGTGGTGGTAGTTCACAAGGCTACAAAGGAAAAGGCAAGAGTACCAGCTACAAATCTCCTTTGGATTTTAAAATGAAGTTCAAATGTTATAACTGTGGTGAAGCTGGACACTTTGCTACAGATTGCAAGAAGCCTAAACAGACATATCCAAAAGAAACTTATGAAGCCCTCAAAAGCAAGTATGAGGCCCTGGTGAAGGAAAGACATGGAAAAAGAGCTTTAGTTGTCACAGAAGGCAGAGCGTGGGATGATTCAGATGAGGAAGAAGTTACTCATACAGCAAACTTTGCCCTCATGGCTGAAACGTCAGATGAACCAGAGGTACCAGTTCTAACCCTTAAGGAAGAAATGTCTCTAGATGATTATAAGGTGCAGAACGGGGCTCTTAGCGAAGAGATCTATATGCTGTGCAAAAGCCTAAATACTTCTCAAAAAGAACAGAAAACAATTGTTGCCAAATGCAGAATGCTTGAGGCAAAAGTGGAAGAATTAGAGGCCGTTTGCACTATAGATACTTCCCTAAGAGACTCTATTAAAACTTTGGAACACAAGCTCAACCTTAAAGATGAAATAGAAGCATGTCTTAGGAATAAACTAGCTGAGTTAGAAACAAAATGCGAAGCTTATAAACTAGCAGCTAGTAAAGTGAATGTTGATAGTAGCACATTTAAGAAGATAACTGGTGTTGGTGTAGGACTTGACTATTCTAACTTATCAAAGAAAGAAGGAAAAGGCCTGTAGACACCAGTCCCAGTGAGATTAAAAAAGAAGTACCTACAATTCTCAAATATGCTATTAAACCAATATTCAAACACTTTACTCCTCGAGAAGAAGAAGAGACTGATTTACTAGTTAGATATGAAATCGAGATGGAAGATCGGAAGAAAGAACAACCTTTAACTCCTACTAAATCAGTTAAAATCAAATCCCCTAGAGAAGAATCTAGACCAGGATTAGGAGCCAAGGCTGTTAAACAACAGGTTAAGAAAGAAAAGGTTGAAAAAGAGGTTAAGGTAGAAAGAATAAAGAAAGCATGTTATCACTGTAAATCCACTGAACATCTTTCTTATGCATGTAAATCTAACATGAATATTCCTGTTGCACATGCCATGCCTGTACCACACACAATGATTAACATGCATCAAAATCATGTACAATGTGGTCAACCTAACTGTATGCCATGCACTTTTAATGTCATGCAAACCTTCGTGAACTTGATGAATGCAACTAGTCAAACATGTTTAAATACTGCTACTAGTTCTAATGTCAAGAAGAAGAATGTAAGAGCTAAGACTGCAAGTCCTCCTAAAGTTAGGAGTGACAAGCCTTCTCCTAAGACTAACAAATCTGTTAAGTCTGACAAGGGAAAAGACAAAGTTGAAAGCTCTAAGAATGTTGAAGAAAGTGCATCTCCTGTTGTTAAAACTGATAATTCTCGATCTTATAGAAAAGCCGGGCCCAATCAATCTTGGGTTCCGAAGAATGTCTAATCAATCTGACATTGCAGGGCATTAAGCAGAAAAGAAATAAAGTCTTATGGGTGCTAGATAGTGGAGCATCAAGGCATATGACAGGAAACAAGTCCCTGCTTACAGAGTTGGTTATGAAAGCTGGCCCTTATGTTACCTTTGGAGATGACAGCAAAGGAGTGACAAAGGGATATGGCAAACTGAAGACTGGCAATGTCATCATTGAAGATATTTCCTATGTTGAGGGATTGAAGCACAATCTGTTGAGCATAAGTCAATTCTGTGACAAAGGTTATGAAATTGTCTTCAATAAGAAAGGTGTATCAATAACTCACATCAAGGAAGGATCGTTAGCTTTGAAAGGAGTTCGAAAGGCAGATCTTTTTGTTGCAGACATGGATTCGGCAAATCAGAATGAAGTTACCTGTTTCTACAGCAAAGCTTCAGATGATGAAAGCTGGTTATGGCACAAAAAGCTATCTCACTTAAACTTCAAAACGATGAATGCTCTCGCGAGGCGAGAATTAGTGAGAGATCTACCACAGATGGAGTTTGCTCCTAAAGGACTCTGTGAAGCTTGTGAAATGGGAAAGTCAAAGCGAGCATCACATAAAAGTAAAGAAATTTCTAGTATCACTGAGCCTTTACAACTTCTTCATATGGATTTGTTTGGCCCAGTGAATGTCCTATCCTTATCTAGGAAAAGATATGCTTTGGTAATCGTGGATGACTTCTCCAAGTATACATGGGTATTGTTCGCAATGACGAAAGACGAAGTACCTTTCCTAATCATTGATCACATCACTCAAATTGAGAATGTTTCAACACTTACTGTAAAGACGATTAGAACAGACAACGGTACTGAATTTAAGAATGCAGTGCTGAATGACTTCTGTGTATCTAAGGGAATACGTCGTCAGTACTCAGCCCCGAGAACTCCACAGCAAAATGGAGTAGTTGAAAGGAAGAACAGAACTTTGGTTGAAGCAGCAAGAACATTGTTGTATGATTCAAAACTTCCTCTTTACTTTTGGGCCGAAGCAGTGAGTACAGTGTGTTACACTCAGAATAGAACCCTGATCATAAAAGATAAAGAAAAGACACCATGTGAACTAATGAATAACAGAAGACCTACAATCAAATACTTTCATGTCTTTGGAGCTAAATGCTATGTGCTTATAGATAATGAAAATCTAGGCAAATTTGCAGCAAAAGCTCGTGAAGGAATCTTTGTTGGTTATTCTACAGATGTGGTGGCAGCTTATCGGGTATTCTTAGTGAATGATCGAAAAGTGACTGAAAGCTACAACGTCAGATTCGACGATACCAAACTCCCATCAATATCTAAAGATTCTAGTGAACCAGAGTCCCTTAAATTTCAGAATCTGGACTTAGATGAACCTGAAGATGAACCTGAGTTGGTTGTCATTTCAAATGTTCCAAGTGTTCGTGAAGAAACATCTAAGCTTAATGAACAATCGAATCCTACAAGATCAGAAGAAACTTCTTCCGCACGATCCGGCAACAACTCAGGGGGAGTAAATAGCAGCTCAAGGACAAGTGTTCAAGGCTCAAGACGAGATGACACTAGTTCTGTAGGAGCTGACACTAACTCAGGGGGAGTTAGTGGAAATACCATAAGTAGTCAACACAACAACTCAGAAAGTCAAGCTGAATCATCAAGACAATTTCCAAGAGAACGAGTATGGAGTAGAGACCATCCGTTTGAATTAATAATTGGTGATCCAGATGCTGGTGTGACTACTAGAAGAACTGCAAGAGCTGACATGGCTAATATTTGCTTATATTCTGGGTTCTTATCCAAGCTTGAACCTAAAGAAATAGAAGAAGCTCTTGGTGATGCTGATTGGGTAATTGCAATGCAAGAAGAGCTCAATCAGTTTGAAAGGCAGAAAGTTTGGAAGCTGGTACCCCGACCGAAGAACAGATCAGTAATTAGAACTAAGTGGGTATTCAGAAATAAACTGGATGAAGACGGACTTGTAACACGAAACAAGGCTCGTTTGGTAGCGAAGGGTTATTCTCAAAAAGAAGGTATTGATTATGATGAGACCTACGCTCCAGTTGCAAGACTTGAGGCAGTCAGGATGTTCTTGGCCTTTGCAACACACAAGAACTTCAAGGTTTTTCAGATGGATGTGAAAAGTGCCTTCCTGAATGGAGAGCTAGAAGAAGAAGTATATCTGGAACAGCCACCTGGCTTTGTTGATCCAGAACTTGTAGATTTTGTGTACCTTCTCTTCAAAGCTGTCTATGGCCTCAAACAATCCCCAAGACGATGGTATGAAACCCTATCCTTGTTCTTAATTGCAAGTTGTTTTACTAGGGGAGTAATTGATAAAACATTGTTCTATAAAAATGTAAAAAGTGATTTAATACTTGTTCAAGTCTATGTGGACGATATTATTTTTGGGTCATCTAATGAGCGCTTGTGCGAGAAATTTGCCAAGTTAATGCAGGATAAGTATGAGATGAGCATGATGGGAGAGCTGTCCTTCTTCCTTAGATTACAGATCAGTCAAAGAAAAGATGGAATCTTTATCTGTCAGTCCAAGTACATCAAAGATTTACTCAAGAAGTATAATCTAGAAGATGCATCAACAGCTAAGACTCCCATGGCAACAGCCACGAAGCTTGATGAAGACAAATCAGGTAAACCAGTTGACATCACAAGCTATCGAGGTATGATTGGCTCACTCCTCTATTTAACTGCAAGTAGACCCGATATTATGTTCGCAACTTGTTTGTGTGCAAGGTTCCAAGTGGATCCTAGAGAATCACATCTCATAGCCGTCAAACGAATCTTTAGGTATCTCAAGGGAACATCAAATCTAGGGATTTGGTACCCAAGAGATACAGGTTTTAATCTAATTGGCTATTCGGATTCAGACTATGCAGGTTGCAGGATTGATAGAAAAAGCACATCTGGTGCATGTCAATTTCTTGGCAGAAGATTGGTGTCCTGGCAAAGCAAAAAGCAACACACAGTATCTACTTCTACTGCTGAAGCTGAGTACATTGCTGCTGGAAGCTGTGTAGCTCAAATACTGTGGATGAGGAACCAATTGAAAGATTATGGCATGGAGCACAAAAAGATTCCAATCATGTGTGACAACACAAGTGCCATTGCCATGACCAACAATCCTGTAGACCACTCAAGAACCAAGCATATAGATATCAGGTATCATTTCATTAGAGAACATGTCGAGGAGGGGACTGTGGAGCTACATTTTGTGCCCACAATGCAACAAATTGCAGATATATTCACTAAACCTCTTGATGAAGTAACATTCAATAGGTTGGTTGGTGAATTGGGAATGCTTAACACAAGTTAGTGATTTCTCCTATCTGCAAAATTTCAGTTTTTAATCATGAACATATGTTTTTGGTCTTGTCATTTGCCTATTTTATTGATACAAAGTTGAAAACATATGTAAATAATCTCTACAATTGCTCAAAATATCACTTCTGCATGCTAATTAATCATTATGGACTTAGACTTTAAAATGATTAAGTAATGAGTATTTTAGGATGCATGTTGTGTTATTTTACATGAATTCATTGTGTTTTATGTGTAATTATTGGTTAAATCTTTGAATTTATGCTGGTATGATTGCATGATCATAGGGGGAGTTAAATTCATATTATTCTAAAAAAATTTTAATTTACCTGTGTTTTTCATGTAATCTTGTTTAATTTAAGAGGCCTTAGAATTGTCAAGGAGTGTTTTTATTATTTGCTTTGATAAAAATCCTTGAATTGATATTTATCTTAATTTGGCAAAATTTAATTGTTGTTAAACAAAAAAATTGCCAAATTATTCTGACTATCTTCAAAATTAAAAATTTTGACAATTCTAAGTCTGGGAAGAATATTCGAGATAAGGTCTATCTCGAAATTCATCTCGAAATTCGACTTGAATTTCGAGTTACAGTTCCCCGTGTGCCTGTTGAAAAATATTACAAGTCTGGGAAATTGTTCGAGTTAATCTCTATCTCGAACATTATCTCGAATATTCGACTTGATGTTCGACTTGAGTCCCATCTCGAACATTATCTCGAATATTCGACTTGAGTCCTATCTCGAACATTATCTCGAATATTCGACTTGATGTTCGACTTGAGTCCCATCTCGAACATTATCTCGAATATTCGACTTGATGTTCGACTTGAGTCCCATCTCGAACATTATCTCGAATATTCGACCTGATGTTCGAGATAGTGTTCCCAGGTTTGTACTTGCAATTTTACCCATTTTAATGGAATTTTGTCTTGATATTCGAGATGGGATTCCCTGGTGGGTTTATTAAGCTGTATTAATTGATCAAGTGATTATTTGTTCGAGTTAGTGTCATCTCGAACTTTATCTCGAATATTCGACTTGATGTTCGAGATAGTTCCTATCTCGAAACTCATCTCGAATTTCGACTTAGATGTTCGAGATAGTGTTCGACTTGATGTTCCCCTGTATGTACTTAACGTTTTTTTTCCTTTTTCACAGGGATATTCTCGTCTTTGCACATATATGCCTATATATACAACATTAACCCGTCTTTCTTTTCACTTTTACCTAATTGTTTTAACCCTAAATTTTTACAGCCCCCACCCTCCCTCCCTGCGATTTCAAACAGTCATTGCCCTGTTCATTCGAGTTGTGTTAAAACTCTTACATATCTCGAACTGCTGCCCGTTTTTCAATTTACTATTCTCTGTTTGCTCTGTATTTGTGTATTTGGACCTGTCTGTTCATCTGTTCAGTTTGTCATATACACACAGATACACACAACTATCACGGTTATTCACAAACATAGTTTAGTTTTTATATCACTGATTTGGGTTGCAGTATTTACTGGACTGGATTCTGTTTGTTTTGATTTTGATCATAATTCATTCCGTAGTTTAGTTCAAATCGGCTGTTCATCTTCTCGATTCACTAAAAGGAATTAATTAGATTACATTTTTTTCCTTAAGTGTTTACCTTAATTGTTTCTTTTCAAAATATCACATTAACTCAAGGAAAATTATTTTACAAATGGCTCACCAATTTATTCTTGAGAAAAATAATTTTTATAACATTAGTACGGAAATTGGTGATCAACTCCCACGCTTCAAGTTTTAGATACGATTCCTAAATCTGTATTCCAAAGCTAGTGTTGCGTTTACTGCTAAACCAACACTAGTTCATGATGCTTTACAGCAATTATGGACTAGTGCGGTTACTTTCGGGAGTAAATCTACCCCCTATGGTTTCAGGTTTACCTTGGCGGGTTAGGAATATGAAGTAACGGAGGAAGTGTTCAACAGGGTTCTGGGCTTTCCAGTTAAAGATGTTTATGACCCTGAACCTTCAACGGCAGATCGTCTCAAATTCTTTGAGGAGATTGGATGCTATCCTCCTTCTGGACGGATCTTAGCTGGCGCCATCCAGAAACAATACTTCCAAGTGGAATGGAATTACTTTTTCGAGGCCATCACGAGGTGTTTTCGGCCGCGCGAAAAAGACTATCATCAGATTCCAATTCCCATACAGATCTTTGCCGTTTCCCTAGCCCGTGAACTGGACATTAATTATGGAAGAATAGTTCTTTCCGAAATAGTGGCTACAATGGGATCATCTGCAAACAGAAACCTTGCAACTACTAACGTTGTATGCTGGTATCCTCGTTTCTTACAAATGCTCATTAATCATTTAGTACCGACTAATGCTTTAGCTGTAAGACAGGCATTTGCAACGAGTAAAACATCTGCATCACTTGGCATGGGCACCAAGTCACTCACAACAATTGCTAATCATAATAAACATCACGGTAAAACGCTGATTATTCCTGCTAATATTCAAGTGTGGCTTCAGTATGATGCAGGTATTACTACTATGGCGGGAACCTCGCACGTATCATCACATGCTCATAATCCATCTGCACATGCTGACGCATTTCAAGGGATTCCTGAAGAGCCTCAAAGTGATGAGGATGATGATGGCCACTCTCACGGTCAATCCTCTGCCGGTCCAAGGGAAAGACAACCTACTCCACATGCTGATCCTGATCCCTTCGCTGGACAAGGTAATACAGGAGGTAACTTCTATGAACAAGAACAACTCTCTGTTCACACTACTGATACTTCTTCAACTAAATCTGATTCCATTGCCCAAGATTCTGCTAGCCCGCAGGATCTATCCCAGGGTGCGAGCTATATTTCTGATTCTGAGTCTGAAACTCTTACTTCTTCTATTTCACCCTTGCTCACGGGAGTTAAAAGGCTGGCATCTGTAGATTTAGGTGAGGGCTCTGAGAGTGACCCAGAAGTGCAGCCAATTTTACGGAAAAAAGCCAAATTTTCACATGCTGCAACTTCTTCAGCCCAGTCCCAATCTAGAATGTCAATCACACCCACTCCACCTCACGCGAGTGGTTCTATCTTTGCACATTCTACACCTAAGAATCTTGGTGAGGATCTGGAGCCTTCTGAAGAGCCTGTTGCTTCAGAAAGGCCAGAAGCTTTCATTGCTTCAGAAGTACCTTCACCGGTACATACTGATGCTGCAGAGAGGATCGGTTCTGATGTTGTACTAGAACACTCTGCAGCCTCTCAACCTGAGATTCCACCTCAGGATATGACAGGAACAGATCCCATAACTGCTACTCACTTTACTTATCCAGTTTCTGCAGGTACTGCTTTCTCTTTCAGGACTATTGTTGAAGACATACACGAGCGTGAGACAGGGAGTGTGTGTGAGCGTTTAGGGAGTGAGGGACCTTCATTTTTAAGGCCCGAAACTGAGCGACAAACACTACCAGAACGATTTTTAGAGCGAGGACACCCAGACCAAACACCGTCCCTTTATCTTGAAAATCTTGACACGCGTATGACAGCAATTGAAATTGAAATCAAGCAGTTCGGGCAGTCAATGGGGCAGTTGGGGATCAATATTGGTGACAATCAACGAGCTCTTGATGATTACGCAGCACGGATGGCCAGTTAAGCAACAGCGATGGATGAATTGACACATAAGGTGAATGACTTGGGCCATGCTGGTGGTATCTTGGGCAGCACTCTGAATGAGCGAATGGGAGCAGTGGAGAGCATAATGCATACCATGGCGACAGAGATCAGCAGGATGATGTATGCAGTTAGAAGCTTTGTTCCTCCCGAGTGCTTTGACGAACAATTCACTCAGCCTCCCCCTGATCATGATGATACTGGTGGTGCTGGAGGTGCTGGTGGCGCTGGACCCTCGGGTTCTGGTTTTGGTGGTTCTCATGCAACTGCTGGATCTGGCGAGAAAGGTGGTGTTGGGGATAACTCACCTAAGGGGGAGAGTGGTAAGGAGACGAGACAGCAGTCGGTAATAATTGAAGAAATTGAAGAACAAACTGCTGATGTTGTCAAAGAAAATGAGCCAGTGAATGAAGAAGAGGCTCAAAGAAAGAGGAAGGGTAAGGCAGTGGTGGCTGAACAAGAAGAGCCATTCATTGACTTGAGTCGTCATCAGGAAGAGGCACATGCAGTACTTGATTCAGATTCTGATATGGAGGATGTTCCGTTAGCACATGCTATTAGAAGATCTTTGAAGGAACAAGGTGGAGGTGCTGGAATATCTTCCGGACAGCCTGAAGAAATACCTGTTGATAAGGAAACTCTAGAAGCCCAACAGCTGGGCTTGGAACAAGCTCAGTTCTATAAAATGAAGATGATGCAGGATGATGCAGGATGAGGCTGTTTTTCTTGAAAAGAAAGCAGAGCTTAAAGAGAAACAGTATGATCATGAGCTTGCAAGGTTAGCTGATCCTCAAGTAGATCTGGACAAGAAAAGGATAGGACGGAAATGGGATGATGCAAGGAAGATTCTATCGGGAGTTTGTACAAAAGGAACTCATAACAAAGAGGCGGAAGACTTGTTCTACAACTTGAACTTGCAGAATCCACTGATTGTTGACTACATAAATGCTTTGAAAAGGTTGATCTCAAAAGTCAGAGTTGGATATAATGCAATGGTTAAGGAATGGCAGGTCATCTTGTCTTTAGTCGAAGGAGTCCCGACATCTTTCTTGTATGTGGATGATCAATTCATCTCGAGAAGATCTGCGTCAGAGTTGTTCTTGCTAGCAACAAAAATTCAATATTCTCAAGTTGAGGAGCTTAGCATTCTGTATAGGGATCAGTTAATGCAGCTAGCAGAGGACAAGGGACCAGAATTCTCAGCGAATCCTGATATTGTTCGGATGGTTGTTGATGGAAAGATGAAGAGGGTGTGCTTAGAGGAAAATGACCTAATGGCTCTATCAGTAGAATCCCTAAAGGCGGTATGCAGGCAAATGATGAGCAAGGGATTCACTTCTGACATCAAGGAGAAGTCAGTGGAGTTCATTGAGAGGGTCATATTCAAGATGAGCAATGAAATCTGGAAGTGTGACATTATTGCTCCAAACCCTCTAGACAATGTAAAGATTGAGCCGGAGCTAATTGAAAGAAAGTGGAATATTCTACAAGCTGTTAAGAATGTAGATGAAGCTCTGACTCTTCCTTCTGGATCTCTGGAACAAGGAGAAATAAGGGAGGCAGTTGGTGTTCCAGGGAGAGATAGTGTATACTGGATACACTCATATGATGATGGCACAGCTGATGCTTTAGCATTCATAGACGCAGACCAAAATCAAACATTGTTGCATATGAGTAGGAAATGGCTGCTGCAGACTCAAGATGCTGCTTTTCTGGAGAGAGTTATAGAAGTATTCAAATGGGGCGAAGTGGAGAATGAGAATGTAGATGAGAAGCAGAGACTCCTGAAGTACTTATCTGAAGTAGTAGTGGAAAAGAAGAGAATGGAGCGAGATGTGGCTAGTGTCCACAATACTAACCGTGTTAAGGGCTACCCTAAAATGATCTATTGTCAGTTTAAGGCTGATAAGTCTCATTGGAAGTCACAGCTCATAATGAAAAATTTTGAGGACATTCCAAAGATCAGAACTACTCAGGAGGTGGACAAACTCAGAAGGCTTTTCAGGCATCCTTATCCAGAGCCCAGGAATCCTTTAGAAATGGAAGCGGTAAGTCTGTTGAATGCAAGGTGGAAGCAGCTTCATGATCCAGTTTACAAGAAAGAACAACAACAGAAGGAAAGGCGCAAAAGGTTGAAGGAGGAGAAGCGCCAAGCTGAAGAAGTTAGGAAGAAGAGACGGAATTAGAATTAACGGTCAGAGTGGTGTGAACTTGAAGTTGGAAAAACTTCATATCTTTTTGGTTGCTTTAACTCACTTGAGGAAAATTCACCTGATCACGGTATGCGAGATAGGCTAACGTACCATACTGTAACCGTGAATCAGAGTGGATCCAATAAGGTGATATAAGTTTGACTGAAAGGTTTGAAATAATCCAGGTGATAGGAATCACTCAAATGATCTTTAATTCGAAGTTCGAATTTTCTGTCTAGCTTAAGTTTTATTTATTCTAGTTCTTTGAATTGTTTTCAAGTTTATTTCAGTTGTAATTCAAACAAGACAGTAATGTTATTTATCTTTTTCTCGTCTCATTGTTTAGTTGAGTTATCCCTTTGTTAATTTGAATGTCATTATTAGACTATCAAATAGGGGGAGATTGAAAGGCAGAGTGTCTAAACTTGTAACACTATAACTTATGTAACTCAACTAAAAGAAAAGATACTTAACCAGAAGACAATCAAGAACATGAAGTCACTAAGAAATCAATGTTAACCATGAAGATAAGGTAATTGATACAATTCAATTTGTTAACTATGATCAAACAAAGAAGAAATCATTGAAAGAAGTTCAAGACAAAGTTGTTCATGCCTCAGTGATTTGTAACTTAAAGATTCAAGATCATAACTATCAGTATCAACAAGGCTAATTGATTTCAAGTGAACAAGAAGAAAAGCAATGATTGGAAAGCCACATTACTAATTGAAAATGGTAATCTATTCAAAAAGCAGAGACACTATCAAGACTAGTCACTTATGAATCAGACCATTGCATCAAGTGTTAGGACATTGATAGTATGTTTATGTCAGTAATAGAGATCCAAGTTCAAGAGCTTGTTGAAGAATTTGGAAGACATAAAGAAATCACAAGTTCAAGATGCTGCATTGAAGTTTCAAGTTAAAGCCCAGAATTTTTCTAAGTACAAAATATTCGAGATAGAATATTCGAGATGGCCAAGTAGAACATTCCTATGTAGAATATTCGAGATAGAATATTCGAGATGGCCAAGTAGAACATTCCTATGTAGAATATTCGAGATAGAATATTCGAGATGGCCAGGTAGAAGTTCTCAAATAGATGTTCTACATGGAGGGCAGTTTCAACATGACACATGGCATCATCTAATTGGCAGATTTCCAAGCTTTCAAGATAAGATAAGATTTATGTGGATATCATTGGGCCACGTATATTTTAATCTTTGAAGACTACAAGACATAGATTACAAGTAGTATAAATAGAAGTACTTGTGTATTATTTTAAAAAAGAGCAATATTTTTCTAGATAAACACTTGTAAAAGAGAGAGAGAGTATTCACAGAGTTTAGTATCATTTACTACCCTCTTTACTTCTAGTGTACTGTGTAATGAATGTTGTAGCAACCCTTTCAAGTTATATATAAGACATATATTCCTTGAATCATTGTGTTCATTTATTACATAGTATTTATTGCTTCATTAATTCGAAAAGTTGTATTCACCCCCCCTCTACAACACATTTGGACCTAACAGTCAGGCTCTTCAATGATAAATTTTTCAATCTAACAACACTCTTTTATTAAAAGTGCTTTAATGCAATCGTTTACCATTCCTTCATATATTTTTCTTTCTCTTTGAGATGAAAACTATGTTTTGGAATGTTTAAGTGATTATCTTTTTATCTTCTTTTAATGATTTTATCCGTTTAGCCCCCAGTGGCTACAGAAGCTGGCCAGGAGGTTGAAAACCCATCAATCTCTGACCCAGGCCTTAATACCAAACACTCATTTCATCCACTTCCATATGTTAACCCCTGGAGTTATAAGGAACATATGTTTGTTAGAGGTTGATAAGGGAGAAATAAGGATGAAGTCGGCAGTGCACCCACAGCTCTACCTCCAACGAAGTAAAGAAGTATATAAACTGAGGTATCTGTAAGCTCATCTGTATCTTCTCAAAAAGATGCATAGCTGAAAAGGCAATAAAACTGTCTCTGGAATCATTCTCTCAACAGGATGAGTCCATTGAAATTCGCTCGTCAGCCAGAGCATCTTGTAATGAGTCAAGCACACCACCGGCACTCACGCTGATGGTAAGCCTAAATAGATATATACTAGGAACCTTATATAATTTTTGGGACCTAACAATCCTAACAGTTATACTAGGGGCCTAACAATTGGACACCTTGCAAGGCGTGCACAGTGTGAGGTATAGGCATGTTAACAAAACACCCGTCATTGGGTTACGAGGGAAACGTAGACTCTAATTTGCCATTCATTACATTGTCTACTACGTCGCCCCTCCTGGAAGGAACATTTCCAGATCCTGAAAAGGAATGTCCACCTCCCGTTTACGGAGAAGGTGTGAGGCAACTCCTTGATAGAACAAGGCAGGATTCCCAAAAAGATTTTAAAATCTTGGGATAACCCATCTCAAAGAGGTGAGGCTCCACTAGACAGTGATTTAGCAATTGCTATTGAGTCTGGTGTGGGACAGTGCTTATGCATGATAGATCAAGAACACCTCTACGAGGCAATTCTCCACTTGATAGTGATTCAGTTCATTCTGATGAATCAGGTGATAAGAATATGCATGAATTGACGGATTTCACTTGCAGGTACAAAAGGCTATATTTGGATTGCAGAGTGAAAGTGAGAGAGAGAAACACTTAAGTGAAAGTGAGTGAGAGATAGGGAGAGAAAGAGTGAAACACTTCAAAGTGCTCGACACTTAAGTGTAAACACCAACAGAACGTAGTAGAAGTGAGGAAACCATAAGCCAAACACTTACCCTTGCTACTTGCTACTTCTGGAAG
Organism: Oenanthe sinensis; assembly: GCA_028671895.1. NCBI lineage: Eukaryota > Viridiplantae > Streptophyta > Magnoliopsida > Apiales > Apiaceae > Oenanthe > Oenanthe sinensis. Next base: position 476,284 of record JAPMAC010000225.1, on the reverse strand, counting down.
AAAAGTTCCTATATTTTTCCCATTCAACGACAGACGAGAACCTTCTTTGGAAGACAAACCATTAATCAATGGGCTATTGGAGGATTCCTCAACTAAGGGGGATAATTTATAGGAAGAAAAAGTAGAAGTTACTAGTCTTATCTTCGTACTTGGGAAATGTTAATAATCCTAAAGGGGTTCGTATTAGGTTCATATCCTGGAAGATCTTTATAATAAAGGGGTTTGATCCTAGTTCGATCCTTGGGAAAAGTTAATATCCTTAGGGGGAGATTTTAGACAAGAAGAGGAAAATCTTATCTTCTGATCCTGAGGGGAAACAACAGAAATATGGGAGAATCAAGAAGCTGTATTCTATTCTTGGAAGAACAGAAATTGACTATTCCTTTGATTTTCTAAAGGGAAAAGAAGAGAAAGAAGGAGAATCACATTCGTAGGGGTAGAACATCATTTGAGCTATGTTCAGTTTTGATTGAAGACATACCCAGGAAAATGATTCTTATGAAGCTCTATTCATGATAAGTTCTTTAAGTTAACACTATGAAGGATTTTGAAACGGAGAAAGCTCAAACAGACAGAAATGAAGATGATACAATTTGAATATCAGTTCAGTGCTAGAGGAACAAGCATCTTTCGTTTCAGTCAAACAAGAAATCTGGAAATGCAGTATCTGATCCAGAAAAACCAGTAGCATTATTTACAAGTCCAGGACGATTACTTTTTCTAGTTATTAGTTGAGTTATCCTCCCTAGGTGATTTGTTTGCTAAAGTTTAACAATCAAATAGGGGGAGATTGTTGGAGATTACGAAGCTATATAAATAGTAATCGTGATAACTCAACACTAGAACATGACAAGTAAATAATACTACGTCTACACAGAAATCAGCAAGAAGTGAAGATCAGGCAGATACAGTGAATCAAGACATTAGAAGAAGTTTTGAAGTCTACTACAGGTCATTGAAAGAAGTTCATTAATATGTTCATGCTTCAGTGGAGAATAATGATTGTAGACTTTCAGGGTTTCAGAGGTGTTGAAGATTCAGTATAGCAGTGCCACTAAAAGATTTCAGTGTAACAGCATTGATTGGAAATAGACAGTGTTCGAAGCACAGGAATCCAAAAGGAAAAAGACAAAGGTTAAGGAAGACAGCTGCAGTCTTGAACAGGATTGTAGTAATGAAGACGTTGTCGAAGTACCAGAAAAGATTCCAGTGAAATAACAGTGTCTATCAACAGTCAGTGTTTGAAGCAATGCAACAGTCCTAGCTTACTCAGCTGAAACAGAAAAGAAATCAAGGGAATTCAATTCAGTGTTAGTCGTTTGTGAACCAGACCAGTGCACTAAGCGTCAGCACAACAAGAAGAGAATTACCTTGATTAATCATAAGAAAAGACACTTGGTTTCACATCAAGGCGAAACAGTTAATATTTTTCTTAGAGTTATTTACTCCAGTTTCATCTGTCTTTTTGTCAACAATAGGGGGACTATTGACAGATGAGTTTGTGGTTTCAGTCTTTTCTTTAGGAGTCACAAACTTAACAAAAACAAATGTGCTTTTGTCTTTAGACTAATTACCTTAGCTAGCTTCTTCATTGTTATCATTCTCAATAATAGTCTTTTGCCTTGATTATTGTCATAGCCTAGACCAGTAGTTTGACACACATTTTGATTATTGACAATTTCTTGAACTTTTCTACCAGAGTCTGTCCAGACTTTAAACTTAAGTCTTTCTTCTTCTAGTTCATTCTTAACATAGTCATAGGCTTTCAAAATTTCAGTGTAATTATGACTATTTTTCCTCAGAATCCTTTTGGTATTGTTCCATTAATATTAACTCAGACTCTAAATTATCATTCCTTTTAGTTAAGGTTAAATTTTCTTCTCTCAACTTTCACTTTCACTAGTGAGAGACCTACATGTTGTCATTATTTTATTAACCTCACTTTGCACAATTTCTATGCCATTAGAGTCTAAGTTAATTAAGGATTCAGGAGTAAAGATTGATACCTGAGTTTTAGGATATGAGGGTTCTTTGGGAGTTTGTGATTTTCTTGAGGAGGATGCCATCAATGCTAGATTTTCATAATCAATTTCATCCTCTGAGCTTGAATCTGCCCAATCCTTTCCTGTTGATAAAAGTGTTTTTCCTTTTCCTTGACTTTTTGACTTTCTGCATTCACTGGCAAAGTGCCCCAATATTCCACAGTTGAAACATTTGACCTTTGCTTTGTCAAGTTTGATTATAGTACTCTTGCTCTTCTCAGTCTTCTCAGTCTTCTCATCTTCTTTCTTGAATGATGGCCTTTTGCTAAATTTGCCAGTTCTTTTGTTAAATTTCATTCTTTTGAAAGTTTTGGCAAACATAGCCATCATTTGACTTAGATCAATCTCTTCATCAGAATCAGAGTCTGTGTCCGTAGACTCTGACTCCACAACAGTTTTACCCTTTTTCCTTGAATCCTTGATTCTTGTTTCTGTGGGTTGTTCCTGTTGTTCTTTTTCAGACTCCATTAAGAGTGGTACAGATTTCGTCTTGACATACTTCTTATTCTTCCTCTGTTGCATCTCTAAATCATATGTCTTGAGCCTGCCATACAATTCTTCTAGAGTTAGTTCATCCAAATCTCTAGCTTCCCTTATGGCTGTAGTCTTATTGTCCCTGTTAGGTCCTGGAGATCGTAGAGGGGGGGGTGAATACGATTCCCAAATAAAAATCTGACTTTTATTTATTTTTGGGACAACATAAAAATTACTTTGGTTCAAACCCAGGTACTGTTCATCATCTTCTTCAACCTCAAGAACACCATTAAAATAACCAAGATAATGAACGGTAAATCATCCAAAATACACAACACAACAAGATCCAAGAATATAACTTTATATTCATTGAAGTGGGGTAGATGCTACAACAAGTTCAAGAACAAAAGCTCAAGAACACAACAAAGAAATGATTTTTGGCTCCTCTAAAAATATTACAAATTCTAGATCTAGGAGACAAAAATCAAACCTATCTTCTAAACAAGATTTAGCAATGTTTACAATAGAAGAATAGATAAGTGGTGACACAAAGAAATTCATGGCCCCATAATATTCAAGATATGGAGTATGGCCATGGGGGAGAGAGAAAATAATTTTTTCTCTCTCTCCCCATTTTTTCTCTGCCGAATACTACTGCCTGTGTTGTAATGAAGATGAGGACTTGGTTTCTTTTAGTATATTCAAAAAGATGTTGCTTTTTACTTTTCCACCTTTTACTCTTGTCCACTCAAATCTTTTCTTCAAAGTCATGTGCCAAGCATGCCTTTGGAAATATTTAATGTAAAAGTAATATTTAATAAATATATAAAATATAAATAAAGAATATCTTTATTTATAAAATATATAAATAATTAAATAAATACTTTATTTAATTAAATTAAATATTTCCATTCCACTCTTCAATTTGTGTAGACTTCCTTATCCAAATACTTGGCCCCGTATACGTGACTCCACCACGTCCAAGTATTTGGCCTTCTAATCTGTGAAGCTTTAGTAAGATCCAATCAGGTTGTGCCGTCTGTCTCTTATCCATTAGGCTGACATTTCTCCAACACTGATTTACCACCTTTGTTGATCCTCCACATGACTCAAGAAAACCAACAACTTTAGAATGATTAAAATCATATTAACCGACGAGAGCTTGCCTCCAATGTCCTGACACTTGATGCAACGGTCTGGTTCATAAGTGACTAGTCTTGATAGGGGCTCTTGATTCCGAACATGATTCCACATTCTTCTTTGCAAACCTTACTTGTTGCTTCGATTGTAATGCACTAAAATCGTCATAGACTAAGACAATCTTCTGTAGCTTCCACATCCTTGAATAGATGTCAACATCTTTTATTCTTCACTGAGGCATGAACATGTTAATGAACTTCTTCCAGTGATCTTCAAGTCTGTAGATGATCCTTTGATACTTTGTCTTAACTGAACTCTGTGATCCAAGATTTCTGTGCACCTGCATATTATTACATGTCCTGTTCTATTGTTGAGTTATCATCAACCATTACATAGAGATTACATTTAGCATTTCTAGTACACATGAAAGTGTAGTGAGTTACTTCCCTTCACTCCTATCTCCCCTTTCAATCTCCCCCTATTTGGTTAATATGGAATAGCAATCAAATACTATCTCCATTTACAATTTCCCCCAAAAGCAATTAAATAAAATTAGCTACTAGAGGATAACTCAACTAATATACAAGAAACAATTAAAGTACCGGACATGAAAATAATATACAAAAGGTTCTGGAAAGATATAATCAGTTAAATCCAGATTTCCTGAGTTGCTGAAAATGAATGATGAATTTCTGAATTTCATTTTCCTTTAGCTTCCTCCACTTCAATGTTCTTCAAAGATGGGGTTCTTTCAATAAAGAAACAAATCATTAGTAAAGACTTCTGACCAATCATTCTTGTTCATCTTGCAATTCGAACTAGAACATACAGCTCTCTATGTTCCCCATAAGAGGTCAACTCATTCTCCCCTTAAGGTTGTTCTCTCTTGGAATGAAAGTCACTTCTTCTTTTTCTTCAGGATGTTCTATTTCCAGGAAACATATTTTTCTTTCTTCCCTGCACTACTCCACTGACTTCATCTATCACTGAAACAAGAAATAGAACACACTTGGACACTTCTCAGATGCCCCTTGAAAATCTCCTTCACATTCTTCTTTACCCAGAAAACTTCTACTTAGCAAAAACTCCCCCTGAGTTGATACTCTTCAAAGAAATCTTCATTTTCATTCATTGATCGTGCTAGAAAGAATTCTTCTGCCGAACCTCTCCTAAGAATGTTCCAATGACAGATCTTCAAACAAATAGAGCAAAATCCCTTAGATATTTTTTCAGAATAAGATATAGCACTGCAAACCAAGATGTTAAGATTCTCCATAACTTCTCCCCTTAGTACGACAAATAACTTCTTCCCAATTGACAAAAAGTAACTTCTCCACTTCAGATGAAAAATCAGTTAAATCTACAACACCTTTAGGGATTAGGCTCCAACCAATTACTAAGAAACTCCCCCTTAGTAATTTCTCCCTTGCATCACTAAGGTTTAAATTTCATCTAATTCTCCCCCTTAGTTCATGCAAGCTCCAATCCACCCTTGTGTCTTTAGATATCCTCTAAGTAACCTCCACAAGATAGGATTGACAGATCTCATTTCTTGTAGATCTCGTTTCTTGTATCACCAAATTCTCCCCCTTAGTTGAGAATATCCTTTAAAACAATAAAAGTATCATCTACATCCAATCGAATAAGAAACTCTCCTCCAATTGAACATAAAATCGTCCTTAGGTCTAAACATTTATGTCTCCCCCTTTGAGATTGCGAACAACATGAATTAATAGACCCAAAGGTAATAGTTTGGACATTCCCACTAAGCTTCAGCTAGATTCTTCTTCAGCTTGTCTTCCAGAAAAGAATCTCTTCAACATTCCAGAGCTAGAAAATTCAGTAACAGGATTCAAGCATAGTAGCAAGGTTAGTGTTTGGTATATGGTTTCCTCACTTCTACTACGTTCTGTTAGTGTTTACACTTTCAAGCATAAGTGTTCCACTCATTTCTCTCCCTATTTCTCTCACTCAAGTGTATCACTCCCTCACTTCACTCAAGTGTTTCTCTCCCTTACTTGCACTCATTCCATTTATAGCAATTTGTACCTGCAAGTAAATCCATGCTAGTCTCACCAAGATATTATGGATCGTTGACTATAGCATGTTGTCGATCACTAAAGATCTAGGTTCTGAGATGGAATCTCAGACAGGGTTTCATTTAGGCCGTCACCCAACTCACCATGAGCAAATCCATGCACACGTGGCTCGTCGTCGGGGAATAACCCTTCTGAAATTGGAATCTCCTCCATTCCAGGAGTGACTGAAATCCCAACACCCTGATCCTCAAAAGACTCATCAAATTGGTAAACCAACTGAATCATAGTCTACGAGTTGTTGCTCAGCTACTTTCAGCATCAACAATCTCCCCATATGCAAATCCATGCACTGGATCGTTGAATGTGGTATGCGTCTAGCAGCTATCTAAGCATCAACCGACTCCCCATATGCAAATCCATGCACTGGATCGTTGACGGTGATATGCCTTTAAGTTTTGAGCGATCCATGTATTCCAGAATTTGAATTCCTGGGAGAGTAGACGTGTACAAACATCTCTCTCAATCACCTGTGAAGATGAATTAACTCACTATTTTCAGTCATGGAAAACTGTTAGTGATTGCCTCTCAACATCAACAGATTGCTTTGCGGATGTGAAATCCCGTTAGGGAACTAGGACTGTTCCTCCTAGGAAGGTTGACAAGGATTCTAATATATGGCAAGAAATCCAAGTTTCCCTCAAATACCTGTGAAGGTGGCTCAACAACTTCATTCACCATGAATGGTAAACAAAGAAGTTTAGGGGTTTTACCTATACCTCACAATGTGCACTTCTTGCAATGTGTCCTCACAATTGTAAGTCCCAAGAGAGGCTAGAGAACTGTTAGGTCCTATAACATCCCTTAGAAGCAAAAAATTTAGGATTACCATCAGCGTGAATGCTTTTGGTGTGCTTGACTCATTACAAGGTGCTCTGGCTGACGAGCAAATTTTCAATGAAATCACCCTGTTGAGAGAGTTCATTCAGAAACGGTTGAATTGCCTTTTCAGCTCTGCATCCTTTTGAGAGAATACAGATGAGCTACAGATACCTCAATTTGTATACTTCTTTCCTTCTCGAGAGGTAGAGCTGTGGGTGCACTTCCGACTTCATCCTTATTTGCTGCATCAAATGCAGTTTCTCCCTTAACAACCGCTAATCTACATAAGTTCCTTATATCACCAAGGGTTGAAAGTTTGAATTAGAATGACAGTGTTTGGTACTAAGGCCTTGGTTAGAAATTGATGGATTATTCAACTTCTTGACCTTCCCCTATAGCCACTTAGGCCAAGCCATTACGGCTAAATAGATAGAGTTGATCAGAGCTATATAAAATTTGGTAGAGTATGATTAAACTTATTCTCTATTCCTTCTCAGAAATATAGCATCGGAGCAATGTGTCCTCAAGAAACAATGCACCAGAGCTAAAATGTGGGAATTAATAAAGAATAGGTAAAAAAATATTAAGCCAAATTTCATAAACTCACAAATTTAAAAAAAAATTAACAGATTAACAAAAGTGTTCTTTTGAATTTCTCTTAGACAAATATCCAATTGAAATTCAACTTTTTTTTTAACAAAAACATTTTGATTAATAACTCAAATCTATTTCATCTTGCTCACTGTATGTTTTCAGAAATTGTTTTGCAATTCATTCTTATCTGATATTATTTCTGACTTAAAATATAAATCATAAAAAAAATCGAATGAATGCTTTAGTCATACAGTCCAAGGCACTAATCCCAAAGCAAACAACCATTGTTTTAATACTACAAGTCAATGTGAAACAGACATTAACAAGAGTTTTGAAAAACGTTTTACCAATGGTTGATACCTCAAGATCAAAATAATTTACTCAAATAAAATAGCCTGATAATATGCAACCTAAGTTATAAGTTATCAAGTAACTTTATTTAAACAAATCATGGAGAGAAAACAGTTTTCATTACAAAACATTTAGAGAGAGAGGGGATATATGATTTTGAAATAGAAAGATAATCCTCAAGAAATGTTCTCTTTCAAAGAAAACTTTTAGTGGCTTTTCATTCTCTGGCAAATGAATGCATGTTTAGATAAAACATTTTTCACAAGAAATAGACAAGAAATTTCTTTATGCATTCAAGTTCTAAAGAATGAAAAATATATGTTAATACTAATGAATTATCAAAGATATGAGTGACAATACATTCAAAAGTACTAACATCATCCAATCATTTTGTAATAAAATGCATCTTACTACAAAATAATCAAGCACATAAGATACTTACATTATGCTAGACAATTACCATTTGTCGCTTGAAACAAACACATATTGCAATATAGATCATGGTAATTCTAAAGCATAAAAATAAGCATCCGCTAAACACTGAACATACATTGACCGAATGACAGCATTTAACTTCTTACACTACATCTCAACAATTATCACATAAGCATATTGAAAATACTCATGACAATCAGAATGTATGTAAGCTCGAGGTACTAGTTGCATCAGAGATCAAATACCTTTAAATATTAATGCTAAAATTTATGATCTTTGACAACCCCTCGCGATGTAGTAAATTACTTTTAATATCAGTGTTTTTGAAATAATCTTTTTGTCACTTAGTGCAGAAATTCTAAGTGACATCACTAATATCAAAAGAATGACAACTAATATTAATGGATTTTGCAAAAGACATGAATTACATCACTTAAACTACATATTAAGTGGTTCCATTAATATTAGCATTAAACAATTAAAAGTAAATAAAATTACAATTAATTAATATATACAAATACTTATGCTGAAACATTTGATACATATAGCATGAATAACATATGACAGCACAAAGTACGAGATCCTGGATATAAATTGACTATACAAAGAGATGCTACATTGTTAGGTCCCTAGGTCCCGGGTAATCATAGGTAATCTCATAATGATAATATTGAGTCCCGGGTGGTCACACGCCAAACATTAATCAGTTCCTAGAGATCGTAGACATCTAAATAGCATGAACACTCTCTATAAACATTACATTTAAATAAATCAATATTAGACTAGAGTGACATACCTTAGTCAATAGAGCTTTTACTGGTGTATGATCGTTGAATGAACAATTACTCCTCTTTACCCGAGAGATCGAACGTTTACTCCTTTCAAGATCGAACGTTTACTCCATTTGGACAGGATTAACTTTTCAGCTACCAGTTAACATTGTTCCTCGAAACAATACCACGCTCATCCAGACGGAAACTGCATTACCTTCAGCACCCAAATATTTCCTTGTAGATATTGGTCTTGGCAGCAGCTTCACTAAACTCAGCACTCTAGAAATCAGTAGTCCTGACACTAGAAGAGTAGAACCTTAAAAAAAAAACTCTGAACTACCCTTCAGCTTCTGTATCAATACCAAGTCTTCATGTGGATTGATTCCTTGCGCTAAGTATATCTACCTCTAGTTCAATTGAGTTAGTTCCTTGATTCGAACCCTACTCAATCTTGATTAGTTAGTGCATCTTCAGTCTTCATTGAATTCACTCAGAAAAACCAATGAAATACTCTTATACATGCACGACCAATCACTACTCTACTACCCAGATTCATCAAGAACTGACTCTAGGAAATGTTGTTACACAAAACCCTGTGTCATGACAGATGTGTCCTTAATGTTTCCTTAGATATTCAGTGGGTAGAGTAGTCTTCTTCAAATATGATTGAGATCATCTTGCATTATTTTTAAATTGACAATTTCCTTTCTAATATGCAATCACTCAATCTGGATCACTCAGTGCTCCTAAGAATCTCAACTCTTACTCAATGAGCACTGCTAGCCTTTGAGCATCAAACACGACTAATTGATCCAACTTACTGATGCTCCCCCTGTGATGCTGCTTGCAGCTTTTCTTCATCTGGTGTCATCTGATCTTGAGCCCTAAACAGGATGTCAACCTTTAGAAATTCAGAGCTAAAATCAAACGAATGCTAGGGAGCTTGATGATGATGTTCACTGCATCTAGATCATCTTAAATCAATCACAGACTCTGTGTAAGCTCTTAACTCCAAATAAGATAGCCCTTTATCACACCATGTGACTTCAGGCATGATTAATCTTACTTGATGTCTTCTCTTTACATTTGCTGATTAGTCTTGCTGTGTCAACTGATTCAGCCATAGTGAATAGGAAACCTTAAGTCTATCCATTATCCTTGTAATTCCATTCAAGGTCTGGATTTCCCTATTAACTCCTCCATTTGGTCATGAAGTCCGAAAGCTGAAATTTACTCTAGAATACTCCTTTCAGTGCAGACATAACATAGAACTTCGTTCGTCAACAAATTCCATTACTTGCCCTCAAAGTGTTCTTACAGCAATCTGCCTAATCCTTTGAATGTGATTAATCACTGAGATGCTTCATCTATCGAACAAACACCAAAACTAAACAGGGTAGTCTTTGACTTGACTTCCCTTCAACTGACATACTTCACTAATGTCCTTCTTAAAAGAATTTCATTAGAAGTAGTCCTTTCTCATCAACTTCATCTTTACCGTCGAATCCGTTATCTTGATAAACCAAGTATTAGTTGATAAACCAAGTGTGAGAGCATCACTTGTTGTTGCAGCTAACTCCATTCTGATAAACTTCAACGAATAGTTGACTTCATCATAAGCATTACATTTCGTGTCAGCAGTAACCTCACTTCCAGTAGAGTGAGCTTCTATTTCTCTTGACCCCGATCAACACTGTTCATCCTCGAACTGATATTAGGAAACCCTTCGCAAAGAATTCCCTAGGTCTTTGTTAATATTATGCTTCAGATCATTCAAGAAAAATAGGTAACCTTGCTTAACCATTTGAATACCAAAGCAAAAGTAGTTACATGCCTCGAACATGAAAATGTCAGAGATATATAACTTGTACATGTTGAAAGATACTCTGCATTCACAAATGATTAAGACATGTGGTCCTCAATTTGATTGAGTCCAAGGGTTAGAGATATTTCTAAAAATAGTTAACAACAAAGCATTCAAGTTCAACATGCTCATTCTTATCTGACTGATCACTCCTCATCTATATCAGCCTCAACAAGTAGTCTTGGCTATGAGCTCAGTGATCCCAACCTAACTTAAGGTGGACTAGCAGTCTATAAGAATCATGTCGTACATATATGTAGTCATAGAAGAATCAATCACCCAGATTCCTAATTCTTCTAATTCACCTTTGTTGTTCACTTTAACATTATACTATCTCTAATTACCTGAGTCAGTTTAAATTTAAAAATTTAATTCATGGTTTATTATACTGACCCCTAGGCAATTCCCAAATTAGAAACAAACTCATCTTAACAAGCACATGATCAAATATAACATTTAATACAACCATGCGAGTATAAACAGATTATAGACAATGTAAACATCAAGGCACTTGGCATGCAGCAAATACTCTTTCCGGTAAATGTACCCCTACAAATACCTAAGACTCTATATGCTAACATGATCAATTTTCGTAAAGCAAGCATTAAATCACACAAGATCTAATCATGAAGTCAAATACTGATAAACAAGCAACACTAACAAACTAGCATAAGTTATCTAATTTATATAGAAATCAAGGTGAGACATGCATTACATCAAACTTATAATATAATGCAGTTCAGCACTTAATACTCTATAATTAAATCAAACAAGTATAAACTAGTTAGAAAGTATACCTGTGTGATGCTTAAAATTCCATCTCGAGTGATAATCAATTGATCCAAATCAATTTCCATTCTACTGACACTCATTGAAGTATCCTTGCATTTGACCTCAATAACCAATGATGTTCCTGCTTCAACCCAAACTGATACCTGATTGTTCTGCTTAAAGACCCCGACATAGAATGTCTCATGTTCTGCTTGAAAAGATCACTCTTCTTTGTATGTGTAGCAATAACCCCTTGATTATCATATGTCAGTGATAATCAAACCTTGTGTATTTCTGCCACTGATGTCCTTTAACCAAATCATCAATTGTTGTTTTGGTTCTTTGACCGTTAAACTGAATTCCTTTTCAAAATCCCAAATTCTTCATATATTGATTCGAAAACCACTGATCGAAGACTCTTCCCTAAATGAACTAATCCCCTTTCAATAACCAAATGATCCACTGAGTAGACCGATGTAGAAATACATCTCCAATGGTAAGATCAGGTCTCAACTCCATTAGAATGTTCTTCAGTCAGTTCGTTTGTCCTCAACGAACGAAGAATCAACTCCTGTTGTTTCGTTTAATAAAACATTTTGTTCAAACAGAAGTATTTAATTTTTTTTAGGAATTTAAATAATCAAAATAAATTGAAAATGCATTTTTGATAAATAATAATAAATTTCTCAATTTCAAATTATAAATAAAATAAAATTCGAAAAGAAAGTTTTGATATAGAGATAACAAAATTTTCAAGGTATATTAAATAATCCCGAAAAAGAAATTATTTCAAATCAAAATTAATTTCCAAAGAATTTTATAGAATTTATAATCCAAAACAGTTTCAATTATAATTAAAATAAAACAGATTGAAAATATAAGTTTGATATAAAAATAATAAATTTTCAAGTCATCTTAGATATTCTTGAAAATAAATTATTTCAACCAAAATGATTTTCCAAAAAGTTTTATGAGATTTATAATTAAAACTTCTATAAAAAATAAATTATTAAACCTCAAAAATAATTCTCAAAATACTTTTAAGAATATTAAACTCAAAAGAAATTAAATTGGATTTTAAGATTAATTTTAGTTTTTAAATTAATAAAATTCTTAACTAAGAATATTAAAAATATAAAATATTTGACTCTAAAATTTAAAAGAAAATAAAATATTTTCCAAGATATAAAATAAACTTGAAAAATAAATTATTTAAATTTAAAAATTATTTTCAAAATATTTTATATAATTAAATTCAAATTTAATTATTAAATTAATTATTAAACTAAAAACAATTTGAGAGAAAAACAATTTTTGTTTTAAATAAAAGTTAAACTATGTAGCCATGTGTCATGTTGAAACAGCCTTCTAAGAAAAAAAATTCTACATAGAAATGTTCTACATAGACTCTATCTAGAACATCAAGTAGAAATTCTACATAGAAATGTTCTACTTAGGCTCTATCTAGAACATTAAGTAGAACTTCTGACTTAGAAAATATTTCTAACTCCAGAATTTCTACTTAGGTTCTATCTAGAACATTAAGTAAAATTTCTACATAGAAATGTTCTACTTAGGCTCTATCTAGAACATTAAGTAGAACTTCTGACTTAGTAAATATTTCTAACTCCAGAATTTCTACTTAGGTTCTATCTAGAACATTAAGTAAAATTTCTACATAGAAATGTTCTACTTAGGCTCTATCTAGAACATTAAGTAGAACTTCTGACTTAGTAAATATTTCTAACTCCAGAATTTCTACTTAGGTTCTATCTAGAACATTAAGTAGAATTTCTACATAAAAATGTTCTACTTAGGCTCTATCTAGAACATTAAGTAGAACTTCTGACTTAGAAAATATTTCTAACTCCAGAATTTCTACTTAGGTTCTATCTAGAACATTAAGTAAAATTTCTACATAGAAATGTTCTACTTAGGCTCTATCTAGAACATTAAGTAGAACTTCTGACTTAGTAAATATTTCTAACTCCAGAATTTCTACTTAGGTTCTATCTAGAACATTAAGTAGAATTTCTACATAAAAATGTTCTACTTAGGCTCTATGTAGAACATTAAGTAGAACTTCTGACTTAGAAAATATTTCTAACTCCAGAATTTCTACTTAGGTTCTATCTAGAACATTAAGTAGAATTTCTACATAGAAATGTTCTACTTAGGCTCTATGTAGAACATTAAGTAGAACTTCTGACTTAGAAAATATTTCTAACTCCAGAATTTCTACTTAGATTCTATCTAGAACATTAAGTAGAATTTCTACATAGAAATGTTCTACTTAGGCTCTATGTAGAACATTAAGTAGAACTTCTGACTTAGAAAATATTTCTAACTCCAGAATTTCTACTTAGGTTCTATCTAGAACATTAAGTAGAATTTCTACATAGAAATGTTCTACTTAGGCTCTATGTAGAACATTAAGTAGAACTTCTGACTTAGAAAATATTTCTAACTCCAGAATTTCTACTTAGGTTCTATCTAGAACATTAAGTAGAATTTCTACATAGAAATGTTCTACTTAGGCTCTATGTAGAACATTAAGTAGAACTTCTGACTTAGAAAATATTTCTAACTCCAGAATTTCTACTTAGGTTCTATCTAGAACATTAAGTAGAATTTCTACATAGAAATGTTCTACTTGGCTATCTAGAACATTTTGTACTTAGAAAATTTCCGGGCTTCAAAAAAAATTCTGGATGCCCAGTGAACCAATTGTACCCTCTTTAATCTCAAAAATAAAAATAGATCCAATCGATTTGTATGTCAATCGAGTAGCTCTGATACCAATTGTTAGGTCCTGGAGATCGTAGAGGGGGGGTGAATACGATTCCCAAATAAAAATCTGACTTTTATTTATTTTTGGGACAACATAAAAATTACTTTGGTTCAAACCCAGGTACTGTTCATCATCTTCTTCAACCTCAAGAACACCATTAAAATAACCAAGATAATGAACGGTAAATCATCCAAAATACACAACACAACAAGATCCAAGAATATAACTTTATATTCATTGAAGTGGGGTAGATGCTACAACAAGTTCAAGAACAAAAGCTCAAGAACACAACAAAGAAATGATTTTTGACTCCTCTAAAAATATTACAAATTCTAGATCTAGGAGACAAAAATCAAACCTATCTTCTAAACAAGATTTAGCAATGTTTACAATAGAAGAATAGATAAGTGGTGACACAAAGAAATTCATGGCCCCATAATATTCAAGATATGGAGTATGGCCATGGGGGAGAGAGAAAATAATTTTTTCTCTCTCTCCCCATTTTTTCTCTGCCGAATACTACTGCCTGTGTTGTAATGAAGATGAGGACTTGGTTTCTTTTAGTATATTCAAAAAGATGTTGCTTTTTACTTTTCCACCTTTTACTCTTGTCCACTCAAATCTTTTCTTCAAAGTCATGTGCCAAGCATGCCTTTGGAAATATTTAATGTAAAAGTAATATTTAATAAATATATAAAATATAAATAAAGAATATCTTTATTTATAAAATATATAAATAATTAAATAAATACTTTATTTAATTAAATTAAATATTTCCATTCCACTCTTCAATTTGTGTAGACTTCCTTATCCAAATACTTGGCCCCGTATACGTGACTCCACCACGTCCAAGTATTTGGCCTTCTAATCTGTGAAGCTTTAGTAAGATCCAATCAGGTTGTGCCGTCTGTCTCTTATCCATTAGGCTGACATTTCTCCAACACTGATTTACCACCTTTGTTGATCCTCCACATGACTCAAGAAAACCAACAACTTTAGAATGATTAAAATCATATTAACCGACGAGAGTTTGCCTCCAATGTCCTGACACTTGATGCAACGGTCTGGTTCATAAGTGACTAGTCTTGATAGGGGCTCTTGATTCCGAACATGATTCCACATTCTTCTTTGCAAACCTTACTTGTTGCTTCGATTGTAATGCACTAAAATCGTCATAGACTAAGACAATCTTCTGTAGCTTCCACATCCTTGAATAGATGTCAACATCTTTTATTCTTCACTGAGGCATGAACATGTTAATGAACTTCTTCCAGTGAGCTTCAAGTCTGTAGATGATCCTTTGATACTTTGTCTTAACTGAACTCTGTGATCCAAGATTTCTGTGCACCTGCATATTATTACATGTCCTGTTCTATTGTTGAGTTATCATCAACCATTACATAGAGATTACATTTAGCATTTCTAGTACACATGAAAGTGTAGTGAGTTACTTCCCTTCACTCCTATCTCCCCTTTCAGTCCCACTCTTCAGGAAGTGCTCTCAGAAACTTGGTGTTTGTATCTTCAGAATCATAAACCTTACCAAGCATAGCCATCTCATTCAAGATTTTTGTTAACCTATCATACATCTCAGTAATAGATTCTCCAGATTTTGCTTCAAAATACTCATACTCTTGAATTAGCAAAGACCTAGCATTCTTCTTGACATCTTTAGTTCCTTGACAGTGCACTTCAAGTTTTGTCCACATCTCCTTAGCAGTTTGACATGATATAACACAGTTTGTAAGAACAGAATCCAAACTGTTAAAGAGTATGTTTTTGACCTTTGCCTCCTTAAGAACATTCTCCTTGTCCTCTTTTGTCCATTCAGTCTTTGGTTTTTCAATGAAGTGTTCTTCAGTTACTTTGCCTTCTTCATTGATTTGAGGCACTAGCTTTAAGGGCACATAGGGTCCTTCATGAATTCTTTCAAGATAGTCAGGGTCTGTTGCTTCCAGATGGTGCAACATCTTAACCTTCCAGTGGGTGAACACGTTTCTCTTAAGCATAGGAATCTTAGAATTGCCATCTTTGTTTCCAGACATCTTTAATCGATTTTAAACGTTTAGCTCTGATACCAATTGTTTTCCCAGTTGCAGAAGTAGAAGGGGGGGTTGAATACTTGTGTGTCTTTTCTGCCTGATTTAAAATCAACTCAATATCAATAAACAAATATGAATTAAGAACAAAGATCAAACACAAAGATATGAATTAGTACTGTTTGTATTATTGATTTGTAAATACAAAACTCTCTTAGAGTGTACACAAACCCTAACAGCTTCTTTGTGTTTATCATAGCAACTCTCTCTATTTCTATGCACTCACAAAGTTTCACTCAGACAAATTATGCTTCTACTTCCACACTTTTACAATTAGATTACATAGAGTTTATATAGAGAGCTGCCTATCAGCTAATAACAGAAAGATAAATTACAATAGGAATAGAATTCCTAATTAATAGTTGACTGTTTCCTTCTGCAATTCTCCTTCCTTTTATTTATAGCATATCTGCAATATCTTTGGCTTTATCTTCGAAGACTTCCCTTATCTTTGATCATCTTCCATATTTAGCTTTAACTTTATAGACTCTGAATTCTTCAGACTCTGCCAGACTATAGACTCTAATCATTTGTAGACTCTGACAGATCTTAGACTCCGATAGCTATAGACTCTGATCACCTTCCAAACTCTGATCTTCATGCAGACTCTGGTTTTACTTTCTGAAGAAATTCTTCTAAGTACAAGTAACATGAATATTGACTATCTAGACTCTGATTATACATTTCAGAGAAAGATATATTGCAAATAAACTAAGCTAACTCCTGTTCTAGAATTTTGTACATCATCAAATGAATATATTCCTAACAACCACCAAGTTGGTTTGTTGCGCCTACCCTCTTATTCTAGTGTGTAGGCGCCACAAAAACCTTTACTTAAACTTTTGATCTTCCTTGCGCCCTTAAGTTGGTTTTGTTGCGCCTCTATACTGCAGCCCTTGTGTAGGCGCCACCAACTACTCTCCCAAGTACTTAGAATATTTGCTTGAAGTTTTTCCTTGTGCCTAGCTCATTTACTTGTGCCTGTACTCTACAACCACTGTGTAAGCGCCACTAAATTTTCCCTTAGACATTTGTTGCGCCTAATACATGGTTTCAAGAGTGCAAGAATAATTGAAAGTGATATTACTTCCCTTAAACATATTCTTGATATTCTGATACATCAAAGTAATTGTCTTCTTATTGTGCTGACGCTTAGTGCACTGGTCTGGTTCATAAACAACTAACACTGAATTAAATTCCCTTGATTTCTTTTCTATTTCAGCTGAGTAACCTTGGACTGTTGCATTGCTTCAAACACCGACAGTTGATAGACACTGTAATTTCATTAGAATCTTTTCTGGTACTTCGACAATGTCTTCATTATTACCACAATCTTGAATACTTCATTCTCTGATCTTCACTGACGTTTGAACATATGAATTAACTTCTTTCACTGAGTATAACTTCAAGACTGTAGCTATCTTCTTTAACCTTTGTCTTTACCATGTCTTCAATTCATCTAGATCCCTATGCTACGAACACTGTTTATCTTCAATCAATGCTGGTACATTGAAATCTTCTCGTGGCACTTCTATACTGAATCTTTAACACTTCTGAAACCCTGAAAGTCTTCAACCATTATTCTTCACTAAGGCATGAACATATTAATGTACTTCTCTCAATGACCTGTAATAGACTTCAAAACTTCTTCTAATGTCTTGATTCACTGTATCTGCCTTGTCTTCATTTCTTCCTGATTTCTGTGTAGGTGTAGTATTATTTACCTGTCCTGCTCTAGTGTTAAGTTATCACGATTACTATTCATACAGCTTCGTAATCTCACCAACAATAGGACGTGCCAAGTTCTGAGATTCTTATCGAGGATACACATGTCAGTCCCACAGAGAACTAACTCATGACCACTGCTTCTCAGTTGGTGTTCCTAACAACCTTCCACGACAAATAGAACACTTTAATTATTGTTGAAATGAGAACATAACCAATCCAAGAGCAACATTTATAGTTATAGAATAGCTGCAAGTACTTAGAAATCTGACCATGTCCATCACATACACATACATTAACATATTCATAAAAAAATAGTAATGATTTAAATTAGGATTTGAAGTGAAGTTTTATGAAAGTTGGTAACGTAACACATACATCAACATATTCATAAAAAGTCATAGATGTTCGATTGAAGCACCACCACCTTGTAGGGAAATAAGAAATGAAAATATATTATGATGCAAAGAGAATTAACACCCTACATTATTAACAAAGAGAATTATTAGCATCTTAGCTTGCAAAAGGCTATCTCAATATTGCAATATACAGGGGAATTGAGGATAAGTGAGAACCATTCTCAGCTCCACATTATTCACTGAAATTCACCATGTAATAAACCATATAACTTAGCAGGCATGTTATGAGGTTGTTACTTTAGCAACCAACCTTCTTACTTAAGCAACAATCACAGTGAGCTTCCTACCTATAAAATAAAAAGCTTTGTTTAAGGTTATTGACATAATTGAACAATAACAACATGACTAAATGTCAAGTTTTCCAAGTGATGCCTGAGTTTTACTCCTAGAGCTTTTTTCTAGGATGGTACTGTTAGTGTTGGTGTCCTAGAGACAATACTTTATGATAAACAATTAAAGATTATGTTTACTTGATTATTTAATTAATATTTATTATGTCTTTATTTACTGCATTATAAATTGAAAGCATAATAAATGTCCTTGGAATATTAATGCGAATTATATATCTTTAAGTATGTGACTTAAAAATGAGATTATATGAACAATATTATATTCCTAGAAGTCCCTAGTCGAGTATTATTATTTAAGGACAATAATAATACAATAAGACTAGCATGTTTGTTGATTGATGAACACATCTCATTGGTCATAGGTATGGTGATACTAAAGTCAAGAACATAAGTGCATGTCTCAATACATGGCACTGGACAGACCCGCTGTGAGAATCTACATGTTAATAAGTGTCATAAGATATTCTCACTGTGATAATGATGTATTGATCCTTTGACTTGAAATCATTATATTTCTATAGGAGAATTAATATACTTTGATTACACTCAAAGTTACCTTTAACCGAGTAATGATAAAGGTGGACATTGGGTATGCTATGAATCGTATGAGAAATATGAATGATAGATATAGGATTTAACCCTCCTATTTTAGGAGTGATATTATTGGCCTCTTGATTGAGTGAAACTATAAAATGCATGGGCATGCTCAAATGTTGATTTGATTAATAGTCTACTCATTGATCAAGGAAACCCGGATTAAACGTTGAAGAGGATGATACAATACATGCCTCGAGTTTGATCTATAATATAAGGTTAAAGGGATTATATTACATTGTAAATTATTCACGAAAGGTTTAATTGAATCACCAATTATTATTACTACTTGGGTAGCAATGATGTATTACTAGATGCCGCTCATTGTTTATAATTTTATTATTAGAAAATGAAATTATTGCCAATGTAATAATAACCTAAAGGGTCACACACAAAGAACGTTTAAACGGAGTGTTATTTAAATTATGAATTTAAATACTGTTATTATTATTAATTCGAATTTATTTATTTAATTAATTAAGTGAAACTTGATTAATTATATACATATTAGAATTCAAATTTAATAATAATATAAATCCGAAATTTGAATGGGTTTTAAAAGTCCAATCAGATTAGGGTTTTGGCCCAAGTCACTCTATCCCCTATATATATAAAGATGTATAGTTTAGGGTTAACAGTTTTATAAAATTCGTTTTTGAGAAAAAATCCTAGCAGCTCTACGTTTTTGAGAGGCTAGAGAAAGATAGAGACAAAGAGACAGAAACAGGCTAGTACCTAACTCCGGTGATCGTTAGACGATACGATGTTCGTGTGGATACCGATAGAGAGCAGATCTTTGTGAAGGCTGCTGTGATTCATCGCTTATGGACCTCTATAATCATCATAAGGAAAGCTTTAATAAGGTACAAATCTGATTCTCCATAATCATCCGCTAATTATACACGAATCCTGCGTTTGGGATTCGTTATTTTTTTTTATTATTTAGCGTAATTCTGCTGCGTATATGTGCCCGAATCCCAACAAGTACGTCAAAACCCTGTTCATAAAGATAAAGAAAGCAATTATATGTAAAATAACTGTTGTCAATTTCTCAAGGTTCACATTACAATCCATCAACCATTGTCTTAATATACCTGGACCATTAGCCAATGCTAGATCAGTAGAAAAAAATATAAATAAGTGAGAGATCCTTCAAAAGTCTCCAGGTCCACTTTGGTATTGCTCTAGTAACATAGTTATCCGAAAGGTCTAGTACATACAATCTTAATTAGTTTTCCGGGTAAGGAAAAGATTTTAGCTTGCACGAAGCTAATCTAAATGTGTTGTACTGGGGGAGAAGAGTCTCACTTGAACTGTTGTGACTTGTTTCAATCAACAAATTGAGTTCAAACCAGTCAACTGGTTAGAGAACATGAAGAGAATGTTAAGCAATTTGAGTTCAAACCAAGACAATGTAATAGACCCATTTAAATTGTTGCTATTGAAATCAAGTGTGTCGAACTGAGACTGCGAAGCATCGGAAGAGTAAGGCAGTAAACCACCAAACTGACTTTGAGAAAGCATAATCTGTCGCAATGATCAGAGAGTAAATAAAGACGAAGGAATTTTCTCATTGCGCATATTGAATCCAGATTAACATATACGATATTGTTGTATCATAAAAATAAAACACACAATATATTAAGATTCAAAATTAGTAGTTAATAAATCAAGAATCAATATACAAACTACTTTCTTTTAAACGAATACACAAATCATTTGGGGATCGGTAAAGGCAACTCCAACATTTTATTACTGAACAACAAAGGTTTTCATTTCAAATAAAAATAAATCCTAATATCTGATATGATATATACCATTTGGTTTTATTATGACTGTATACATATGATACCTATATGAAAGTATTTGAACAAGTTTATGACTTTGCTTTACATTTCACTTTTAGCAAAGGCTTTAACATTGCATCAAAGGACAATGACCAAAGTTTTAATGAAACAACAAAATTTAGGTGATAAATTCAGCATATTGATTACATTAAAAAGCTAAAATTTTTGTAGAGAACTCGCAACTCACCAAAATTATTCTAACATTATAATATGAAACGCAAATGAATATAAGAATAATAAAATCTTTTGCACTAACTTCCTAATCTTTATCAATCAAGCTTATTAGTTAAATGATTTAAATTAGATTGCTAACTAATTACATAAACAATTACACAAAAAGCAAGACAAAATAAGTAAATAAAATACCTTAAAAGCCACATGAGACTTGCTGGCATTCTTGATCCTCACAACACTTCTCATCTGTTTACCTGCTTCATCTACAACACACAACCATACAATCAATAATACACACAGATACAAATATACATAACCAAAAGCAAAAAATAATAATATATATGATCATCTTAACACATCAAAATTTTAGGAGAACTGGTAACTTAACATAAGTCTACTTACAGGGAAAGTAAAGAGTTTTAGAAGGAAAAATAGGCTTCCAAGTGGTCTCCCCTAAAGCAACTATCAGATCTGCTCTTCGCGGGTCTAATAATTCTCCAACTGCTATATGTTAGGCCTGATTGTATGTCTTCCTATTCATGTAATTACTGATTATATGTGTGAACTGATTCTTCCAACTCCATTAACATGCTAGCAGAAATAATTGAACTCCTGACAGGTGGGGAGCCAGTTCACATTTGAATTTCTGTTGTGAGCTAAGTATACAATTGATGTGGCTGCCGCAGCTGCTGTAGTAATCAGTGCAACCATCACATGTTTCAATCAATCAGTTTACATATATAATCAATAATTATATCAAGAACTAAAGTTACTAATCCGCTTGATGTGAAAATGTTTCAACTCAAGCTCAAGTTCTCATCCATCAATCTATAACAACGATAATATGCAATTTGAAGAATTAATTGAATTTGAAGCCATTTATATTTAGGAACCCACAAACACGAAAATTTTGAAAAAGAAAACATCATATATGTTAGAAATTAACAGCCACATAACACCGTTCTATATACAATATATAAAACTTATTCGGACCCAAACTCAAACAAAAATCAAAGAAACAAATTTATTATAAAATCATAGGAATACATGCAGATTAGATTTATTATATACCATTGCTTATTATTTTCCAGGCCCATAAATTCTTGGCACATAGATTTCAACCTCCCACCCCCCACAATCACTTACATCCCCATTCATCCTAATTATTATATAAGCTCTTTGCTCATCCAACAAAGATTAGTTCAATCACACAATCAAAAAATAAAAAAGAATAAACACTCTAAACCATTGAAACAAAATATTAGTTGCATAATAAAGAAATACATATAATCTAATAAACTAATGCTTCAATTATATACGCACCTTGAAATTCATAACCTTTCTTTGCCATATAATTCCTAAAACGATGTCAAAACACAAAGAAAATAACATTAGTAACCGTGACAACGTTGATAATCCATGTACATACAATCATAAGAGAAAATAAAACTAATTATACGGAGGAAGAGAATGAACGAAAATACAAACAAAAAGCAAGCAAAATAATATCCATCAAACAATAAAAATACGGTAGTGAAACCATAACCAAACATACAACAATCGATACAAAATAATGTGGTAGAAAAATGAAAAAAAATAATGAATATACCAGTAAAAAATATATACACAAATTATACTTTAAAAATTATTGATCTAGATGAAAGAAAAAATAAATAACGATACCGGGTTACTTTGAAGCATCCGAATTCATGGTTCTTTTTTACGTTGGGATGATCAGGCAGAATCAGACTAGAAATAAACAAAAAGCAAGCATCAATATTTTTATATTAGAATTGGAGCACATGATACAATGCAAAAACAATATATCAACAAAATGCATCATCTGGCCATGAAATGATATAAACACAACGTGGACGAAGCTAGAGTGCACCATATAACCAAGCACACATCAAATAATATAAAATCAAGAAAAAATAGTACAGAAAAAATGATGGAAACAATGAATATTCCAGAAAAAATAAACGTAAACAAATATTAATTGAGATTGTAATGGTTTGAGAGAGTGTTTTGAAACTGAAGATTTGAAAATATTTTAATAATAATTATGATATCTACTGATATTGTTAGTTGATTGATCCACATAATATGGAAAGGTTTTAATTTTGAATTTAATTGTTAGTGGGAAAACCCATACTAAGAATATATGGAAAGATCCATGGAAAACCCATACTAATTTTGAATTTAATTGAAATTAGTTAACGACATGTAATGTAATCTAAAAGTGTTGTTAAATAACTTAGACTTTCACATACCATACTAGCATATAAACTGAGGACTTGAACATTTATTATTGTTGTTATATATTACCTAACAATTATTATCAAGATGAATGAATCGAATAGGAAAATCTTACATATATAATCTCTATAATAATAATAATGTAACTAAAACAGAACAAATTGTAGGGTTTCGTGACACAAACGCAGTGGAATAAACGCGAAAAATAAATCAAAATAGCGAAACCCTCCGCAGGATCCATGCGAAAACAAAAGATTTAATTCGGAGATAAAGAATAAATACCTTTAGAAGCTTTAACAGTTCATTAATGGAAGATTAATGGAGGTCCAAAACTTGTTTAATCACCACGTATCCCGCTCTCGCGATCTACGCTCTACGGTATCCACACGAACAATTTTCATGAAGGATTGATGTGTACTAGCACCCGAAAACTTCTTCTCTCTTTATCTTCCTCCTTTCTCAGAGCGGCTAGGGTTTTTGTAAAATCTCTATATTATTAAATCAGCCCATAAAGAGATTATATAGAGAGAGGAATAAGTTTTCTAATTATAATCCAATTATAATTAACACTAATCCAAAATTCTATATTATTTAATTAAGTCTCACTTAATTAATTAATTATTAATTTTGGAATTAGTTTAGGTAATTCATTTATTCTATTTATATAATTAATTAAGTCATACTTAATTAATATCATAAATAAAATAAATTACTTATTTAATTTAAATTCATAATTTAAATTATTTCTCCTTCAAGCGTTCTTTGTGTGTGACCCTGTAGGTTATTATTACGTTGGCAACAATTTTAATATCTAATTAAAATTGTAAACAATGAGCGGCATCTAGTAATACATCATTGCTACCCAAGTAATAATAATAAATCGGTGATTCGATTAAGCCTTTCGTGAATAATGTTCCATGTAATATAATCCCTTTAATCTTGATATTATAGATTAAACTCAAGGCATGTCTCGTGTCATCCTCTTCATAATTTAATCTTTATTTTCTTGATCGATGAGTAGACTATTAAAATCAAATCAACATTTGAGCACGGCCGTGCATTTCATAGTCTCACTCAAACAAGAGGCCAATAATATCACTCCTAAAATTAGGAGGATTAAATCCCATCTAGATCATTCATATTTCTCATACGATTCATAATATACCCAATGTCCACTTTTATCATCACCCGGTCAAAGGTAACTTTTAATGTAATCAAAGTATATTAATTCTCATATAGAAATATAATGATTTCATGTCTAAGGATCATTACACCATTATCACAGTGAGAATTACTTATGACACTTACTTAACATGTAGAATCTCACGGCGGGTCATTCCAGTGCCATGCATTGATACATGCACTTATGTTCTTGATTTTAGTATCCCCATACCTATGACCAATGAGATGTGGTCATCTGTCAAGAAACATACTAGTCTTTGTGCATTATTATTGTCCTTAAATAATAATACTCGACTAGGGAATTTTAGGAATAAGATACTATTCATATAATCTCATTTTTAAGTCACATACTTAAAGATATAGAATACGTATCAAAATTCCAAGGACATTTACTATGCTTTCAATTTATTACGCAGTAAACAAAACATAATAAATAAATAATAATCAATAAAACATAATCCTTAATAATAAATATTTTCCTTAAAATATAAAAAGTATTGTCTCTAGAGCACAATTACTAACACAAATATGAGGGAAGGTTTAGTATTTCACTAAATCTCAAAAGTGCATCTCTATACAAGAGGGTGATGAGCTATTTTTAGAGGAAATTGACCGACTCTATCATATTAAATTATTAAGGCTTACTTCCTTGATAAGATGTTGATGCACCGCCTTTAGCTATATTAACAATCAATATATAACACTCCCTTGATTGTTAATGTAGAGTTTGATTGTCTCGTTAAAACCATGTAAGGAAAAACCCAATGGGATAAAAACCTTGACGAAGGAAAAAGAGTATAGTCCCCCCTCAATAAAATACCCTATACTTTAACATCTTGATACAACAAGTTTCTCAATCTTCGCATCCCGATATTATTTCGCAGCTTTTCAAAAGTTGATGTATGAAATGACTTTGTAAGCAAATCCGTCAGATTTTCACAGCAGCAAATTTGTTGTATATCAATATCACCATTTTGTTGCAGCTCGTGAGTATAAAAATTTTTCAGCTAGATGTGTTTTGTACGATTCCCTTTGATATATCCTTCATTTAGTTGTTTAATGCAAACTGAATTATCTTCAAATATAATTGTAGGACTATCTGAGATACTTGATAAGCCACATGATTCCCGAATATGTTGAATAATAGATCGCAACCAGATACATTCTCTGTTTGCTTCATGGATCATCAGCAGTGCCACAATATGGTTGTCACCATAGTTTTTTTCATAGATTTTCCAGAAATAGCAGTGCCACAATATGTGAATAGATAACATGTTTGTGATCGTCCAAAATGAGGATCTGACATGTACCCAACATCTGCATATCCAATTAGCTGTGAATTAGAATCTTTTGGAAAGAATAATCCAAAATCAACCATCCCACGAAGATATCTCAATATATGTTTGACTCTATCCCTATGCCTTTTGATAGGATCAAAACTGAATCTTGCTAATAAATTCACAACAAATGCAATATCAGGCTGAGTATTGTTTACAAGGTACATAAGAGCGTCGAGTGCACTAAGGTATGGAACTTCAGGTCTAAAAGTATCTTCATCTAGCTTTCTAGGTTGGAATGGATCTTTATCAGGTTCAAGTGACCGAACAACCATTGGCGTCATTAATGGATGAGATTTGTCCATATAGAACCGATCAAGCACCTTTTTTGTGTAGGTTAACTGATGAACTAATATGCCTGAAGATAAGTGTTCCACCTGTATACCAAAACAAAATTTTATCTTTCCAAGATCCTTCATTTCAAACTCATTTTTCAAATAGTTAACAGCATTAGTAATATCTTCAAAAGTACCAACAAGATTCAAATCATCCACATATACAACAATAATAATAAAACTAGTTTATGGCCTTTTAATAAACACACATGGACACACTTGATTTTTAATATACCCATCATTCAATAAATATTCACTAAGCCTGTTATACCACATACGACTAGATTGTTTTAAACCATATAATGATCATCGTAATTTAACAGAATATAAATGTCGAGACTTAGTTTCATCTAACTTTAATCCTTCAGGGATTTTCATATAAATATCACTATCAAGTGATCCATATAGGTAGGCTGTCACAACATTCATGAGACGTGTTTCCAATTTTTCCATACAAGCCATACCCATCAAAAAACGAAATGTAACTCCATCCATAACATGAGAGTATGTTTCCTGGTAATCAAGTTCAGGCCTTTGAGAGAATCCCTGGGCTACCGGTCATACTTTATATCTCACAATTTCATTTCTCTCATTTCGTTTTCATACAAATACCCACATATTCCCAACAGGGTTTACACTAGCTGGTGTTTGGACTACAGGTCCAAATACATCTCTCTTGCGCAAGGAGTCCAGTTCTGCTTGGATTGCAACTTTTCATTTTGGTCAATCATCTATTTGTCGACATTCTTCCACACCTTGTGGTTCAGAATAAGAGTTCATCATAATATCACATGCCACGGAAAAACATTTACATCATCAATTTCAATACTCCCACGATCCAACAATTTCCCGTTATGTACATAACTTATCGAGATCTCATAATTTTCAGGTACCTTGGCTTTTATGGAAGCATGTACCACTTATGGGGCAATATCTTCTTTAGAAGGCAATACCACTTCAGAGGTCTTTGTTATAGCCACTTCAGGGGCCTGAACCTCTTCAGGAGGCAATACCACTTTTGGAGTATTTTCTGGAACATTTGCCACTTCTAGGGCATGTCCAATTAATTTCTATTTCCATGGTACAATATCATTTGCACCAACAGGTCTACCACGCATCTCGCATGGTTTTGAATCACCAATCAATTCTTCAGGAATCAATTTTTGTTTAGGGATTTCAACCCTTGATAGAGCATTAACAGCGGGTATATATGATTTGGTAATGCATTTAGAATCATTAAAAACATCTGGCATTTGATTAGCAATTTTTTGCATATGAATACTTCTTTGAACCTCAAGTTCACATTGATTAGTATGTGTATCAAAAGAATTAAATCTTGATGCATTCCTGTTGGTGTAGGTGTCCTAGAGGCAATACAATGTTTATTTTGATAAACCTTTATGTCAATTGATTATTCAATAAACATATTTATTATGACTTTAATTACTGCGTTATATTTGTTAGCATAATAAATGTCCTTAGAATCATGATACACATTGTATAGTTTAGTACATGACTTGAACTTGAGATTATAAGGACATGATTCTAAGGACATTTATTATGCTAACAAATATAACGCAGTAATTAAAGTCATAATAAATATGTTTATTGAATAATCAATTGACATAAAGGTTTATCAAAATAAACATTGTATTGCCTCTAGGGCACCTACACCAACAATCTCCCACTTGCACTAGAGCCAATCACCCATGTATCTAATACCCATGGAACTAGTGTGACCGTCGTGCTTCTTCTGCGATAAGCCTTTGGTCAGTGGGTCTGCAATGTTATCATTTGTGTGCACTTTACATATGTGTATGTCACCCCTTTCATTAATCTCTCGAATGAGGTGATATCTCCTGAGTATGTGTTTGGTTCGGGAGTGAGCTCTAGGTTCTTTAGCCTGTGCAATGGCTCCATTATTATCGCAGTATAGATCAATGGGATCTGCGATCGATGGAACCACTCCCAAATCATTAATGAATTTTCGAATCTAAACAGCTTCCTTAGCCGCTTCACAAGCTGCAATGTACTCAGCCTCCATTGTAGAATCAGCTACTGTTTCTTGCTTTGAACTCTTCCAACTTACAGCACCTCCGTTTAGACAAAACACAAAACCAGACTGTGATACAGTATCATCCCTGTCTGTTTGGAAACTTGCATCGGTGTAACCTTTTACAACCAGTTTCTCCTCTCCTCCATACACCAAGAATGAATCTTTAGTCCTTTTCAAGTACTTTAGAATATTCTTGACAGCCGTCCAGTGACCTTCACCTGGATTAGATTGGTATCTGCTCGTCATGCTTAAAGCATACGAAACATCTGGGCGAGTACATACCATTGCATACATGATGGATCCAATTGCTGAGGCATATGGAACCTTACTCATGCGGTCCTTGTCATCCAATGATTTCGGACACTGATCTTTAGAGATCGTTATCCCTTGAGATACGGGGACATATCCCCTTTTTGCATTTTGCATACCAAAACGATGCAAAACCTTTTCGATGTATGTACTCTGACTTAGACCGATCATCCTTCTAGATCTATCCCTATAGATCCTCATTCCTAGAATGTAGGATGCTTCTCCTAAGTCTTTCATAGAGAAGTTGCTCCCTAACCAAATCTTAACAGCTTTGAGAGAAGGTATGTCATTCCCCATTAGTAGTATATCATCAACATATAGTACTATGAATGCCACATGGCTCCCACTAACCTTCTTGTAAACACAAGGTTCATCTTCGTTTTGAACAAAGCCATACTCCTTGACTGTTTCATCAAAACGGATATTCCATCTCCTAGAGGCTTGCTTCAATCCATAAATGGATCTACGTAATTTACATACCTTGCTAACATTCCTTGGATCGACAAAACCTTCAGGTTGTGTCATGTACACATCCACATCCTCTTCAAGGATTCCGTTAAGGAAGGCTGTTTTGACATCCATTTGCCAGATTTCATAATCATGGAATGCTGCAATAGCAAGCAAAATCCTTATGGACTTGACCATAGCCACTGGTGAGAAAGTCTCATCATAGTCAATACCATGAATTTGTCTGAAACCTTTTGCAACCAGCCTTGCTTTATAGGTCTGAACATTTCCATCCATGTCAGTTTTCTTCTTGAAAACCCATTTGCACCCTATGGGTTTTACCCCTTCAGGTGGATCAACCAAGGTCCATACTCGGTTTTCGTACATGGAATCCATCTCGGATTTCATGGCTTCTAGCCATCTCTTAGAGTCTGGACTGTTCGTAGCATCTTGGTATGTGAGAGGCTCATCTTCGTCTATGAGCATCAAATCACCACATTGAGTCAAGAGAAATCCATATCTCTCTGGCTCATGGCGAATTCTACCAGTTCTACGAAAAACCTGTGTTTGTTGAGCATTATCATTATCCTGCTCTTGTTCCACTTCAGGTTCAATGCTATTTTGTGGTTCTCGATCTTCATCGAGGTCTATAGTTCTCCCACTGTTTCTTTTGGAAACAAAATCTCTTTCCATGAAAACAGCATCTCGAGCAATGAACACTTTCTGCTCAGTAGGACTATAGAAATAGTACGCCTTTGTTTCCTT
The DNA here is from genome assembly GCA_028671895.1 of Oenanthe sinensis. NCBI lineage: Eukaryota > Viridiplantae > Streptophyta > Magnoliopsida > Apiales > Apiaceae > Oenanthe > Oenanthe sinensis. The sequence goes on along the minus strand of JAPMAC010000225.1, from coordinate 446,233 downwards.
AGGGTATCCCACAAAATTGCACTCTTCAGATTTAGGTCCAAGCTTGTCAGATACTTGACGCTTCACAAACGCCTTGCATCCCCAAACTTTCATAAAGCTCATGCCTGACCGTTTCTTCTCCCATATCTCATATGGAGTCTTTTGAACCTTTTTAGTAGGAACACGGTTAAGTGTGAAAGCCGCTGTTTCTAGAGCATAACCCCAGAAACTAATTGGAAGATCTGCATGACTCATCATCGATCACACCATGTCCAACAAGGTGCGATTTCTCCTCTCTGAAACTCCATTCCATTGAGGTGTACCTGGCGGAGTGAGTTGTGATACAATACCACACTCCTTTAAATAATCTTTAAATTCAGTGCTCAAGTATTCTCCTCCACGATCAGATCGTAAGATTTTAATACTTGCACCTCCGCCAATTTGCTTCTCTACTTCAGCCTTGTATTCTTTGAACTTTTCAAAAGAATCGGATTTATTCTTCATAAGATATACATATCCATATCTACTGAAATCATCAGTAAATGTTATGAAGTAGTAGTAGCCTCCTCTAGCCATCACACGCATTGGGCCACATACATCACTATGTATTAGCTCCAAACGTTCAGTGGCCCTTTGACCCTTACCAGTGAAAGGGGCTTTAGTCATTTTACCAAGCAAACAAGATTCACATTCTTGGTATGATTCAAAATCAAACTTATCCAAATATCCATCCTTATGTAATTTGGATATGCGTTTCTCATTTATATGGCCTAGACGACAATGCCAGAGGTATGTTTGATTTGAGTCATTAACTTTAAGTCGTTTATTTTCTATATTACAGACAGGATTATCTAAGTCAAGAACATATAAACCATTAAACAAACGCGCAACACCATAGGTTAAATCATTCAAAGCAAAAGAGCAACTGTTGTCCTTTATTGTAAACGAAAAACCTTTCTTGTCCAAACAAGAAACAGAAATAATGTTTCTGCGAATTGCAGGCACGTAATAACAATTCTCCAGTTCTAAAACTAGCCCAGAGGGCAAAGATAAATAATAGGTTCCTACAGCTAAAGCAGCAACTCTTGCTCCGTTGCCAACTCGTAGGTCCATTTCTCCTTTAGCCAATGTCCTACTTCTCTGCATTTCCTGCACATTTATACAAATGTGAGAAGCACATCCGGTATCCAATACCCAAGATGTAGAAATAGACAGATTGACTTCTATAACATATATACCTGAATTAGAAGCTTGCTCAGCCCTCTTCTTCTTCAGATCCTCCAAGTAAACTGAACAGTTTCTCTTCCAGTGACCAGTTTTCTTACAGTAGTGACATTCACCCTTAGCGACCCCACCTTTAGGCTTTAAAGCCTGTTTAGGACCTGACTTTGGCTTGGGTGTAGAATCAGAACCTGTCTTCTTCTTACCCTTCCACTTGCCTTTCCCTTTGGCCTTACCTTTATTGCCCACCATCAGTATGAGAGCGGGTTCAGCCGTCTTCATGTTGGTCTCATATGTTCTCAACATAGCCAACAATTCAGTAGGTGTTTTGTCAAATTCATTCATATTGTAGTTCATAACAAACTGAGTGAATTTGTTGTTCAAAGAATTCAAGATTAGGTCAATACCAGTTTCCGGACCAATCGGGAAACCCAAAGTATCAAGATACTCAATGTAACCAATCATCTTCAGAACATGTGGGCCAACTGGTTCACTTGCCCCTTGTTTGCAGTTAAAGAGTGACTTGCTCGTGTTGAACCTTTCTTGACGAGTTTGGCTTGCAAACATGCTTTGCAAGTGCTCATTGATAGTATATGCATCCATATGCACTTGTTGTCTTTGAAGCTCAGCACTCATAGTTGCCAACATAAGACATGCAACATCAGTTGCATCATTCTCATCCTTTGTGTGGGCCGCTCGTTCCTCAACAGTAGCGCCCTCAGGAAGGGGACCTGCCGGAGGAATATCAATGACATGAAGCTTGCGCTCCTGCCTGAGGACAATCCTCAAATTCCTCTGCCAGTCTAGGAAGTTGTTTCCTCCTGTCAGCTTATCCTTCTCAAGGACAGATCGTACGGATAGTGTGTTTGTGTTGCTTGTCATTATTCGGTATCTACAATGATAAAAGCACAAAATAAACATTAGATTGTCCGAGTTATTTATTATGTTCAAATGATTATGATACATTCATAATATATCTCCCACTATTTTTATCAAATCAATAGCCCTTACTATTAATTTGGAAAGTATATCCCATAATTCTTTCTAGTGAGCCAAGATCCATATTTCGTCATGTCTTAAGTCAACCACTGGAAGTCCTTAAGAATGATTATTTAGGTAGACAACATTTATCAATTATATCATATATAATTCTTGGATAGTTTGGTGAGCAACGATTGATCTTATCTATCTAATAGATTTTTAACCAAACTCCATGCTTCTAAGTTCATAATTGTTGAATATAACCGTTTACTTTCACCTTATTATGACGACTCAGTTAAGTTTGACCCAATGATACAACGGCCGAATATAACCGTTTATATTCGTCGCATATCACCACGATAGATAGGAGTCCCCTGCCACTGACAGTCTTTCCCCTAATCGATCTAGGATTCGATGAGTGTTCATTCATTGGAAAGCATCCGATTAAAACTTAATATTTTGTTAAGGGGTTTAGAAAAATTACGACGATCATGATCACATCATGAAGAGATCCTCAATTTTTCCTTGAACCAAATATTTCAAATTGACATCTTAAATTGTTCATTTCCCAGGTAGATGGAGGATACCAGTGGTCACACTTAAAACCCATCAGCCTTACGAATACGCATATCCGCTTTTGACAGAAAATCCCAGTTTTAGATATCAAAAATTCATATTTAATTCCGTGTTTTAAAATCCATATTTCTTAAACACAAGAATCTCATGATCGTTCGTTTGTTAATTTTAAAATCTTAAATCGTTAAAGATTTTATCTTGTTTAGCATGACAAGCATGGCATGGGTGACGTATCTAATACATGCATACATCATTAATCTAATTAAAGCATGCATCTTCTACTCTACACATACATTCATACATCAATATGTAAAGTGCAGTATGTAAACGTGCTTGGTTATGGCCCTTTTCTTATGTGATCCTTTCGAGCTAATGAAAGGATCAAAGTCAATCTATGGTGGTAAAATATAAATACAATTACATGTCTTCATTCTTCTTGTATCCATGGGTGCTTGCTCCTCTTCTTGGATCATCCTTCAATCTTCAAGTACATTACATGGAATAATTGAATACAATCTATACTAATGTACTTACATAAGAAAACTCGAGTTACATTCGAGGTTAAACAATTACAAGAATGAAGAAAACGACATGCAAGTCGTATTTATAAAACCAAAACCAAAAACCATTAATCTAGGGGTCCAAAGGCCATAACCAGCACCATGCTCAAGTACACAACAAAAATAATGCGGGGTTCCGGGGGCGGCAGCCCCTGGGCGGGGGTCCGGGGGCGGCAGCCCCTGGGCGGGGGTTCGGGGGCGGCAGCCCCCGGGCGGGGTCTGGGGGCGGCAGCCCCCAGCTGGGGTCGAGGACCAGTCCTATTCAGAAATCATCAATTTCTGAATTACAGATCATATCTGTTGGCCTTTTTCCCCACTGCAATTTACACAGTTTCAGAAGCATGTATCATATACATACTTATCATATCCCAGTTAACAGATCATGTCCAACATAAATCTTTCCACCAGTTTGTATCATATACAAACTGACCCTCATGCAAAATATACAAATCGCAAACATGCATATAAATCAGTCATGACAAATCATTAACATGCTAGTATCATCATCTATTTACTCATCATATGAATAACAATTCGAATATACATGGCAGTAGCATGGCAGTAGCATAGCAGAAGCATGGCAGTATCATGGCAGTCATCAAACAGGCATGGCAGTTTCATAACAGGCATGGCAGTAGCATAAGCAGTGGCATGGCAGTTATGACAAAGCAGTAGCATGGCATGGCAGTCACCAAAACAGGCATGTATGCATCAAATACATAAAACACGTAACCAAATCAGTCCCTTATACACGTAGCTCTGATGCCATTGATATTCCTCCGGCAGGTCCCCTTCCTGAGGGCGCTACTATTGAGGAACGACGGTCACACTAGTTCCATGGGTATTAGATACATGGGTGATTGGCTCTAGTGCAAGTGGGAGATTGTTGGTGTAGGTGCCCTAGAGGCAATACAATGTTTATTTTGATAAACCTTTATGTCAATTGATTATTCAATAAACATATTTATTATGACTTTAATTACTGCGTTATATTTGTTAGCATAATAAATGTCCTTAGAATCATGATACACATTGTATAGTTTAGTACATGACTTGAACTTGAGATTATATAATATATCATATTCTTAAATGTCCCTAGTCGAGTATTATTATTATAGGACAATAATAATACATAAATAGACTAGTATGTTGTTTGACAGATAACCACATCTCATTGGTTATAAGTATGGGGATACTAAAGTCAACACATAGGTACATGCAGGAGTACATGGTACTGGACAGACCCACAGTGAGATTCTTCATGTTTAATAAAGTCATAAGAAAGACTCACAGTGATAATGGTGTAATGATCCTCTGACTTGAGATCATTATATTTTTATACGAGGATTAATATACTTTGACTACATTAAAAGTTACCTTTGACCGGGTAATGATAAAAGTGGACATCGGGTATATCATGAGTCGTATGAGAAATATGAATGATAGATAAAGGATTTAACCCTCCTATAATTAGGAGAGATATTATTGGCCTCTTGATTGAGTGAGACTATAAAATGCATGGTCGTGCTCAAATAATGATTTGTTTTCATAGTCTACTCATGGATCAAGTAAACCCGGATTAAATGTTGAAGAGGATGACTAAATACATGCCTCAAGTTTAATCTATAATATATATGGTTAAAAGGATTATATTACACGGAAACATTAATCACAAAAGGTTTTATCGAATCACGATTTAATTATTGTTTAATTGGGTAGCAATGATGTATTACTAGATGCCGCTCATTGTTTATAATTTTATTGGAGAATAAAATTATTGCCAATTAAATAATAGCCTATAGGGTCACACGCAAAGAGCACTTAGAGGAATAGTTAATTTAAATTATAAATTTAAATTAATTGATAATTATTTGAATTTTTATTATATTAATTAAGTGAGACTTAATTAATTAAGATAATATAAATTCAAATTAGAATTGTATTTCTGCCCATAATAATTAAGTATGACTTAGTTATTAATTAAATAATAAAATTCGTTTTATTATTTTCCTAGACCTACACGGGTTAGGTTTTGCTGCTATGGGCCTGTTAACCAAACATTATAAATAGATAATGTAGGGTTAAGAGGCACAAGACGTTTTTTTGATAGAAAAACCCTAGAAGAGGCAGCGAAGAGGCAGGAAGACAATTCGAATTATCAAAGGTTTGCTAGTACATCCACTCCGTAATCAAGATCGTGAGACGCACTTGAAGGTGCTCGTGTGGATACCATAGAGGTGTTTTCGAGAAGAAGACACAAGTCGTGATAGCAAGGATCTCCGTTGAGTTCGTGACATTCAAGATCGTAATAGGTATGATTCGATTATCACCATAATCCGTCCAATCTTATACATGATCCTGCGTTAGGGTTCCGAAATTTTTCATTATATTTACGTTTATCCGCTGCGTTTTATGCCTCGGAACCCAACAATTCCATGATAGTTTAGAATTTATTTTATGCAAAACACTCCCCCTAATGAAGGGAATAAAGACTCGTCAAAATGATAGTCAGCATATCGAGCAGTAAAGACATCACTAGTTAACGATTCAAGATATCTTATAATAAATGGTTAATCAAAACCAACATATATACCTAATCTTCTTTGTGCTCTCATTTTAGTTCTTTATGATGGTGAAATTGGGAAATATAGAATAATATCAAAAATCTTAAAATGAGAAATATCAGGTATTTGACCAAAAACTAATTGATGGGGTGATTTTTTATGATAAGTGGATGGTCTAACTCTTATTAGGTTCACGACATGAAGTATAGCATGACCCCAAATAGATGTAGGGTAACTTACTTCTAAGAAGTAAGAAATGTGCAATAAGCTGAAGTCTCTTAATTAAAGACTCTGCTAAACCATTTTGGGTATACACGTGAGCAACTAGGTGTTTGATAGAGATTTTTACTGACATACAATAATCATTGAAGTTTGAAGATGTAAATTCGGCAGCATTATCTAGACGAATTGATTTAATTGGATGATCAGGAAATTGAGCTCGTAATTTGATTATTTGAGAAATTAATTTTATAAAGGCTGCATTTCGGGTTAAAGGTAGGCAAACATGGGACCATCTAGTTGAAGCATCAATTAAAACTATGAAGTATCTAAAAGGACCGGAAGATGGATGAATAAGGCCATAAATATCTGCTTGAATTCTTTCTAAAAAAATTCGGAGATTCATTCTAAAGTTTAAAAGGAGATGGTCGGATAATCAATTTTCCCATAGAACACGCTGAATAAGGAAGTTCATCATGTGGTATAATCTTTTGATTTCTAAGAGGATGTCCCGTAAAATTTTCAATAATACGATGCGTCATAGGCACTCTTGGATGACCTAGTCTTTCATGCCAAAGATGAAGAGATTTTGGATCTATGATTTTAGGAATATTGATAGTATGAGATTCAACGACTTTAATCTTTATAGCATATAGCCCGATAGAGATTAAGGATAACTTTTCTAAAATTTTCTTACGGCCTGAGATAGTTGAAGTGATAAGAAGATATTCTTTTTCATTTTCATTAGTGGTTTCAATATGAAAACCATTAAGACGAATATCCTTGAAACTTAGAAGATTTCTAGTGGATTTACTAGCATAGAGGGCATTAGATATATAAATTTGTGTCTCATTTGGTAGAAGAAAACTAGATTTCACGAGACCTTATATTATGTTTGATGTACCCAAAATTGTCCACACATATGAATCGGTTTTAGTCAACTCTGAGAAATATTTCGGATTTTGTAGAATTGTGTGAATGGTCGCGCAGTCAATAATGCATATATCTCCCATATTACACTGTATATATGAAAGTAGACAACATTTTCATTAAAACAAATATTTACATACATAAAACAGAAACATAGAAAATATTACATATAAACCAAATACATAAAAACTAATAATTTAGGTCATAATAAAGTTTAGCACTTGTGTTTGTTACATGTAAGGGTTCATCAGTTGTTATTACATTATTACCTAAATGAGCAAAGTTGGCTTCTACCATTCTACTTTTAGGCTTTTTAGATGATTGATGCAAGTCAACAAGATGTTTTGGCATTCGACAAGTGCAAACCTAATGCCCTTCAGCACCACATCTATGACAAATATCTCTAGCATCTCATTCTTGTGATACATTCCTTTTATTTGGCATTTCAGGTTCCCACCTCAGATTGCCAGAGTTGTTATAACCATCACACTTCCACTTCAGGTGGCTAGTATTATATTGATTTTGAAACCAACCACGAAAACCTCCTCGTCCACGGTTTTGCCCATAACCTCATCCTCCTCTATGCCATTTTCCACGATCATTCTTCTAGAATGACGTGTTATGTACTTCAGGTAACTGGGCAGAGCTTGTAGGACGTGTCTGATAATTTCTTAGTAACAACTCATTATTCTTTTCAGCCACAAGAAGGAGAGCTATCAATTCACTATATTTCTGAAAATTGCGCTCTCTGTACTGTTGCACTAGTATCATAGTGTTGGGGTGAAAAGTCGAAAGAGTCTTTTCAATCATCTCGGTATCAGTAATTTTTTCACCACATAAAATTAATTTTAAACTTGTTTTAAATAACATGGAATTATATTCCGTAACAGATTTAAAATCTTGTAGCCTTAAATTAATCCAGTCATATCGGGTCAATGGTAAATAAACAAGTTTTTGATGATTAAATCTATCTTTGAGATTATTCCAAAGAGTGAGAGAATTTTTAATTATTAGATATTCTGATTTTATATCTTCGTGGATATGATGCCTAAGAAATGTAATAGCTTTTGCATTTTGTTCGATGGTTGGGATTTTTCCGAGCTCAATAGTATCTTTTAACCCGTTTGCACTAAGAAACATCCAGTGCAACAAACTCTAATTTTGCAAGGTTTTCCATTCTGGTAAATATTTTAAACATGATATATTATAACACATCAATATTTAAATAATTAATAAAGCATGTATAATAATATATATAATAAAATTTAGTACAAAAGTTATGACGACATAGCCAACCATTGAACTTTTGAAATAGTTTAATACAAAAGTTACGGCGGCAGAGCCATCTTTATAGTGATACTTGACGGTAGAGACATCTTTATAGTAATAAATAATATAAATAAATTTACAAATAATGAAATGAAATAAAATAAATAACATTAGATCATACCTCCTTCTTTAAACAAGTTTTAGTTGGGTAGAGACTCATGTTGATAACATGTTATATATTACCTAATAATTATTATTAAGATGAATGAATCGAACATGAAAATTGTTAGGAATCATATTGTATGATGATAACAAATTACCTAGAATTATAATTTTGATATTAATCTTGCAATTGGTCAATGAATATGTATTCTATAAAAATCCATTGACTAGGAAACCATATTTGGAATCTACATGTAATTTGATGATAACATTAATCTTAGAATCATAGAAATTTTATTTGATGTAAATGATCAATTGATATGAAAATTTATAAATATCAATTGATCAGGAAACCAGTTATCAGTTGAAATGTTTATATGAATCAACTGATAATTTGGACTGTAGCATAGGTTACTTAGTCTATTTCAATCGATAAGGTGTAAATCAATTGATATTATTCTTATCAATTGATGTTAGAGTCGATTGATATAGATCATTAATTGATGTATAAATTAAACTATCAAATTGTAATTATTTGAAGATAGAAAATTGCACAAGTGAAGGATGATCAATTGATATTGAAGCATCAATGGATGAGAGATCAATCGAAGAAGCCAAGTCAAGAATTGAAGACTATCAACTGATGTGAAGACCCATCGATTGATATATCGATTGATAGCATCTATCAATCGATAAGTCATTCCTTATCAATCGATGGATATAAAGATCAATCGAAGTAGAACATCAGTTGATGGATTAAAGGATGAATTAATTGATATGCTTAACAGTAAGTTATCAATTGATTGTGACAACACAGAAAGACTATCAGTTGTAGATCCAGAGAACAAAAGCACACTTATGGGAGACAGCCTAGGGTGGCTGTGAAGACTCAATCCGTAGCTGTCTTTCAAGTCTGTTTTCTTAAAAAGGAAAAAGGAAAAAGAGAGACAGAAAGAAAAAATCCTAGAATAGGAATTGTAAAAATATACTTGTAGTATATAAACAAGTGTAGTAGCATTGTTAGAAAAATAGAAGTTAGACAATATCTCTTAATCAACTGTTCAAGCTTCATAGCACATTGTAAGATCAATTGATTTTTCTAACCTTGTAAAAACGAAGTTAGGTTTTCTTTTAACCTTGGAACATTGAGCAAAAATATAAACTGATGGAAAAACCAATCCATCAGTAATTTTTAAATCTCTTTGTTCAATATAATTTTCATTAATTATTTATTCAAACATATTCTCTCAAACTCTCAAACATCAAGAACAAATATTAAAAGAAGTAAAAGTTTTAATATTTGTATTCAACCCCCCTCTACAAATATTGACATTGTTATAAGGAATAACAATTGATATCATAGCAGGCTTTCAACATACAGAAAGTTTAAAGATCAAGAACAGTCAATATGGGCCAAAATGATTCAGGTGTAAAGATTCCAGTATTAGAAAAGGATGAATACTTTCCATGGAAGGTAAAAATGCATCTGCATCTTCTTTCTCTCAACCCTTCCTATGTTCATTGCATAGAGAAAGGTCCTCATATTCCCATGAAACTAGTCACAGGTGTGAACCCTGATGGAACTCCTGCACTTGACAAACATATTCCTAAACTCATCTCTGAGTTCACAGAAGAGGATGAAAAAGAAGTACTCAAAGACAAGAAGGCCATGAACATTCTGTTTAATGGTTTAGATAAAGATATATTTGACAATGTGATAAACTGTACTTCATCAAAAGAGATATGAGACACTCTTCAAACTCTATGTGAAGGAACTGAACAAGTAAAGAAAAATAAGATGCAACTCTTAATTCAGAAGTATGAATCATTTCATTTCAAGAGTGGATAATCTATCAATGACACCTATAGCAGATTTCAGAAGTTACTAAATGGACTGAAACTATATAGTAGAGTTTATGCAACTGAGGATACAAATCTAAAATTTCTTAGATCTCTTTCAAAAGAATGGAAACCAATGACCGTTTCCATTAGACAATCTCAGGACTTCAAGGATTATACTCTTGAGAAACTTTATAGTATTCTCAAGACATATGAGTTGGAAGTCCAACAAGATGAAGAGATTGAGAAGAATCAAAGAAAGCAGAAAAATGTGGCTTTGATAGTGAAAGGAAATGAAGAAAAGAAGGAAAGTGGCTGTGTAGAAGAGTCTGTCATGATGGCTGGTGATGCTGTTGAAGAATCATTCAAAAGATGAAAGGGCAAGTGTGAAGAAAATGAAACATGCTCTCAGGATGATTTGGATGAGATTGATGAACACCTTGCATTTCTATCAAGGAAGTTTTCAAAGCTAAAATTCAAGAGGAATCTAGACGCTCAAAGACCTGGATCCCAGTTTAGAAGTAACAATCAAAACAAAAATTTGGTTGATAGATCTAAATTCAAATGTTTTAACTGTGGATTGGCTGGTCATTTCTCAAATGAGTGCAGGAAGCCAAAACAAGAAAAGGCAAAGTCTTATGATGGTATTGATTATAAAAAGAAAGTCTTATGAAAGGCTTTTGTCACCGAAGAGAAGGATTGGGCTGCTGAGGACAGTGATTCTGAGGAATTCATCAATCTAGCACTAATGGCCAAACATGAAGATAAAGAAGCTTGTTCATCATCAAATCAGGTACTAGCTACAAACTTTTCTTAGCTTACAACTGATGAATGCAATAGTACTATTAATGAAATGTCCAATGAATTGTACAATTTGCATGTCACTCTAAAATCTCTAAACAAAGAAAATCTCAAATTGAAGAACACTATCGATGTCTTAACTGAGTGGAATATTTTTCTTGAAAATTAACTTGTTTGTTTAGATAGATTTAAGCAGGAGAGTAAGGATGCTAGAGATGAACTAGTGAATAGTTTGAAAAGAGAAGAATTGTTAAAAGAACAATTGGCTGAAGAAATTGAAACCATTAACAAATGGAATAGGTCTGCTAAAACTACCAAACAAATTATTGATGTTCAAGGTGTAGATACTGTAGGCAAAGTTGGCAACAAAGGATCATGCTGCAACTAATGAAAGAGTGTTAGTGTAGGTGCCCTAGAGGCAATACAATAGACCTTTATGTCATTTGATTATTCAATAAACATATTTATTATGACTTTAATTACTGCGATATATTTTTTAGCATAATAAATGTCCTTAGAATCATGATACACATTGTATAGTTTAGTACATGACTTGAATTTGAGATTATATAATAGATCATATTCTTAAATGTCCCTAGTCGAGTATTATTATTATAGGACAATAATAATACATAAATAGACTAGTATGTTGTTTGACTGATAACCACATCTCATTGGTTATAAGTATGGGGATACTAAAGTCAACACATAGGTACATGCAGGAGTACATGGTACTGGACAGACCCACAATGAGATTCTTCATGTTTAATAAAGTCATAAGAAAGACTCACAGTGATAATGGTATAATGATCCTCTGACTTGAGATCATTATATTTCTGTACGATGATTAATATACTTTGACTACATTAAAAGTTACCTTTGACCGGGTAATGATAAAAGTGGACATCAGGTATATCATGAGTCGTATGAGAAATATCAATGATAGATAAAGGATTTAACCCTCCTATAATTAGGAGAGATATTATTGGCCTCTTGATTGAGTGAGACTATAAAATGCATGGTCGTGCTCAAATAATGATTTGTTTTCATAGTCTACTCATGGATCAAGTAAACCCGGATTAAATGTTGTAGAGGATGACTAAATACATGCCTCGAATTTAATCTATAATATATATGGTTAAAGGGATTATATTACACGGAAACATTAATCATGAAAGGTTTTATCGAATCACGATTTAATTATTATTTAATTGGGTAGCAATGATGTATTACTAGATACCGCTCATTGTTTATAATTTTATTGGAGAATAAAATTATTGCTAATTAAATAATAGCATATAGGGTCACACACATAGAGCACTTAAAGGAATAGTTAATTTAAATTATAGATTTAAATTAATTGATGATTATTTGAATTTTATTATATTAATTAAGTGAGACTTAATTAATTGAAATAATAAAATTCGAATTTGAATTCTGCCCTTAATAATTAAGTATGACTTAGTTATTAATTAAATAATAGAAATTCGGTTTTATTATTTATTCTAAACCTACATGGGTTAGGTTTGTGGGCCTCTTAACCAGCATTATAAATAGATAATGATATGGTTAAGAGGAGTTACGTTTTTTAGAAACAAAATCCCTAGAGGCAGCAGCAAGCACAGCAAGGCAGAAACAAATTCGAAATCATCAAAGGAGCTAGTACAATCCATTCCGTAATCAAGATCGTGGGACGTTCTTGAAGGTGCTCGTGTGGATACCATAGAGGTGTTTTCGAGAAGAAGACACAAGTCGTGAAAGCTAGGATCTCCGTTGAGTTCGTAGAAGTCAAGACCAAGAAAAGGTATGATTCCGTTTCACAATAATCAGTCCGAACTTATACATGATCCTGTGTTTAGGGTTCCGAATTTTTGTTATATTTACGTTTAATCCGCTGCGTTTTATGCCTCGGAACCCAACAAAGAGGACCCAAGGCAACTTGGGTACCAAAAATAACTTGATTGTTTTATGTGTGTGCAGGGAAACAGGAAGAAAAATCTCTGGTTTTTGGATAGTGGATGCTCAAGGCATATGTCTGGAGACTTGTCCCTGCTTACAAAGTTTGTGGAAAAGGCTGGCCCAGGAGTTATTTTTGGAGATAACAACAAAGGTTTTACCCTGGGATATGGCTCAATTGCAAAAGAAAATGTTATCATTGAACCTATAGCACTAGTTGATGGATTGAAGCACTTGCTCAGTATTAGTCAGCTGTGTGATAATGGTAATGGTGTGTGGTTTACAACTGGATCATGCATCATAGCCAACAAGGAATCTGGTGAAATTCTCTTAACTGGAGAAAGAAAAGGAAATGTCTATGTGGCTGATTTTCACTCTGTAAAGGCAAATTCAATGACATGCCTACTGAGCAAAGCCAATTTAGATGAAAGTTGGATTTGGCACAAGAAACTAGACCATTTGAATTTCAAAGCCATGAATCTATTGGTTAGAAAGAATCTAGTTAGAGGCATTCCACAGATGGAATTCACCAAGGATGGACTTTGTGATGCCTGTCAAAAGGGAAAATAAAGAAAAACATCATTTAAGTCAAAGTCTGAATCATCAATTGACAAGCCTTTGGAATTATTGCACATGGATTTATTTGGTCCAGTCAACATCATGTCAATTGCCAAAAAGAAATATGCCTTAGTCATTATGGATGACTTCACAAGATTTTCATGGATATATTTCTTACACTCTAAGGATGAGGCAAGTAAATTAATTATCAATCATGTGAAGAATGTTGACAATGGCACTGAATCGAAGGTCAAGAAAATTAAAAGTGATAATGGTACTGAATTCAAGAATGCAACAATGAAAGAATTTTGTAAAGAAAAAGGTATCACTCATCATTTCTATTCACCAAGAACTTCACAACAAAATGGAGTAGTTAAAAGGAAAATAGGACCTTGATTGAAGCTGCTAGAACTATGTTAGAAGAAACAAAACTACCTATATACTTCTGGGAAGAAGCAATTAATAATGCTTGCTACATTCAGAATTTTTCCATGGTCAATCAAATTCAATACAAAACTCCATATCAGTTGATGAAGAAGGACAAAAAGCCAACAGTTAACTTTCTTCATGTATTTGGCTGCAAATGCTTTGTACTGAGAAATCAAGGTGAAAATCTAGGAAAATTTGAAGCCAAGGCTGATGAATCTATATTTGTTAGATATGGGATAAAAACCAAAGCATACAGAGTTTACAATCTTAGATTACACATTGTTATGGAATCTATTCATATAGTCTTTGATGACAAGAAAATTCAAGGGTTGTTTAATGAAGGATTTCATGACCTATTGCATTTTAAAAATGAATCAACAAGAAATATTGAAGATTGTGATGATGATGTGGAAATTTCAAGAAATCAAGTACCTAGAATCCTCCAATCAATTGATGTCAATGCATCAACAGATAACTTATCAGTTGACAATCTTCAATCGAATGATAATACATCAATTAATAATCATTCGATGGATAACAACTCTGCTCAACAATCTTCAAGTGGAGTGTCCATCTCAGGGGGATGGTTCTCAAATAGTCAATCACATCACAATGATCAAAACACTTTCAATGATCATGAAGCATCATCTTCAAGAACAAATTTACCATCTCAAAAGAAATGGACAAAAAGCCATCTCTTTTAATTAATTATTGGAGATGCAAATGATGGAGTCAAAACCTAAAGTGCAACTCAAAATGAATGCTTGCATAACAGCTTTGTATCTCAAGAAGAACCAAAAAGGATTGAAGAAGCCATGAATGATCCTGATTGGATAATTGTTATGCAAGAAGAGTTGAATCAGTTTGAAAGCTGGTGCCCAAACCAAAGAACAAGTCTGTCATTGGCCCAAAATGGTTATTCAGAAATAAAATGGATGAATCTGGTACAGTGACAAGGAATAAAGCAAGATTAGTGGCAAATAGCTACTCACAAGAAGAAGGCATAGATTTTGATGAAACATTTGCACCAGTTGCAAGGTTGGAAGCAATCAGAATCTTTCTAGCATATGCTACTCATGCAAATTTCAAAGTGTATCAGATGGATGTGAAAAGTGCCTTTCTCAATGGAGAATTAGAAGAAGTATATGTAGAACAACCTCTTGGTTTTATTGATCCTGTTCATCCTGGATTTGTGTACTATCTTCTGAAGGCACTTTATGGATTAAAACAAGCACCTAGGGCCTGGTATGAAACTCTATCTAAATTCCTGATTGAGAATCACTTCACAAGAGGTACTGTTGACAAAACTCTCTTTCATAGAAATATTAGTGGCTCTATGATTCTTGTTCAAATCTATGTAGATGACATTATGTTTTGCTCAACTAATGAAAAACTTTGTCAAAAGTTTGCTAAGTTGATGCAAAGTAAATATGAAATGAGCATGATGGGAGAACTTACCTATTTTCTTGGTTTAGAAGTCAAACAAGTCAAAAATGGCATTTTCATAAATCAAACCAAATATATTTATGATTTATTAAAAAGATTTGATTTAAGTGAATGTTCTTCTGCAAAAACTCCCATGGTCACTGCAACTAAACTTGAACTGAATACTAAGGAAGCTATGGTAGACATTTCAAGTTATAGAGGCATGGTTGGCTCATTACTTTATTTAACTTCAAGTAGGCCAGACATAATGTTTGCTACATGTCTTTGTGCTAGATTTCAGGTTGATCATAGAAAATCTCATTTGATTGCAATAAAAAGAATATTCAGATATCTCAAGGGAACTCAAAATCTTGGAATTTGGTATCCTAGAGATTCTGGATTTGATCTAATTTGTTATTCAGATGCAGACTATGCAGGTTGTAGAATTGACAGAAAAAGTACTACAGGCTCCTGTCAATTTCTAGGAAATAAGCTTGTATCATGGTTCAGCAAAAAGCAGAATTCAGTGTCTATATCTACTGCAGAGGCTTAATACATTGCAGCTGGAAGTTGCTGTGCACAAATATTATGGATGAGGAATCAACTACTTGACTGTGGGTTCAACATGAACAAGATTCCTATTTTCTGTGATAATACAAGTGCCATTGCTATAACAGAAAATCCTGTGCAACATTCTAAAACCAAGCACATTGACATAAGGTATCACTTCATTAGGGAACATGTAATGAATGGTACAGTTGAATTACATTTTGTCCCTAGTGAAAGACAACTTGCAGACATTTTTACCAAACCATTAGATGAATCTACCTTCAATGGATTGGTCTGTGATTTAGGTATGCTTAATTATATTTAATCTTTTAAATATTTGACAATTTATATATATTTATATAAATTTTAGCTATTAACTATATTAATCTATTGATTCTTCATTAATCAATTGATAAACATTGTTTTGATCAATGGATATATGTAGCCATCGACAGATAAATATATCAATTGATGATATATTTACTTATCAATGGATATCTGTAGCCATCGACATATAAATATATCAATTGATGATATATTTACTTATCGATGGATATTTGTAGCTATCGACGGATATCTGTAGCTATCGACAGATAAATATATCAATTGGTGATATATTTATTTATCTATGGATAAGTGTACCTGCTGATGAACAAGTATTACCAATCGATGACTTGGAATTTAAAGAGGTCCCTGTCATCAATCGATCTGTACAAAAATCTAGCCGTTGATTACTCATTTTATCAATCGATTAATACATAAATTCCTGTATGTATAACAGTCGATTGCCAAAATTGATAATTTTTACTTTTCATTTTTTTTAACGGTCGATTAAGTTCTATTTTGAGTAAGAAATTGATTGAGAAATCAGTAAATATAAATAGTGAGATTAAAATATTTGTTCATTCTTACTTGCAATTTTTACTAACGAATTCTCTTTCTCTCTTTCTCTTTCTCAATCTCTGAACTCTCTCTCTGTATCTATCTCATGCTAATAACCCTAATTGCTACTTTCTAATTGCTGTTTCTGTATAATTACTAACAAGTTTGCCAGTTAATTCTCATCTCATCTTCAAACACACTTATGGCATCATCAAAGAAAGTCTCACAATCTGGATTCTACTACGAACTCAACAACTTTGTTGCTTGCACTATGGTGGAGGAAGCCCCAACAGAATTCCATCCTCTAATGGAATTCCTAAGAATTTCAAGGATATCAAAGGCCCTCACAGAAGCACCAAAGATAGTGTGCAATCTAGTTGAAGAGTTCTGGACTACTGCAGTGGTAACAGATGATTTCTCTTCAATCTCCTTTGATTGTAAAGGACAGAGGTATATTCTAACCACTATATTTTTGGGTGAGTGTTTAAATCTTTCTGCAAATAATATAGAAAATTCACCCACTGACACAGAGATTAGAAGCATGCTTAGAGAAATCAATTACACTGCTAGTCTAGGAAGTATAGTTAGAAAGAATCTAAGAAAAGAGTGGTCATATTTCTTTGATGCAATTATAAAATGTTTTTCTGGTAAGGTTTTTTGAAAATGGAAACAACTTGAAACCTCTTGTAGGACCATTCTTGGCTCATTTGAACAAGAAACCAATTCATAGCAATTTAAGGCTTCATTCTTGACTCGTTCGAATTTGGAAACAACTTTTAGCTTCATTCTTGACTCTTTTGAACAAGGAAAATAACTTGAAACCTCTTGTAGAACCATTCTTGGCTCATTTGAACATGAAACCAATTCGTAACAATTTAAGGCTTCATTTCTTGACTTGTTCGAATTTGGCTACAACCTGTATCTTCATTGTTGACTCGTTTGAACATGGAAACAACTTGAAACCTCTTGTAGGACCATTCTTGGCTCATTTGAACATGAAACCAATTTGTAACAATTTAAGGCTTCATTCTTGACTCGTTCGAATATGGAAACAACTTTAAGCTTCATTCTTGACTCGTTTCAAAATGGAAAACAACTTGAAATCTCTTGAAGGAACATTCTTGGCTCATTTGAACATGAAACCAATTCGTAACAATTTAAGGCTTCATTCTTGACTCGTTCGAATTTGGAAACTACTTGTAACTTCATTCTTGACTCGTTTGAACATGTAAACAACTTGAAACCTCTTGGAGGACCATTCTTGGCTCATTTGAACTTGAAACCAATTCGTAACAATTTAAGGATTCATTCTTGACTCGTTCGAATTTGGAAACAACTTGTAACTTTATTCTTGACTTGTTTGAATATGGAAACAACTAGGAACTTCTTGTAGGACCATTCTTGGCTCATTTGAACATGAAACCAATCGTAACAATTTAAGGCTTCATTCTTGACTCGTTCGAATTTGGAAACAACTTTTAGCTTCATTCTTGACTCGTTTGAACATGGAAAACAACTTGAAACCTCTTGTAGGAACATTCTTGGCTCATTTGAACATGAAACCAATTCGTAATAATTTAAGGCTTCATTCTTGGCTCATTCGAATTTGGAAACAAGTTGTAGCTTCATTCTTGACTTGTTTGAACATGGAAACAACTTCAAACCTCTTGTATGGCCATTCTTGGCTCATTTGAACTTGAAACCAATTCGTAACAATTAAAGGTTTCATTCTTGACTCGTTCGAATTTGGAAACAACTTTTAGCTTCATTCTTGACTCGTTTGAACATGGAAACAACTTGAAACCTCTTGTAGGACCATTCTTGGCTCATTTAAACTTGGAACCAATTCGTAACAATTGAAGGCTTTATTCTTGACTCGTTCGAATTTGGAAACAACTTTTAGCTTCATTCTTGACTCGTTTGAACATGGAAACAACTTGAAACCTATTGTAGGATCATTCTTGGCTCATTTAAACTTGAAACGAATTCGTAACAATTCAAGGCTTCATTCTTGACTCGTTCGAATTTGGAAACTACTTGTAACTTCATTCTTGACTCGTTTGAACATGAAAACAACTTGAAACCTCTTGTAGGACCATTCTTGGCTCATTTGAACATGAAACCAATTCGTAACAATTTAAGGCTTCATTTCTTGACTTGTTCGAATTTGTCAACAACCTGTATCTTCATTGTTGACTCGTTTGAACATGGAAACAACTTGAAACCTCTTGTAGGACCATTCTTGGCTCATTTAAACTTGAAACCAATTCGTAACAATTGAAGGCTTTATTCTTAACTCGTTCGAATTTGGAAACAACTTTTAGCTTCATTCTTGACTCGTTTGAACAAGGAAATAACTTGCAACCTCTTGTAGGACCATTCTTGGCTCATTTGAACATGAAACCAATTCGTAACAATTTAAGGCTTCATTTCTTGACTTGTTCGAATTTGGCAACAACCTGTATCTTCATTCTTGACTCGTTTGAACATGGAAACAACTTGAAACCTCTTGTAGGACCATTCTAGGCTCATTTAAACTTGAAACCAATTCGTAACAATTGAAGGCTTTATTCTTAACTCGTTCGAATTTGGAAACAACTTTTAGCTTCATTCTTGACTCGTTTGAACAAGGAAATAACTTGCAACCTCTTGTAGGACCATTCTTGGCTCATTTGAACATGAAACCAATTCGTAACAATTTAAGGCTTCATTTCTTGACTTGTTCGAATTTGGCAACAACTTGTATCTTCATTGTTGACTCGTTTGAACATGGAAACAACTTGAAACCTCTTGTAGGACCATTCTTGGCTCATTTGAACATGAAACCAATTTGTAACAATTTAAGGCTTCATTCTTGACTCGTTCGAATATGGAAACAACTTTAAGCTTCATTCTTGACTCGTTTCAAAATGGAAAACAACTTGAAATCTCTTGAAGGAACATTCTTGGCTCATTTGAACATGTAACCAATTCGTAACAATTTATGGCTTCATTCTTGACTCGTTCGAATTTGGAAACTACTTGTAACTTCATTCTTGACTCGTTTGAACATGTAAACAACTTGAAACCTCTTGGAGGACCATTCTTAGCTCATTTGAACTTGAAACCAATTCGTAACAATTTAAGGATTCATTCTTGACTCGTTCGAATTTGGAAACAACTTGTAACTTTATTCTTGACTTGTTTGAACATGGAAACAACTAGGAACTTCTTGTAGGACCATTCTTGGCTCATTTGAACATGAAACCAATCGTAACAATTTAAGGCTTCATTCTTGACTCGTTCGAATTTGGAAACAACTTTTAGCTTCATTCTTGACTCGTTTGAACATGGAAAACAACTTGAAACCTCTTGTAGGAACATTCTTGGCTCATTTGAGCATGAAACCAATTCGTAACAATTTAAGGCTTCATTCTTGGCTCATTCGAATTTGGAAACAAGTTGTAGCTTCATTCTTGACTCGTTTGAACATGGAAACAACTTCAAACCTCTTGTATGGCCATTCTTGGCTCATTTGAACTTAAAACCAATTCGTAACAATTAAAGGTTTCATTCTTGACTCGTTCGAATTTGGAAACAACTTTTAGCTTCATTCTTGACTCGTTTGAACATGGAAAACAACTTGAAACCTCTTATAGGAACATTCTTGGCTCATTTGAACATGAAACCAATTCGTAACAATTTAAGGCTTCATTCTTGGCTCATTCGAATTTGGAAACAAGTTGTAGCTTCATTCTTGACTCGTTTGAACATGGAAACAACTTCAAACCTCTTGTATGGCCATTCTTGGCTCATTTGAACTTGAAACCAATTCGTAACAATTAAAGGTTTCATTCTTGACTCGTTTAAACATGGAAACAACTTGAAACCTCTTGTAGGACCATTCTTGGCTCATTTAAACTTGAAACCAATTCGTAACAATTGAAGGCTTTATTCTTGACTCGTTCGAATTTGGAAACAACTTTTATCTTCATTATTGACTCGTTTGAACAGGGAAACAACTTGAAACCTCTTGTAGGATCATTCTTGGCTAATTTAAACTTGAAACGAATTCGTAACAATTCAAGGCTTCATTCTGGACTCGTTCGAATTTGGAAACTACTTGTAACTTCATTCTTGACTCGTTTGAACATGAAAACAACTTGAAACCTCTTGTAGGACCATTCTTGGCTCATTTGAACATGAATCCAATTCGTAACAATTTAAGGCTTCATTCCTTGACTTGTTCGAATTTGTCAACAACCTGTATCTTCATTGTTGACTCGTTTGAACATGGAAACTACTTGAAACCTCTTGTAGGACCATTCTTGGCTCATTTGAACATGAAACTAATTCGTAACAATTTAAGGCTACATTCTTGACTCGTTCGAATTTGGAAACAACTTTTAGCTTCATTCTTGACTCGTTTGAACATGGAAACAACTTGAAACCACTTGTAGGACCATTCTTGGCTCATTTAAACTTGAAACCAATTCGTAACAATTCAAGGCTTCATTCTTTACTCGTTCGAATTTGGAAACAACTTTTAGCTCCATTCTTGACTCGTTTGAAAATGGAAAACTTGAAACCTCTTGGAGGACCATTCTTGGCTCATTTGAACTTGAAACCAATTCGTAACAATTTAAGGATTCATTCTTGACTCGTTCGAATTTGGAAACAACTTGTAACTTTATTCTTGACTTGTTTGAACATGGAAACAACTAGAAACCTCTTGTAGGACCATTCTTGGCTCATTTGAACGTGAAACCAATCGTAACAATTTAAGGCTTCATTCTTGACTCGTTCGAATTTGGAAACAACTTTTAGCTTAATTCTTGACTCGTTTGAACATGGAAAACAACTTGAAACCTCTTGTAGGAACATTCTTGGCTCATTTGAACATGAAACCAATTCGTAACAATTTAAGGCTTCATTCTTGGCTCATTCGAATTTGGAAACACGTTGTAGCTTCATTCTTGATTCGTTTGAACATGGAAACAACTTCAAACCTCTTGTATGGCCATTCTTGGCTCATTTGAACTTGAAACCAATTCGTAACAATTAAAGGTTTCATTCTTGACTCGTTCGAATTTGGAAACAACTTTTAGCTTCATTCTTGACTCGTTTGAACATGGAAGCAACTTGAAACCTCTTGTAGGACCATTCTTGGCTCATTTAAACTTGAAACCAATTCGTAACAATTGAAGGCTTTATTCTTGACTCGTTCGAATTTGGAAACAACTTTTAGCTTCATTCTTGACTCGTTTGAACAAGGAAACAACTTGCAACCTCTTGTAGGACCATTCTTGGCTCATTTGAACATGAAACCAATTCGTAACAATTTAAGGCTTCATTTCTTGACTTGTTCGAATTTGGCTACAACCTGTATCTTCATTGTTGACTCGTTTGAACATGGAAACAACTTGAAACCTCTTGTAGGACCATTCTTGGCTCATTTGAACATGAAACCAATTTGTAACAATTTAAGGCTTCATTCTTGACTCGTTCGAATATGGAAACAACTTTAAGCTTCATTCTTGACTCGTTTCAAAATGGAAAACAACTTGAAATCTCTTGAAGGAACATTCTTGGCTCATTTGAACATGAAACCAATTCGTAACAATTTAAGGCTTCATTCTTGACTCGTTCGAATTTGGAAACTACTTGTAACTTCATTCTTGACTCGTTTGAACATGTAAACAACTTGAAACCTCTTGGAGGACCATTCTTGGCTCATTTGAACTTGAAACCAATTCGTAACAATTTAAGGATTCATTCTTGACTCGTTCAAATTTGGAAACAACTTGTAACTTTATTCTTGACTTGTTTGAACATGGAATCAACTAGGAACTTCTTGTAGGACCATTCTTGGCTCATTTGAACATGAAACCAATCGTAACAATTTAAGGCTTCATTGTTGACTCGTTCGAATTTGGAAACAACTTTTAGCTTCATTCTTGACTCGTTTGAACATGGAAAACAACTTGAAACCTCTTGTAGGAACATTCTTGGCTCATTTGAACATGAAACCAATTCGTAACAATTTAAGGCTTCATTCTTGGCTCATTCGAATTTGGAAACAAGTTGTAGCTTCATTCTTGACTCGTTTGAACATGGAAACAACTTCAAACCTCTTGTATGGCCATTCTTGGCTCATTTGAACTTGAAACCAATTCGTAACAATTAAAGGTTTCATTCTTGACTCGTTCGAATTTGGAAACAACTTTTAGCTTCATTCTTGACTCGTTTGAACATGGAAACAACTTGAAACCTCTTGTAGGACCATTCTTGGCTCATTTAAACTTGGAACCAATTCGTAACAATTGAAGGCTTTATTCTTGACTCGTTCGAATTTGGAAACAACTTTTAGCTTCATTCTTGACTCGTTTGAACATGGAAACAACTTGAAACCTATTGTAGGATCATTCTTGGCTCATTTAAACTTGAAACGAATTCGTAACAATTCAAGGCTTCATTCTTGACTCGTTCGAATTTGGAAACTACTTGTAACTTCATTCTTGACTCGTTTGAACATGAAAACAACTTGAAACCTCTTGTAGGACCATTCTTGGCTCATTTGAACATGAAACCAATTCGTAACAATTTAAGGCTTCATTTCTTGACTTGTTCGAATTTGTCAACAACCTGTATCTTCATTGTTGACTCGTTTGAACATGGAAACTACTTGAAATCTCTTGTAGGACCATTCTTGGCTCATTTGAACATGAAACCAATTCTTAACAATTTAAGGCTTCATTCTTGACTCGTTCGAATTTGGAAACAACTTTTAGCTTCATTCTTGACTCGTTTGAACATGGAAACAACTTGAAACCACTTGTAGGACCATTCTTCGCTCATTTAAACTTGAAACCAATTCGTAACAATTCAAGGCTTCATTCTTTACTCGTTCGAATTTGGAAACAACTTTTAGCTTCATTCTTGACTCGTTTGAAAATGGAAAACTTGAAACCTCTTGTAGGAACATTCTTGGCTCATTTGAACATGAAACCAATTCGTAACAATTTAAGGCTTCATTCTTGACTCGTTCGAATTTGGAAACTACTTGTAACTTCATTCTTGACTCGTTTGAACATGTAAACAACTTGAAACCTCTTGTAGGAACATTCTTGGCTCATTTGAACTTGAAACCAATTCGTAACAATTTAAGGATTCATTCTTGACTCGTTCGAATTTAGAAACAACTTGTAACTTCATTCTTGACTCGTTTGAACATGGAAAACAACTTGAAACCTCTTATAGGAACATTCTTGGCTCATTTGAACATGAAACCAATTCGTAACAATTTAAGGCTTCATTCTTGGCTCATTCGAATTTGGAAACAAGTTGTAGCCTCATTCTTGACTCGTTTGAACATGGAAACAACTTCAAACCTCTTGTGTGGCCATTCTTGGCTCATTTGAACTTGAAACCAATTCGTAACAATTAAAGGTTTCATTCTTGACTCGTTCGAATTTGGAAACAACTTTTAGCTTCATTCTTGACTCGTTTAAACATGGAAACAATTTGAAACCTCTTGTAGGACCATTCTTGGCTCATTTAAACTTGAAACCAATTCGTAACAATTGAAGGCTTTATTCTTGACTCGTTCGAATTTGGAAACAACTTTTATCTTCATTATTGACTCGTTTGAACAGGGAAACAACTTGAAACCTCTTGTAGGATCATTCTTGGCTAATTTAAACTTGAAACGAATTCGTAACAATTCAAGGCTTCATTCTGGACTCGTTCGAATTTGGAAACTACTTGTAACTTCATTCTTGACTCGTTTGAACATGAAAACAACTTGAAACCTCTTGTAGGACCATTCTTGGCTCATTTGAACATGAATCCAATTCGTAACAATTTAAGGCTTCATTCCTTGACTTGTTCGAATTTGTCAACAACCTGTATCTTCATTGTTGACTCGTTTGAACATGGAAACTACTTGAAACCTCTTGTAGGACCATTCTTGGCTCATTTGAACATGAAACTAATTCGTAACAATTTAAGGCTTCATTCTTGACTCGTTCGAATTTGGAAACAACTTTTAGCTTCATTCTTGAATCGTTTGAACATGGAAACAACTTGAAACCACTTGTAGGACCATTCTTGGCTCATTTAAACTTGAAACCAATTCGTAACAATTCAAGGCTTCATTCTTTACTCGTTCGAATTTGGAAACAACTTTTAGCTCCATTCTTGACTCGTTTGAAAATGGAAAACTTGAAACCTCTTGGAGGACCATTCTTGGCTCATTTGAACTTGAAACCAATTCGTAACAATTTAAGGATTCATTCTTGACTCGTTCGAATTTGGAAACAACTTGTAACTTTATTCTTGACTTGTTTGAACATGGAAACAACTAGAAACCTCTTGTAGGACCATTCTTGGCTCATTTGAACATGAAACCAATCGTAACAATTTAAGGCTTCATTCTTGACTCGTTCGAATTTGGAAACAACTTTTAGCTTCATTCTTGACTCGTTTGAACATGGAAAACAACTTGAAACCTCTTGTAGGAACATTCTTGGCTCATTTGAACATGAAACCAATTCGTAACAATTTAAGGCTTCATTCTTGGCTCATTCGAATTTGGAAACACGTTGTAGCTTCATTCTTGACTCGTTTGAACATGGAAACAACTTCAAACCTCTTGTATGGCCATTCTTGGCTCATTTGAACTTGAAACCAATTCGTAACAATTAAAGGTTTCATTCTTGACTCGTTCGAATTTGGAAACAACTTTTAGCTTCATTCTTGACTCGTTTGAACATGGAAACAACTTGAAACCTCTTGTAGGACCATTCTTGGCTCATTTAAACTTGGAACCAATTCGTAACAATTGAATGCTTTATTCTTGACTCGTTCGAATTTGGAAACAACTTTTAGCTTCATTCTTGACTCGTTTGAACATGGAAACAACTTGAAACCTATTGTAGGATCATTCTTGGCTCATTTAAACTTGAAACGAATTCGTAACAATTCAAGGCTTCATTCTTGACTCGTTCGAATTTGGAAACTACTTGTAACTTCATTCTTGACTCGTTTGAACATGAAAACAACTTGAAACCTCTTGTAGGACCATTCTTGGCTCATTTGAACATGAAACCAATTCGTAACAATTTAAGGCTTCATTTCTTGACTTGTTCGAATTTGTCAACAACCTGTATCTTCATTGTTGACTCGTTTGAACATGGAAACTACTTGAAATCTCTTGTAGGACCATTCTTGGCTCATTTGAACATGAAACCAATTCTTAACAATTTAAGGCTTCATTCTTGACTCGTTCGAATTTGGAAACAACTTTTAGCTTCATTCTTGACTCGTTTGAACATGGAAACAACTTGAAACCACTTGTAGGACCATTCTTCGCTCATTTAAACTTGAAACCAATTCGTAACAATTCAAGGCTTCATTCTTTACTCGTTCGAATTTGGAAACAACTTTTAGCTTCATTCTTGACTCGTTTGAAAATGGAAAACTTGAAACCTCTTGTAGGAACATTCTTGGCTCATTTGAACATGAAACCAATTCGTAACAATTTAAGGCTTCATTCTTGACTCGTTCGAATTTGGAAACTACTTGTAACTTCATTCTTGACTCGTTTGAACATGTAAACAACTTGAAACCTCTTGTAGGAACATTCTTGGCTCATTTGAACTTGAAACCAATTCGTAACAATTTAAGGATTCATTCTTGACTCGTTCGAATTTGGAAACAACTTGTAACTTCATTCTTGACTCGTTTGAACATGGAAAACAACTTGAAACCTCTTATAGGAACATTCTTGGCTCATTTGAACATGAAACCAATTCGTAACAATTTAAGGCTTCATTCTTGGCTCATTCGAATTTGGAAACAAGTTGTAGCTTCATTCTTGACTCGTTTGAACATGGAAACAACTTCAAACCTCTTGTATGGCCATTCTTGGCTCATTTGAACTTGAAACCAATTCGTAACAATTAAAGGTTTCATTCTTGACTCGTTCGAATTTGGAAACAACTTTTAGCTTCATTCTTGACTCGTTTAAACATGGAAACAATTTGAAACCTCTTGTAGGACCATTCTTGGCTCATTTAAACTTGAAACCAATTCGTAACAATTGAAGGCTTTATTCTTGACTCGTTCGAATTTGGAAACAACTTTTATCTTCATTATTGACTCGTTTGAACAGGGAAACAACTTGAAACCTCTTGTAGGATCATTCTTGGCTAATTTAAACTTGAAACGAATTCGTAACAATTCAAGGCTTCATTCTGGACTCGTTCGAATTTGGAAACTACTTGTAACTTCATTCTTGACTCGTTTGAACATGAAAACAACTTGAAACCTCTTGTAGGACCATTCTTGGCTCATTTGAACATGAATCCAATTCGTAACAATTTAAGGCTTCATTCCTTGACTTGTTCGAATTTGTCAACAACCTGTATCTTCATTGTTGACTCGTTTGAACATGGAAACTACTTGAAACCTCT
This sequence comes from Oenanthe sinensis, assembly GCA_028671895.1. Lineage (NCBI taxonomy): Eukaryota > Viridiplantae > Streptophyta > Magnoliopsida > Apiales > Apiaceae > Oenanthe > Oenanthe sinensis. Next base: position 418,879 of record JAPMAC010000225.1, on the reverse strand, counting down.
TGTAGGACCATTCTTGGCTCATTTGAACATGAAACTAATTCGTAACAATTTAAGGCTTCATTCTTGACTCGTTCGAATTTGGAAACAACTTTTAGCTTCATTCTTGACTCGTTTGAACATGGAAACAACTTGAAACCACTTGTAGGACCATTCTTGGCTCATTTAAACTTGAAACCAATTCGTAACAATTCAAGGCTTCATTCTTTACTCGTTCGAATTTGGAAACAACTTTTAGCTCCATTCTTGACTCGTTTGAAAATGGAAAACTTGAAACCTCTTGGAGGACCATTCTTGGCTCATTTGAACTTGAAACCAATTCGTAACAATTTAAGGATTCATTCTTGACTCGTTCGAATTTGGAAATAACTTGTAACTTTATTCTTGACTTGTTTGAACATGGAAACAACTAGAAACCTCTTGTAGGACCATTCTTGGCTCATTTGAACATGAAACCAATCGTAACAAATTAAGGCTTCATTCTTGACTCGTTCGAATTTGGAAACAACTTTTAGCTTCATTCTTGACTCGTTTGAACATGGAAAACAACTTGAAACCTCTTGTAGGAACATTCTTGGCTCATTTGAACATGAAACCAATTCGTAACAATTTAAGGCTTCATTCTTGGCTCATTCGAATTTGGAAACACGTTGTAGCTTCATTCTTGACTCGTTTGAACATGGAAACAACTTCAAACCTCTTGTATGGCCATTCTTGGCTCATTTGAACTTGAAACCAATTCGTAACAATTAAAGGTTTCATTCTTGACTCGTTCGAATTTGGAAACAACTTTTAGCTTCATTCTTGACTCGTTTGAACATGGAAACAACTTGAAACCTCTTGTAGGACCATTCTTGGCTCATTTAAACTTGAAACCAATTCGTAACAATTGAAGGCTTTATTCTTGACTCGTTCGAATTTGGAAACAACTTTTAGCTTCATTCTTGACTCGTTTGAACAAGGAAACAACTTGCAACCTCTTGTAGGACCATTCTTGGCTCATTTGAACATGAAACCAATTCGTAACAATTTAAGGCTTCATTTCTTGACTTGTTCGAATTTGGCTACAACCTGTATCTTCATTGTTGACTCGTTTGAACATGGAAACAACTTGAAACCTCTTGTAGGACCATTCTTGGCTCATTTGAACATGAAACCAATTTGTAACAATTTAAGGCTTCATTCTTGACTCGTTCGAATATGGAAACAACTTTAAGCTTCATTCTTGACTCGTTTCAAAATGGAAAACAACTTGAAATCTCTTGAAGGAACATTCTTGGCTCATTTGAACATGAAACCAATTCGTAACAATTTAAGGCTTCATTCTTGACTCGTTCGAATTTGGAAACTACTTGTAACTTCATTCTTGACTCGTTTGAACATGTAAACAACTTGAAACCTCTTGGAGGACCATTCTTGGCTCATTTGAACTTGAAACCAATTCGTAACAATTTAAGGATTCATTCTTGACTCGTTCAAATTTGGAAACAACTTGTAACTTTATTCTTGACTTGTTTGAACATGGAAACAACTAGGAACTTCTTGTAGGACCATTCTTGGCTCATTTGAACATGAAACCAATCGTAACAATTTAAGGCTTCATTGTTGACTCGTTCGAATTTGGAAACAACTTTTAGCTTCATTCTTGACTCGTTTGAACATGGAAAACAACTTGAAACCTCTTGTAGGAACATTCTTGGCTCATTTGATCATGAAACCAATTCGTAACAATTTAAGGCTTCATTCTTGGCTCATTCGAATTTGGAAACAAGTTGTAGCTTCATTCTTGACTCGTTTGAACATGGAAACAACTTCAAACCTCTTGTATGGCCATTCTTGGCTCATTTGAACTTGAAACCAATTCGTAACAATTAAAGGTTTCATTCTTGACTCGTTCGAATTTGGAAACAACTTTTAGCTTCATTCTTGACTCGTTTGAACATGGAAACAACTTGAAACCTCTTGTAGGACCATTCTTGGCTCATTTAAACTTGGAACCAATTCGTAACAATTGAAGGCTTTATTCTTGACTCGTTCGAATTTGGAAACAACTTTTAGCTTCATTCTTGACTCGTTTGAACATGGAAACAACTTGAAACCTATTGTAGGATCATTCTTGGCTCATTTAAACTTGAAACGAATTCGTATCAATTCAAGGCTTCATTCTTGACTCGTTCGAATTTGGAAACTACTTGTAACTTCATTCTTGACTCGTTTGAACATGAAAACAACTTGAAACCTCTTGTAGGACCATTCTTGGCTCATTTGAACATGAAACCAATTCGTAACAATTTAAGGCTTCATTTCTTGACTTGTTCGAATTTGTCAACAACCTGTATCTTCATTGTTGACTCGTTTGAACATGGAAACTACTTGAAATCTCTTGTAGGACCATTCTTGGCTCATTTGAACATGAAACCAATTCTTAACAATTTAAGGCTTCATTCTTGACTCGTTCGAATTTGGAAACAACTTTTAGCTTCATTCTTGACTCGTTTGAACATGGAAACAACTTGAAACCACTTGTAGGACCATTCTTCGCTCATTTAAACTTGAAACCAATTCGTAACAATTCAAGGCTTCATTCTTTACTCGTTCGAATTTGGAAACAACTTTTAGCTTCATTCTTGACTCGTTTGAAAATGGAAAACTTGAAACCTCTTGTAGGAACATTCTTGGCTCATTTGAACATGAAACCAATTCGTAACAATTTAAGGCTTCATTCTTGACTCGTTCGAATTTGGAAACTACTTGTAACTTCATTCTTGACTCGTTTGAACATGTAAACAACTTGAAACCTCTTGTAGGAACATTCTTGGCTCATTTGAACTTGAAACCAATTCGTAACAATTTAAGGATTCATTCTTGACTCGTTCGAATTTGGAAACAACTTGTAACTTTATTCTTGACTTGTTTGAACATGGAAACAACTAGGAACTTCTTGTAGGACCATTCTTGGCTCATTTGAACATGAAACCAATCGTAACAATTTAAGGCTTCATTCTTGACTCGTTCGAATTTGGAAACAACTTTTAGCTTCATTCTTGACTCGTTTGAACATGGAAAACAACTTGAAACCTCTTGTAGGAACATTCTTGGCTCATTTGAACATGAAACCAATTCGTAACAATTTAAGGATTCATTCTTGACTCATTCGAATTTGGAAACAAGTTGTAGCTTCATTCTTGACTCGTTTGAACATGGAAACAACTTCAAACCTCTTGTATGGCCATTCTTGGCTCATTTGAACTTGAAACCAATTCGTAACAATTAAAGGTTTCATTCTTGACTCGTTCGAATTTGGAAACAACTTTTAGCTTCATTCTTGACTCGTTTGAACATGGAAAACAACTTGAAACCTCTTATAGGAACATTCTTGGCTCATTTGAACATGAAACCAATTCGTGACAATTTAAGGCTTCATTCTTGGCTCATTCGAATTTGGAAACAAGTTGTAGCTTCATTCTTGACTCGTTTGAACATGGAAACAACTTCAAACCTCTTGTATGGCCATTCTTGGCTCATTTGAACTTGAAACCAATTCGTAACAATTAAAGGTTTCATTCTTGACTCGTTCGAATTTGGAAACAACTTTTAGCTTCATTCTTGACTCGTTTGAACATGGAAACAACTTGAAACCTCTTGTAGGACCATTCTTGGCTCATTTAAACTTGAAACCAATTCGTAACAATTGACGGCTTTATTCTTGACTCGTTCGAATTTGGAAACAACTTTTATCTTCATTATTGACTCGTTTGAACAGGGAAACAACTTGAAACCTCTTGTAGGATCATTCTTGGCTAGTTTAAACTTGAAACGAATTCGTAACAATTCAAGGCTTCATTCTGGACTCGTTCGAATTTGGAAACTACTTGTAACTTCATTCTTGACTCGTTTGAACATGAAAACAACTTGAAACCTCTTGTAGGACCATTCTTGGCTCATTTGAACATGAATCCAATTCGTAACAATTTAAGGCTTCATTCCTTGACTTGTTCGAATTTGTCAACAACCTGTATCTTCATTGTTGACTCGTTTGAACATGGAAACTACTTGAAACCTCTTGTAGGACCATTCTTGGCTCATTTGAACATGAAACTAATTCGTAACAATTTAAGGCTTCATTCTTGACTCGTTCGAATTTGGAAACAACTTTTAGCTTCATTCTTGACTCGTTTGAACGTGGAAACAACTTGAAACCACTTGTAGGACCATTCTTGGCTCATTTAAACTTGAAACCAATTCGTAACAATTCAAGGCTTCATTCTTTACTCGTTCGAATTTGGAAACAACTTTTAGCTTCATTCTTGACTCGTTTGAAAATGGAAAACTTGAAACCTCTTGGAGGACCATTCTTGGCTCATTTGAACTTGAAACCAATTCGTAACAATTTAAGGATTCATTCTTGACTCGTTCGAATTTGGAAACAACTTGTAACTTTATTCTTGACTTGTTTGAACATGGAAACAACTAGAAACCTCTTGTAGGACCATTCTTGGCTCATTTGAACATGAAACCAATCGTAACAATTTAAGGCTTCATTCTTGACTCGTTCGAATTTGGAAACAACTTTTAGCTTCATTCTTGACTCGTTTGAACATGGAAAACAACTTGAAACCTCTTGTAGGAACATTCTTGGCTCATTTGAACATGAAACCAATTCGTAACAATTTAAGGCTTCATTCTTGGCTCATTCGAATTTGGAAACACGTTGTAGCTTCATTCTTGACTCGTTTGAACATGGAAACAACTTCAAACCTCTTGTATGGCCATTCTTGGCTCATTTGAACTTGAAACCAATTCGTAACAATTAAAGGTTTCATTCTTGACTCGTTCGAATTTGGAAACAACTTTTAGCTTCATTCTTGACTCGTTTGAACATGGAAACAACTTGAAACCTCTTGTAGGACCATTCTTGGCTCATTTAAACTTGAAACCAATTCGTAACAATTGAAGGCTTTATTCTTGACTCGTTCGAATTTGGAAACAACTTTTAGCTTCATTCTTGACTCGTTTGAACAAGGAAACAACTTGCAACCTCTTGTAGGACCATTCTTGGCTCATTTGAACATGAAACCAATTCGTAACAATTTAAGGCTTCATTTCTTGACTTGTTCGAATTTGGCTACAACCTGTATCTTCATTGTTGACTCGTTTGAACATGGAAACAACTTGAAACCTCTTGTAGGAACATTCTTGGCTCATTTGAACATGAAACCAATTCGTAACAATTTAAGGCTTCATTCTTGACTCGTTCGAATTTGGAAACTACTTGTAACTTCATTCTTGACTCGTTTGAACATGTAAACAACTTGAAACCTCTTGTAGGAACATTCTTGGCTCATTTGAACTTGAAACCAATTCGTAACAATTTAAGGCTTCATTCTTGACTCGTTCGAATTTGGAAACTACTTGTAACTTCATTCTTGACTCGTTTGAACATGTAAACAACTTGAAACCTCTTGGAGGACCATTCTTGGCTCATTTGAACTTGAAACCAATTCGTAACAATTTAAGGATTCATTCTTGACTCGTTCGAATTTGGAAACAACTTGTAACTTTATTCTTGACTTGTTTGAACATGGAAACAACTAGGAACTTCTTGTAGGACCATTCTTGGCTCATTTGAACATGAAACCAATCGTAACAATTTAAGGCTTCATTGTTGACTCGTTCGAATTTGGAAACAACTTTTAGCTTCATTCTTGACTCGTTTGAACATGGAAAACAACTTGAAACCTCTTGTAGGAACATTCTTGGCTCATTTGAACATGAAACCAATTCGTAACAATTTAAGGCTTCATTCTTGGCTCATTCGAATTTGGAAACAAGTTGTAGCTTCATTCTTGACTCGTTTGAACATGGAAACAACTTCAAACCTCTTGTATGGCCATTCTTGGCTCATTTGAACTTGAAACCAATTCGTAACAATTAAAGGTTTCATTCTTGACTCGTTCGAATTTGGAAACAACTTTTAGCTTCATTCTTGACTCGTTTGAACATGGAAACAACTTGAAACCTCTTGTAGGACCATTCTTGGCTCATTTAAACTTGGAACCAATTCGTAACAATTGAAGGCTTTATTCTTGACTCGTTCGAATTTGGAAACAACTTTTAGCTTCATTCTTGACTCGTTTGAACATGGAAACAACTTGAAACCTATTGTAGGATCATTCTTGGCTCATTTAAACTTGAAACGAATTCGTAACAATTCAAGGCTTCATTCTTGACTCGTTCGAATTTGGAAACTACTTGTAACTTCATTCTTGACTCGTTTGAACATGAAAACAACTTGAAACCTCTTGTAGGACCATTCTTGGCTCATTTGAACATGAAACCAATTCGTAACAATTTAAGGCTTCATTTCTTGACTTGTTCGAATTTGTCAACAACCTGTATCTTCATTGTTGACTCGTTTGAACATGGAAACTACTTGAAATCTCTTGTAGGACCATTCTTGGCTCATTTGAACATGAAACCAATTCTTAACAATTTAAGGCTTCATTCTTGACTCGTTCGAATTTGGAAACAACTTTTAGCTTCATTCTTGACTCGTTTGAACATGGAAACAACTTGAAACCACTTGTAGGACCATTCTTCGCTCATTTAAACTTGAAACCAATTCGTAACAATTCAAGGCTTCATTCTTTACTCGTTCGAATTTGGAAACAACTTTTAGCTTCATTCTTGACTCGTTTGAAAATGGAAAACTTGAAACCTCTTGTAGGAACATTCTTGGCTCATTTGAACATGAAACCAATTCGTAACAATTTAAGGCTTCATTCTTGACTCGTTCGAATTTGGAAACTACTTGTAACTTCATTCTTGACTCGTTTGAACATGTAAACAACTTGAAACCTCTTGTAGGAACATTCTTGGCTCATTTGAACTTGAAACCAATTCGTAACAATTTAAGGATTCATTCTTGACTCGTTCGAATTTGGAAACAACTTGTAACTTTATTCTTGACTTGTTTGAACATGGAAACAACTAGAAACCTCTTGTAGGACCATTCTTGGCTCATTTGAACATGAAACCAATCGTAACAATTTAAGGCTTCATTCTTGACTCGTTCGAATTTGGAAACAACTTTTAGCTTCATTCTTGACTCGTTTGAACATCAAAACAACTTGAAACCTTTTGGAGGACCATTCTTAGCTCTGAACATGAAACCAATTCGTAACAATTTTAGGCTTCATTCTTGACACGTTCGAATTTGGAAACAACTTTTAGCTTCATTCTTGACTCATTTGAACATGGAAAACAACTTGAAACCTCTTGTAGGAACATTCTTCGCTCATTTGAACATGAAACCAATTCGTAAAAATTTAAGGCTTCATTCTTGGCTCGTTCGAATTTGGTAACAACTTTTAACTTCATTCTTGACTCGTTTGAACATGGAAACAACTTGAAACCTCTTGTAGGACCATTCTTGGCTCATTTAAACTTGAAACCAATTCGTAACAATTGAAGGCTTTATTCTTGACTCGTTCGAATTTGGAAACAACTTTTAGCTTCATTCTTGACTCGTTTGAACATGAAAACAACTTGAAACCTCTTGTAGGATCATTCTTGGCTCATTTAAACTTGAAACGAATTCGTAACAATTCAAGGCTTCATTCTTGACTCGTTCGAATTTGGAAACTACTTGTAACTTCATTCTTGACTCGTTTGAATTTGGAAACTACTTGTAACTTCATTCTTGACACGTTTGAACATGTAAACAACTTGAAACCTCTTGGAGGACCATTCTTGGCTCATTTGAACTTGAAACCAATTCGTAACAATTTAAGGATTCATTCTTGACTCGTTCGAATTTGGAAACAACTTGTAACTATATTCTTGACTTGTTTGAACATGGAAACAACTAGGAACCTCTTGTAGGACCATTCTTGGCTCATTTGAACATGAAACCAATCGTAACAATTTAAGGCTTCATTCTTGACTCGTTCGAATTTGGAAACAACTTTTAGCTTCATTCTTGACTCGTTTGAACATGGAAAACAACTTGAAACCTCTTGTAGGAACATTCTTGGCTCATTTGAACATGAAACCAATTCGTAACAATTTAAGGCTTCATTCTTGGCTCATTCGAATTTGGAAACAAGTTGTAGCTTCATTCTTGACTCGTTTGAACATGGAAACAACTTCAAACCTCTTGTATGGCCATTCTTGGCTCATTTGAACTTGAAACCAATTCATAACAATTAAAGGTTTCATTCTTGACTCGTTCGAATTTGGACACAACTTTTAGCTTCATTCTTGACTCGTTTGAACATGGAAACAACTTGAAACCTCTTGTAGGACCATTCTAGGCTCATTTAAACTTGAAACCAATTCGTAACAATTCAAGGCTTCATTCTTTACTCGTTCGAATTTGGAAACAACTTTTAGCTTCATTCTTGACTCGTTTGAACATGGAAAACAACTTGAAACCACTTGTAGGACCATTCTTGGCTCATTTAAACTTGAAACCAATTCGTAACAACTCAAGGCTTCATTCTTTACTCGTTCGAATTTGGAAACAACTTTTAGCTTCATTCTTGACTCGTTTGAAAATGGAAAACTTGAAACCTCTTGTAAGAACATTCTTGGCTCATTTGAACATGAAACCAATTCGTAACAATTTAAGGCTTCATTCTTGACTCGTTCGAATTTGGAAACTACTTGTAACTTCATTCTTGACTCGTTTGAACATGTAAACAACTTGAAACCTCTTGTAGGAACATTCTTGGCTCATTTGAACTTGAAACCAATTCGTAACAACTCAAGGCTTCATTCTTTACTCGTTCGAATTTGGAAACAACTTTTATCTTCATTATTGACTCGTTTGAACAGGGAAACAACTTGAAACCTCTTGTAGGATCATTCTTGGCTAATTTAAACTTGAAACGAATTCGTAACAATTCAAGGCTTCATTCTGGACTCGTTCGAATTTGGAAACTACTTGTAACTTCATTCTTGACTCGTTTGAACATGAAAACAACTTGAAACCTCTTGTAGGACCATTCTTGGCTCATTTGAACATGAATCCAATTCGTAACAATTTAAGGCTTCATTCCTTGACTTGTTCGAATTTGTCAACAACCTGTATCTTCATTGTTGACTCGTTTGAACATGGAAACTACTTGAAACCTCTTGTAGGACCATTCTTGGCTCATTTGAACATGAAACCAATTCGTAACAATTTAAGGCTTCATTCTTGACTCGTTCGAATTTGGAAACAACTTTTAGCTTCATTCTTGACTCGTTTGAACATGGAAACAACTTGAAACCACTTGTAGGACCATTCTTGGCTCATTTAAACTTGAAACCAATTCGTAACAACTCAAGGCTTCATTCTTTACTCGTTCGAATTTGGAAACAACTTTTAGCTTCATTCTTGACTCGTTTGAAAATGGAAAACTTGAAACCTCTTGTAGGAACATTCTTGGCTCATTTGAACTTGGAACCAATTCGTAACAATTTAAGGATTCATTCTTGACTCGTTCGAATTTGGAAACAATTTGTAACTTCATTCTTGACTTGTTTGAACATTGAAACAACTAGAAACCTCTTGTAGGACCATTCTTGGCTCATTTGAACATGAAACCAATCGTAACAATTTAAGGCTTCATTCTTGACTCGTTCCAATTTGGAAATAACTTTTAGCTTCATTCTTGACTCGTTTGAACATGGAAAGCAACTTGAAACCTCTTGTAGGAACATTCTTGGCTCATTTGAACATGAAACCAATTCGTAACAATTTAAGGCTTCATTCTTGACTCGTTCGAATTTGGAAACAACTTGTAGCATCATTCTTGACTCGTTTGAACATGTAAACAACTTGAAACCTCTTGGAGGACCATTCTTGGCTCATTTGAACTTGAAACCAATTCGTAACAATTTAAGGATTCATTCTTGACTCGTTCGAATTTGGAAACAACTTGTAACTTTATTCTTGACTTGTTTGAACATGGAAACAACTAGGAACCTCTTATAGGACCATTCTTGGCTCATTTGAACATGAAACCAATCGTAACAATTTAAGGCTTCGTTCTTGACTCGTTCGAATTTGGAAACAACTTTAAGCTTCATTCTTGACTCGTTTGAACATGGAAAACAACTTGAAACCTCTTGTAGGAACATTCTTGGCTCATTTGAACATGAAACCAATTCGTAACAATTTAAGGCTTCATTCTTGGCACATTCGAATTTGGAAACAAGTTGTAGCTTCATTCTTGACTCGTTTGAACATGGAAACAACTTCAAACCTCTTGTATGGCCATTCTTGGCTCATTTGAACTTGAAACCAATTCGTAACAATTAAAGGTTTCATTCTTGACTCGTTCGAATTTGGACACAACTTTTAGCTTCATTCTTGACTCGTTTGAACATGGAAACAACTTGAAACCTCTTGTAGGACCATTCTTGGCTCATTTAAACTTGAAACCAATTCGTAACAATTCAAGGCTTCATTCTTTACTCGTTCGAATTTGGAAACAACTTTTAGCTTCATTCTTGACTCGTTTGAAAATGGAAAACTTGAAACCTCTTGTAGGAACATTCTTGGCTCATTTGAACTTGAAACCAATTCGTAACAATTTAAGGATTCATTCTTGACTCGTTCGAATTTAGAAACAACTTTTAGCTTCATTCTTGACTCGTTTGAACAAGGAAACAACTTGAAACCTCTTGTAGGACCATTCTTGGCTCATTTGAACATGAAACCAATTCGTAACAATTTAAGGCTTCATTTCTTGACTTGTTCGAATTTTTCAACAACCTGTATCTTCATTGTTGACTCGTTTGAACATGGAAACTACTTGAAACCTCTTGTAGGACCATTCTTGGCTCATTTGAACATGAAACCAATTCGTAACAATTTAAGGCTTCATTCTTGACTCGTTCGAATTTGGAAACAACTTTTAGCTTCATTCTTGACTCGTTTGAACATGGAAACAACTTGAAACCACTTGTAGGACCATTCTTGGCTCATTTAAACTTGAAACCAATTCGTAACAACTCAAGGCTTCATTCTTTACTCGTTCGAATTTGGAAACAACTTTTAGCTTCATTCTTGACTCGTTTGAAAATGGAAAACTTGAAACCTCTTGTAGGAACATTCTTGGCTCATTTGAACTTGAAACCAATTCGTAACAATTTATGGATTCATTCTTGACTCGTTCGAATTTGGAAACAACTTGTAACTTCATTCTTGACTTGTTTGAACATTGAAACAACTAGAAACCTCTTGTAGGACCATTCTTGGCTCATTTGAACATGAAACCAATCGTAACAATTTAAGGCTTCATTCTTGACTCGTTCCAATTTGGAAATAACTTTTAGCTTCATTCTTGACTCGTTTGAACATGGAAAGCAACTTGAAACCTCTTGTAGGAACATTCTTGGCTCATTTGAACATGAAACCAATTCGTAACAATTTAAGGCTTCATTCTTGACTCGTTCGAATTTGGAAACAACTTGTAGCATCATTCTTGACTCGTTTGAATAAGGAAACAACTTGAAACCTTTTGGAGGACCATTCTTGGCTCATTTGAACTTGAAACCAATTCGTAACAATTTAAGTATTCATTCTTGACTCGTTCGAATTTGGAAACAACTTGTAACTTCATTCTTGAGTTGTTTGAACATGGAAACAACTAGAAATCTCTTGTAGGACCATTCTTCGCTCATTTGAACATGAAACCAATCGTAACAATTTAAGGCTTCATTCTTGACTCGTTCGAATTTGGAAACAACTTTTAGCTTCATTCTTGACTCGTTTGAACATGGAAAACAACTTGAAACCTCTTGTAGGAACATTCTTGGCTCATTTGAACATGAAACCAATTCGTAACAAATTAAGGCTTCATTCTTGGCTCGTTCGAATTTGGTAACAACTTGTAACTTCATTCTTGACTCGTTTGAACATGGAAACAACTTGAAACCTCTTGTATGGCCATTCTTGGCTCATTTGAACTTGAAACCAATTCGTAACAATTAAAGGTTTCATTCTTGACTCGTTCGAATTTGAACACAACTTTTAGCTTCATTCTTGACTCGTTTGAACATGGAAACAAATTGAAACCTCTTGTAGGACCATTCTTGGCTCATTTAAACTTGAAACCATTTCGTAACAATTCAAGGCTTCATTCTTTACTCGTTCGAATTTGGAAACAACTTTTAGCTTCATTCTTGGCTCGTTTGAACATGGAAAACAACTTGTAACCTCTCGTAGGAACATTCTTGGCTCATTTGAACATGAAACCAATTCGTAAAAATTTAAGGCTTCATTCTTGACTCGTTCGAATTTGGAAACTACTTGTAACTTCATTCTTGACTCGTTTGAACATGTAAACAACTTGAAACCTCTTGGAAGACCATTCTTGGCTCATTTGAACTTGAAACCAATTCGTAACAATTTAAGGATTCATTCTTGACTCATTCGAATTTGGAAACAACTTGTAACTTTATTCTTGACTTGTTTGAACATGGAAACAACTAGAAACCTCTTGTAGGACCATTCTTGGCTCATTTAAACATGAAACCAATCGTAACAATTTAAGGCTTCATTCTTGACTCGTTCGAATTTGGAAACAACTTTTAGCTTTATTCTTGACTCGTTTGAACCTGAAAACAACTTGAAACCTCTTGGAGGACCATTCTTGGCTCATTTGAACATGAAACCAATTCGTAACAATTTTAGGCTTCATTCTTGACCCGTTCGAATTTGGAAACTACTTGTAACTTCATTCTTGACTTGTTTGACCATGGAAACAACTAGAAACCTCTTGTAGGACCATTCTTGGCTCATTTGAACATGAAACCAATCGTAACAATTTAAGGCTTCATTCTTGACTCGTTCGAATTTGGAAACAACTTTTGGCTTCATTCTTGACTCGTTTGAACATGGAAAACAACTTGAAACCTCTTGTAGGAACATTCTTGGCTCATTTGAACATGAAACCAATTCGTAACAGTTTAAGGCTTCATTCTTGGCTCGTTCAAATTTGGTAACAACTTGTAGCTTCATTCTTGACTCGTTTGAACATGGAAACAACTTGAAACCTCTTGTATGGCCATTCTTGGCTCATTTGAACTTGAAACCAATTCGTAACAATTAAAGGTTTCATTCTTGACTCGTTCGAATTTGGAAACAACTTTTAGCTTCATTCTTGACTCGTTTGAACATGGAAACAACTTGAAACCACTTGTAGGACCATTCTTCGCTCATTTAAACTTGAAACCAATTCGTAACAATTCAAGGCTTCATTCTTTACTCGTTCGAATTTGGAAACAACTTTTAGCTTCATTCTTGACTCGTTTGAAAATGGAAAACTTGAAACCTCTTGTAAGAACATTCTTGGCTCATTTGAACATGAAACCAATTCGTAACAATTTAAGGCTTCATTCTTGACTCGTTCGAATTTGGAAACTACTTGTAACTTCATTCTTGACTCGTTTGAACATGTAAACAACTTGAAACCTCTTGTAGGAACATTCTTGGCTCATTTGAACTTGAAACCAATTCGTAACAATTTAAGGATTCATTCTTGACTCGTTCGAATTTGGAAACAACTTGTAACTTTATTCTTGACTTGTTTGAACATGGAAACAACTAGAAACCTCTTGTAGGACCATTCTTGGCTCATTTGAACATGAAACCAATCGTAACAATTTAAGGCTTCATTCTTGACTCGTTCGAATTTGGAAACAACTTTTAGCTTCATTCTTGACTCGTTTGAACATGGAAAACAACTTGAAACCTCTTGTAGGAACATTCTTGGCTCATTTGAACATGAAACCAATTCGTAACAAATTAAGGCTTCATTCTTGGCTCGTTCGAATTTGGTAACAACTTGTAACTTCATTCTTGACTCGTTTGAACATGGAAACAACTTGAAACCTCTTGTATGGCCATTCTTGGCTCATTTGAACTTGAAACCAATTCGTAACAATTAAAGGTTTCATTCTTGACTCGTTCGAATTTGGAAACAACTTTTAGCTTCATTCTTGACTCGTTTGAAAATGGAAAACTTGAAACCTCTTGTAGGAACATTCTTGGCTCATTTGAACTTGAAACCAATTCGTAACAATTTAAGGATTCATTCTTGACTCGTTCGAATTTGGAAACAACTTGTAACTTCATTCTTGACTTGTTTGAACATTGAAACAACTAGAAACCTCTTGTAGGACCATTCTTGGCTCATTTGAACATGAAACCAATCGTAACAATTTAAGGCTTCATTCTTGACTCGTTCCAATTTGGAAATAACTTTTAGCTTCATTCTTGACTCGTTTGAACATGGAAAGCAACTTGAAACCTCTTGTAGGAACATTCTTGGCTCATTTGAACATGAAACCAATTCGTAACAATTTAAGGCTTCATTCTTGACTCGTTCGAATTTGGAAACAACTTGTAGCATCATTCTTGACTCGTTTGAATAAGGAAACAACTTGAAACCTTTTGGAGGACCATTCTTGGCTCATTTGAACTTGAAACCAATTCGTAACAATTTAAGTATTCATTCTTGACTCGTTCGAATTTGGAAACAACTTGTAACTTCATTCTTGAGTTGTTTGAACATGGAAACAACTAGAAATCTCTTGTAGGACCATTCTTCGCTCATTTGAACATGAAACCAATCGTAACAATTTAAGGCTTCATTCTTGACTCGTTCGAATTTGGAAACAACTTTTAGCTTCATTCTTGACTCGTTTGAACATGGAAAACAACTTGAAACCTCTTGTAGGAACATTCTTGGCTCATTTGAACATGAAACCAATTCGTAACAAATTAAGGCTTCATTCTTGGCTCGTTCGAATTTGGTAACAACTTGTAACTTCATTCTTGACTCGTTTGAACATGGAAACAACTTGAAACCTCTTGTATGGCCATTCTTGGCTCATTTGAACTTGAAACCAATTCGTAACAATTAAAGGTTTCATTCTTGACTCGTTCGAATTTGAACACAACTTTTAGCTTCATTCTTGACTCGTTTGAACATGGAAACAAATTGAAACCTCTTGTAGGACCATTCTTGGCTCATTTAAACTTGAAACCATTTCGTAACAATTCAAGGCTTCATTCTTTACTCGTTCGAATTTGGAAACAACTTTTAGCTTCATTCTTGGCTCGTTTGAACATGGAAAACAACTTGTAACCTCTCGTAGGAACATTTTTGGCTCATTTGAACATGAAACCAATTCGTAAAAATTTAAGGCTTCATTCTTGACTCGTTCGAATTTGGAAACTACTTGTAACTTCATTCTTGACTCGTTTGAACATGTAAACAACTTGAAACCTCTTGGAAGACCATTCTTGGCTCATTTGAACTTGAAACCAATTCGTAACAATTTAAGGATTCATTCTTGACTCATTCGAATTTGGAAACAACTTGTAACTTTATTCTTGACTTGTTTGAACATGGAAACAACTAGAAACCTCTTGTAGGACCATTCTTGGCTCATTTAAACATGAAACCAATCGTAACAATTTAAGGCTTCATTCTTGACTCGTTCGAATTTGGAAACAACTTTTAGCTTTATTCTTGACTCATTTGAACCTGAAAACAACTTGAAACCTCTTGGAGGACCATTCTTGGCTCATTTGAACATGAAACCAATTCGTAACAATTTTAGGCTTCATTCTTGACCCGTTCGAATTTGGAAACTACTTGTAACTTCATTCTTGACTTGTTTGACCATGGAAACAACTAGAAACCTCTTGTAGGACCATTCTTGGCTCATTTGAACATGAAACCAATCGTAACAATTTAAGGCTTCATTCTTGACTCGTTCGAATTTGGAAACAACTTTTGGCTTCATTCTTGACTCGTTTGAACATGGAAAACAACTTGAAACCTCTTGTAGGAACATTCTTGGCTCATTTGAACATGAAACCAATTCGTAACAGTTTAAGGCTTCATTCTTGGCTCGTTCGAATTTGGTAACAACTTGTAGCTTCATTCTTGACTCGTTTGAACATGGAAACAACTTGAAACCTCTTGTATGGCCATTCTTGGCTCATTTGAACTTGAAACCAATTCGTAACAATTAAAGGTTTCATTCTTGACTCGTTCGAATTTGGAAACAACTTTTAGCTTCATTCTTGACTCGTTTGAACATGGAAACAACTTGAAACCACTTGTAGGACCATTCTTCGCTCATTTAAACTTGAAACCAATTCGTAACAATTCAAGGCTTCATTCTTTACTCGTTCGAATTTGGAAACAACTTTTAGCTTCATTCTTGACTCGTTTGAAAATGGAAAACTTGAAACCTCTTGTAAGAACATTCTTGGCTCATTTGAACATGAAACCAATTCGTAACAATTTAAGGCTTCATTCTTGACTCGTTCGAATTTGGAAACTACTTGTAACTTCATTCTTGACTCGTTTGAACATGTAAACAACTTGAAACCTCTTGTAGGAACATTCTTGGCTCATTTGAACTTGAAACCAATTCGTAACAATTTAAGGATTCATTCTTGACTCGTTCGAATTTGGAAACAACTTGTAACTTTATTCTTGACTTGTTTGAACATGGAAACAACTAGAAACCTCTTGTAGGACCATTCTTGGCTCATTTGAACATGAAACCAATCGTAACAATTTAAGGCTTCATTCTTGACTCGTTCGAATTTGGAAACAACTTTTAGCTTCATTCTTGACTCGTTTGAACATCAAAACAACTTGAAACCTTTTGGAGGACCATTCTTAGCTCTGAACATGAAACCAATTCGTAACAATTTTAGGCTTCATTCTTGACTCGTTCGAATTTGGAAACAACTTTTAGCTTCATTCTTGACTCGTTTGAACATGGAAAACAACTTGAAACCTCTTGTAGGAACATTCTTCGCTCATTTGTGTTGGTGTAGGTGCCCTAGAGGCAATACAATGTTTATTTTGATAAACCTTTATCTCAATTGATTATTCAATAAACGTATTTATTATGACTTTAATTACTACGATATAATTGTTAGCATAATAAATGTCCTTAAAATCATGATACACATTGTATAGTTTAGTACATGACTTGAACTTGAGATTATATAATATATCATATTCTTAAAAGTCCCTAGTCGAGTATTATTATTATTAGACAATAATAATACATAAATAGACTAGTATGTTGTTTGACTGATAACCACATCTCATTGGTTATAAGTATGGGGATACTAAAGTCAATACATAGGTACATGTAGGAGTACATGATACTGGACAGACCCATAGTGAGATTCTTCATGTTTAATAAAGTCATAAGAAAGACTCACAGTGATAATGGTGTAATGATCCTTTGACTTGAGATCATTATATTTCTATACGAGGATTAATATACTTTGACTACATTAAAAGTTACCTTTGACCGGGTGATGATAAAAGTGGACATCGGGTATATCATGAGTCGTATGAGAAATATGAATGATAGATAAAGGATTTAACCCTCCTATAATTAGGAGAGATATTATTGGCCTCTTGATTGAGTGAGACTATAAAATGCATGGTCGTGCTCAAATAATGATTTGTGTTCATAGTCTACTCATGGATCAAGTAAACCCGGATTAAATGTTGAAGAGGATGACTAAATACATGCATCGAGTTTAATCTATAATATATATGGTTAAAGGGATTATATTACACGGAAACATTAATCACGAAAGGTTTTATCGAATCACGATTTAATTATTATTTAATTGGGTAGCAATGATGTATTACTAGATACCGCTCATTGTTTATAATTTTATTAGAGAATAAAATTATTGCTAATTAAATAATAGCCTATAGGGTCACACACATAGAGTACTTAAAGGAATAATTAATTTAAATTATAGATTTAAATTAATTGATGATTAATTGAATTTTATTATATTAATTAAGTGAGACTTAATTAATTGAAATAATATAAATTCGAATTTGAATTCTGCCATTAATAATTAAGTGTGACTTAGTTATTAATTAAATAATAATATTCGGTTTTATTATTTAATCCTAAACCTACATGGGTTAGGCTTTGCTGTTATGGGTTGCTATTATGGGCCTATTAACCAACCATTATAAATAGATAATGTAGGGTTAATAAGGATTAAGTTTTTAAGAAAAAACGAACCCTAGCAGCAGCAAAGGCAGAGAGAAAAGGCAGAGGCAGAATTCGAAATCATCAAAGGAGGCTAGTACATCCATTCCGTAATCAAGATCGTGAGACGTTCTTGAAGGTGCTCGTGTGGATACCATAGAGGTGCTTTCGAGAGGAAGACACAAGTCGTGAAAGCTAGGATCTCTGTTGAGTTCGTGCAAGTCAAGACCAGACAAAGGTATGATTCCGTTTCACCATAATCTGTCAATCTTATACATGATCCTGCGTTAGGGTTCCGAAATTTTTCGTTATATTTACGTTTAATCCGCTGCGTTTTATGCCTCGAAACCCAACAATGGTATCAGAGCTACGTGTATAAGGGACTGATTTGGTTACGTGTTTTATGTATTTGATGCATACATGCCTGTTTTGGTGACTGCCATGCCATGCTACTGCTTTGTCATAATCTGTTATGCCACTATCATGCTTCTGCTATGCTACTGCCATGCCTGTTATGAGACTGCCATGCCTGTTATGAGACTGCTATGCTTCTGCCATGACATGATATGTATGATTAAAAACTGTTATATGATGAGTATCTGGTTATTCGTATAATGAGTACATGGTTGATGATACTAGCATGTTAATGATTTGCCATGAATGATTTATATGCCTTATTGCGATTTGTATATTATGCATGAGGGTCAGTTTGTATAGTGATATAAACTGGTGGACAGATTGTGTTGGACATGATTTGTTGACTGGGATATGATAAGTATGTATATGATACATGCTTCTGAAACTGTATAAATTGCAATGGGGAAGAAGGCCAACAGATATGATCTGTAGTTCAGAAATTGATGATTTCTAAATAGGACTGGTCTTCGACCCCAGCTGGGGGCTGCCGCCCCCAGACCCCGCCCGGGGGCTACCGCCCCCGAACCCCCGCCCAGGGGCTGCCGCCCCCAGACCCCCGCCCAGGGGCTCCCGCCCCCGGACCCCCGTAATATTTTATTTTGTGTACTTGAGCATGGTGCTGGTTATGGCCCTAAGACCCATAGATTAATGGTTTTGGTTTTGGTTTTATAAATACGACTTGCATGTCGTTTTCTTCATTCTTGTAATTGTTTAACCTCGAATGTACCTCGAGTTTTCTTATGTAAGTACATTAGTATAGGTTGTATTCAATTATTCCATGTAATGTACTTGAAGACTGAAAGATGATCCAAGAAGAGGAGCAGGCACTAGTGGATACAAGAAGAATGAAGACATGTAATTGTATTTATATTTTACCACCATAGATTGACTTTGATCCTTTCATTAGCTCGAAAGGATCACATAGGAAAGGGGCCATAACCAAGCACGTTTACATACTGCACTTTACATATTGATGTATGAATGATGCATGCTTTAATTAGATTAATCATGTATGTATGTATGTATGTATTAGATACGACACCCATGCCATGCTTGTTTAAACAAGATAAAATCTGTAACGACTCAAGATAAAATCTGTAACGATTCAAGATTTTAAAATCAACAAACGATCATGAGATTCTTGTGTTTATGAAATATGGATTTTTAAAACACGGAATTGAATATGGATTTTGATATCTATAATTGGGATTTTCTGACAAAAACGGATATGCGTATTCGTAAGGCTGATGGGTTTTAAGTGTGACCACTGGTATCCTCCATCTACCTGGGAAATGAACAATTTAAGATGTCAATTTGAAATATTTAGTTCAAGGAAAAATTGAGGATCTCTTCATGATGTGATCATGATCGTCGTAAAATCTTCTAAACCCCTTAACAAAATATTAAGTTTTAATCAGATGCTTTCCAATGAATGAACACTCATCGAATCCTAGATCGATTAGGGGAAAGACTGTCAGTGACAGGGGACTCCTGTCTATCGTGGTGAGATGCGACGAATATAAACGGTTATATTCGGCCGTTGTATCATTGGGTCAAACTTAACTGAGTCGTCATAATAAGGTGAAAGTAAACGGTTATATTCAACCATTATGAACTTAGAAGCATAGAGTTTGGTTAAAAATCTATTAGATAGATAAGATCAATCGTTGCTCACCAAACTATCCAAGAATTATATATGATATAATTGACAAATGTTGTCTACCTAAATAATCATTCTTAAGGACTTCCAGTGGTTGACTTGAGACATGACGAAATATGGATCTTGGCTCACTAGAAAGGATTATGGGATATACTTTCCAAATTAATAGTAAGGGCTATTGATTTGATAAAAATAGTGGGAGATATATTATGAATGTATCATAATCATTTGAACATAATAAATAACTCAGACAATCTAATGTTTAATTTTGTGCTTTTATCATTGTAGATACCAAGTAATGACAAACAACACAAACACACTATCCGTACGATCTGTCCTTGAGAAGGATAAGCTGACAGGAGGAAACAACTTCCTAGACTGGCAGAGGAATTTGAGGATTGTCCTCAGGCAGGAGCGCAAGCTTCATGTCATTGATATTCCTCCGGCAGGTCCCCTTCCTGAGGGCGCTACTGTTGAGGAACGAGCGGCCCACACTAAGGATGAGAATGATGCAACTGATGTTGCGTGTCTTATGTTAGCAACTATGAGTGCTGAGCTTCAAAGACAGCATGTGCATATGGATGCATATACTATCAATGAGCACTTGCAAAGCATGTTTGCAAGCCAAACTCGTCAAGAAAGGTTCAACACGAGCAAGTCACTCTTTAACTGCAAACAAGGGGCAAATGAACCAGTTGGCCCACATGTTCTGAAGATGATTGGTTACATTGAGTATCTTGATACTTTGGGTTTCCCGATTGGTCCGGAAACTGGTATTGACCTAATCTTGAATTCTTTGAACAACAAATTCACTCAGTTTGTTATGAACTACAATATGAATGAGTTTGACAAAACACCTACTGAATTGTTGGCTATGTTGAGAACATATGAGACCAACATGAAGACGGCTGAACCTGCTCCCATACTGATGGTGGGCAATAAAGGTAAGGCCAAAGGGAAAGGCAAGTGGAAGGGTAAGAAGAAGACAGGTTCTGATTCTACACCCAAGCCAAAGTCAGGTCCTAAACAGGCTTTAAAGCCTAAATGTGGGGTCGCTAAGGGTGAATGTCACTACTGTAAGAAAACTGGTCACTGGAAGAGAAACTGTTCAGTTTACTTGGAGGATCTGAAGAAGAAGAGGGCTGAGCAAGCTTCTAATTCAGGTATATATGTTATAGAAGTCAATCTGTCTATTTCTACATCTTGGGTATTGGATACCGGATGTGCTTCTCACATTTGTATAAATGTGCAGGAAATGCAGAGAAGTAGGACATTGGCTAAAGGAGAAATGGACCTACGAGTTGGCAACGGAGCAAGAGTTGCTGCTTTAGCTGTAGGAACCTATTATTTATCTTTGCCCTCTGGGCTAGTTTTAGAACTGGAGAATTGTTATTACGTGCCTGCAATTCGCAGAAACATTATTTCTGTTTCTTGTTTGGACAAGAAAGGTTTTTCGTTTACAATAAAGGACAACAGTTGCTCTTTTGCTTTGAATGATTTAACCTATGGTGTTGCGCGTTTGTTTAATGGTTTATATGTTCTTGACTTAGATAATCCTGTCTGTAATATAGAAAACAAACGACTTAAAGTTAATGACTCAAATCAAACATACCTCTGGCATTGTCGTCTAGGCCATATAAATGAGAAACGCATATCCAAATTACATAAGGATGGATATTTGGATAAGTTTGATTTTGAATCATACCAAGAATGCGAATCTTGTTTGCTTGGTAAAATGACTAAAGCCCCTTTCACTGGTAAGGGTCAAAGGGCCACTGAACGTTTGGAGCTAATACATAGTGATGTATGTGGCCCAATGCGTGTGATGGCTAGAGGAGGCTACTACTACTTCATAACATTTACTGATGATTTCAGTAGATATGGATATGTATATCTTATGAAGAATAAATCCGATTCTTTTGAAAAGTTCAAAGAATACAAGGCTGAAGTAGAGAAGCAAATTGGCGGAGGTGCAAGTATTAAAATCTTACGATCTGATCGTGGAGGAGAATACTTGAGCACTGAATTTAAAGATTATTTAAAGGAGTGTGGTATTGTATCACAACTCACTCCGCCAGGTACACCTCAATGGAATGGAGTTTCAGAGAGGAGAAATCGCACCTTGTTGGACATGGTGCGATCGATGATGAGTCATGCAGATCTTCCAATTAGTTTCTGGGGTTATGCTCTAGAAACAGCGGCTTTCACACTTAACCGTGTTCCTACTAAGAAGGTTCAAAAGACTCCATATGAGATATGGGAGAAGAAACGGTCAGGCATGAGCTTTATGAAAGTTTGGGGATGCAAGGCGTTTGTGAAGCGTCAAGTATCTGACAAGCTTGGACCTAAATCTGAAGAGTGCAATTTTGTGGGATACCCTAAAGAAACAAAGGCGTATTATTTCTATAGTCCTTCTGAGCAAAAAGTGTTTATTGCTCGAGATGCTGTCTTCATGGAAAGGGATTTTGTTTCCAAAAGAAACAGTGGGAGAACTATAGACCTCGATGAAGATCGAGAACCACAAAATAGCATTGAACCTGAAGTGGAACAAGAGCAGGATAATAATAACGCTCAACAAACACAGGTTGTTCGTAGAACTGGTAGAATTCGCCATGAGCCAGAGAGATATGGATTTCTTTTGACTCAATGTGGTGATTTGATGCTCATAGATGAAGATGAGCCTCTCACATACCAAGATGCTATGAGCAGTCCAGAATCTAAGAGATGGCTAGAAGCCATGAAATCCGAGATGGAATCCATGTATGAAAACCAAGTATGGACTTTGGTTGATCCACCTGAAGGGGTAAAACCCATAGGGTGCAAATGGGTTTTCAAGAAGAAAACTGACATGGATGGAAATGTTCAGACCTATAAAGCAAGGCTAGTTGCAAAAGGTTTCAAGCAAATTCATGGTATTGACTATGATGAAACCTTCTCACCAGTGGCTATGGTCAAATCCATAAGGATTTTGCTTGCTATTGCAGCATTCCATGATTATGAAATCTGGCAAATGGATGTCAAAACAGCCTTCCTTAATGGAAGCCTTGAAGAAGATGTGGATGTGTACATGACACAACCTGAAGGTTTTGTCAGTCCAGGGAATGTTAGCAAGATATGTAAATTACGTCGATCCATTTATGGATTAAAGCAAGCCTCTAGGAGATGGAACATCCGTTTTGATGAAACTATCAAAGAGTATGGATTTGTTCAAAACGAGAATGAACCTTGTGTTTACAAGAAGGTTAGTGGGAGCCATGTGGCATTCATAGTACTATATGTTGATGATATACTACTAATGGGGAATGACATACCTTCTCTCAGGGCTGTTAAGATTTGGTTAGGGAGCAACTTCTCTATGAAAGACTTAGGAGAAGCATCCTACATTCTAGGAATGAGGATCTATAGGGATAGATCTAGAAGGATGATCGGTCTAAGTCAGAGTACATACATCGAAAAGGTTTTGCATCGTTTTGGTATGCAAAATGCAAAAAGGGGATATGTCCCCGTATCTCAAGGGATAACGATCTCTAAAGATCAGTGTCCGAAATCATTGGATGACAAGGACCGCATGAGTAAGGTTCCATATGCCTCAGCAATTGGATCCATCATGTATGCGATGGTATGTACTCGCCCAGATGTTTCGTATGCTTTAAGCATGATGAGCAGATACCAATCTAATCCAGGTGAAGGTCACTGGACGGCTGTCAAGAATATTCTAAAGTACTTGAAAAGGACTAAAGATTCATTCTTGGTGTATGGAGGAGAGGACAAACTGGTTGTAAAAGGTTACACCGATGCAAGTTTTCAAACAGACAGGGATGATACTGTATCACAGTCTGGTTTTGTGTTTTGTCTAAACGGAGGTGCTGTAAGTTGGAAGAGTTCAAAACAAGAAACAGTAGCTGATTCTACAATGGAGGCTGAGTACATTGCAGCTTGTGAAGCGGCTAAGGAAGCTGTTTGGATTCGAAAATTCATTACTGATTTGGGAGTGGTTCCATCGATCGCAGATCCCATTGATCTATACTGCGATAATAATGGAGCCATTGCACAGGCTAAAGAACCTAGAGCTCACTCCCGAACCAAACACATACTCAGGAGATATCACCTCATTCGAGAGATTAATGAAAGGGGTGACATACACATATGTAAATTGCACACAAATGATAACATTGCAGACCCACTGACCAAAGGCTTGTCGCAGAAGAAACACGACGGTCACACTAGTTCCATGGGTATTAGATACATGGGTGATTGGCTCTAGTGCAAGTGGGAGATTGTTGGTGTAGGTGCCCTAGAGGCAATACAATGTTTATTTTGATAAACCTTTATCTCAATTGATTATTCAATAAACGTATTTATTATGACTTTAATTACTACGATATAATTGTTAGCATAATAAATGTCCTTAAAATCATGATACACATTGTATAGTTTAGTACATGACTTGAACTTGAGATTATATAATATATCATATTCTTAAAAGTCCCTAGTCGAGTATTATTATTATTAGACAATAATAATACATAAATAGACTAGTATGTTGTTTGACTGATAACCACATCTCATTGGTTATAAGTATGGGGATACTAAAGTCAATACATAGGTACATGTAGGAGTACATGATACTGGACAGACCCATAGTGAGATTCTTCATGTTTAATAAAGTCATAAGAAAGACTCACAGTGATAATGGTGTAATGATCCTTTGACTTGAGATCATTATATTTCTATACGAGGATTAATATACTTTGACTACATTAAAAGTTACCTTTGACCGGGTGATGATAAAAGTGGACATCGGGTATATCATGAGTCGTATGAGAAATATGAATGATAGATAAAGGATTTAACCCTCCTATAATTAGGAGAGATATTATTGGCCTCTTGATTGAGTGAGACTATAAAATGCATGGTCGTGCTCAAATAATGATTTGTGTTCATAGTCTACTCATGGATCAAGTAAACCCGGATTAAATGTTGAAGAGGATGACTAAATACATGCATCGAGTTTAATCTATAATATATATGGTTAAAGGGATTATATTACACGGAAACATTAATCACGAAAGGTTTTATCGAATCACGATTTAATTATTATTTAATTGGGTAGCAATGATGTATTACTAGATACCGCTCATTGTTTATAATTTTATTAGAGAATAAAATTATTGCTAATTAAATAATAGCCTATAGGGTCACACACATAGAGTACTTAAAGGAATAATTAATTTAAATTATAGATTTAAATTAATTGATGATTAATTGAATTTTATTATATTAATTAAGTGAGACTTAATTAATTGAAATAATATAAATTCGAATTTGAATTCTGCCATTAATAATTAAGTGTGACTTAGTTATTAATTAAATAATAATATTCGGTTTTATTATTTAATCCTAAACCTACATGGGTTAGGCTTTGCTGTTATGGGTTGCTATTATGGGCCTATTAACCAACCATTATAAATAGATAATGTAGGGTTAATAAGGATTAAGTTTTTAAGAAAAAACGAACCCTAGCAGCAGCAAAGGCAGAGAGAAAAGGCAGAGGCAGAATTCGAAATCATCAAAGGAGGCTAGTACATCCATTCCGTAATCAAGATCGTGAGACGTTCTTGAAGGTGCTCGTGTGGATACCATAGAGGTGCTTTCGAGAGGAAGACACAAGTCGTGAAAGCTAGGATCTCTGTTGAGTTCGTGCAAGTCAAGACCAGACAAAGGTATGATTCCGTTTCACCATAATCTGTCAATCTTATACATGATCCTGCGTTAGGGTTCCGAAATTTTTCGTTATATTTACGTTTAATCCGCTGCGTTTTATGCCTCGAAACCCAACAATTTGAACATGAAACCAATTCGTAACAATTTAAGGCTTCATTCTTAGCTCGTTCGAATTTGGTAACAACTTTTAACTTCATTCTTGACTCGTTTGAACATGAAAACAACTTGAAACCTCTTGTAGGATCATTCTTGGCTCATTTAAACTTGAAACGAATTCGTAACAATTCAAGGCTTCATTCTTGACTCGTTCGAATTTGGAAACTACTTGTAACTTCATTCTTGACTCGTTTGAACATGAAAACAACTTGAAACCTCTTGTAGGACCATTCTTGGCTCATTTGAACATGAAACCAATTCGTAACAATTTAAGGCTTCATTTCTTGACTTGTTCGAATTTGTCAACAACCTGTATCTTCATTGTTGACTCGTTTGAACATGGAAACTACTTGAAACCTCTTGTAGGACCATTCTTGGCTCATTTGAACATGAAACCAATTCGTAACAATTTAAGGCTTCATTCTTGTCTCGTTCGAATTTGGAAACAACTTTTAGCTTCATTCTTGACTCGTTTGAACATGGAAACAACTTGAAACCACTTGTAAGACCATTCTTGGCTCATTTAAACTTGAAACCAATTCGTAACAATTCAAGGCTTCATTCTTTACTCGTTCGAATTTGGAAACAACTTTTAGCTTCATTCTTGACTCGTTTGAAAATGGAAAACTTGAAACCTCTTGTAGGAACATTCTTGGCTCATTTGAACTTGAAACCAATTCGTAACAATTTAAGGATTCATTCTTGACTCGTGCGAATATGGAAACAACTTGTAACTTCATTCTTGACTTGTTTGAACATTGAAACAACTAGAAACCTCTTGTAGGACCATTCTTGGCTCATTTGAACATGAAACCAATCGTAACAATTTAAGGCTTCATTCTTGACTCGTTCGAATTTGGAAATAACTTTTAGCTTCATTCTTGACTCGTTTGAACATGGAAACCAACTTGAAACCTCTTGTAGGAACATTCTTGGCTCCTTTGAACATGAAACCAATTTGTAACAATTTAAGGCTTCATTCTTGACTCGTTCGAATTTGTAAACAACTTGTAGCATCATTCTTGACTCGTTTGAAGAAGGAAACAACTTGAAACCTCTTGGAGGACCATTCTTGGCTCATTTGAACTTGAAACCAATTCGTAACAATTTAAGGATTCATTCTTGACTCGTTCGAATTTGGAAACAACTTGTAACTTCATTCTTGAGTTGTTTGAACATAAAAACAACTAGAAACCTCTTGTAGTACCATTCTTCGCTCATTTGAACATGAAACCAATCGTAACAATTTAAGGCTTCATTCTTGACTCGTTCGAATTTGGAAATAACTTTTAGCTTCATTCTTGACTCGTTTGAACATGGAAAACAACTTGAAACCTCTTGTAAGAACATTCTTGGCTCATTTGAACATGAAACCAATTCGTAACAATTTAAGGCTTCATTCTTGGCTCGTTCGAATTTGGTAACAACTTGTAACTTCATTCTTGACTCGTTTGAACTTGGAAACAACTTGAAACCTCTTGTATGGCCATTCTTGGCTCATTTGAACTTGAAACCAATTCGTAACAATTAAAGGTTTCATTCTTGACTCGTTCGAATTTGGACACAACTTTTAGCTTCATTCTTGACTCGTTTGAACATGGAAACAACTTGAAACCTCTTGTAGGACCATTCTTGGCTCATTTAAACTTGAAACCATTTCGTAACAATTCAAGGCATCATTCTTAACTCGTTCGAATTTGGAAACAACTTTTAGCTTCATTCTTGGCTCGTTTGAACATGGAAAACAACTTGAAACCTCTTGTAGGAACATTCTTGGCTCATTTGAACATGAAACCAATTCGTAACAATTTAAGGCTTCATTCTTGACTCGTTCGAATTTGGAAACAACTTGTAACTTCATTCTTGACTCGTTTGAACATGAAAACAACTTGAAACCTCTTGGAGGACCATTCTTGGCTCATTTGAACATGAAACCAATTCGTAACAATTTAAGGCTTCATTCTTGAGTCGTTCGAATTTGGAAACAACTTTTAGCTTCATTCTTGACTCGTTTGAACATGGAAAACAACTTGAAACCTCTCGTAGGAACATTCTTGGCTCATTTGAACATGAAACCAATTCGTAAAAATTTAAGGCTTCATTCTTGACTCGTTCGAATTTGGAAACTACTAGTAACTTCATTCTTGACTCGTTTGAACATGTAAACAACTTGAAACCTCTTGGAGGACCATTCTTGGCTCATTTGAACTTGAAACCAATTCGTAACAGTTTAAGGCTTCATTCTTGGCTCGTTTGAATTTGGTAACAACTTGTAGCTTCATTCTTGACTCGTTTGAACATGGAAACAACTTGAAACCTCTTGTATGGCCATTCTTGGCTCATTTGAACTTGAAACCAATTCGTAACAATTAAAGGCTTCATTCTCGACTCGTTCGAATTTGGAAACAACTTTTAGCTTCATTCTTGACTCGTTTGAACATGGAAACAACTTGAAACCACTTGTAGGACCATTCTTGGCTCATTTAAACTTGAAACCAATTCGTAACAATTCAAGGCTTCATTCTTTACTCGTTCGAATTTGGAATCAACTTTTAGCTTCATTCTTGACTCGTTTGAAAATGGAAAACTTGAAACCTCTTGTAGGAACATTCTTGGCTCATTTGAACATGAAACCAATTCGTAACAATTTAAGGCTTCATTCTTGACTCGTTCGAATTTGGAAACTACTTGTAACTTCATTCTTGACTCGTTTGAACATGTAAACAACTTGAAACCTCTTGGAGGACCATTCTTAGCTCATTTGAACTTGAAACCAATTCGTAACAATTTAAGGATTCATTCTTGACTCATTCGAATTTGGAAACAACTTGTAACTTTATTCTTGACTTGTTTGAACATGGAAACAACTAGAAACCTCTTGTAGGACCATTCTTGGCTCATTTAAAATTGAAACCAAATCGTAACAATTCAAGGCTTCATTCTTTACTCGTTCGAATTTGGAAACAACTTTTAGCTTCATTCTTGACTCGTTTGAACATGGAAAACAACTTGAAACCTCTTGTAGGAACATTCTTGGCTCATTTAAACATGAAATCAATTCGTAACAATTTAAGGCTTCATTCTTGACTCGTTCGAATTTGGAAACTACTTGTAACTTCATTGTTGACTCGTTTGAACATGGAAACTACTTGACTCGTTCAAATTTGGAAACTACTTGTAACTTCATTCTTGACTCGTTTGAACATGGAAACAACTTGAAACCTCATGTAGGACCATTCTTGGCTCATTTGAACTTGAAACTAATTCGTAACAATTTAAGGCTTCATTTTGACTCGTTTGAACATGGAAACAACTTGAAACCTCTTGTAGGACCATTCTTGGCTCATTTAAACTTGAAACCAAATCGTAACAATTCAAGGCTTCATTCTTTACTCGTTCGAATTTGGAAACAACTTTTAGCTTCATTCTTGACTCGTTTGAACATGAAAACAACTTGAAACCTCTTGGAGGACCATTCTTGGCTCATTTGAACATGAAACCAATTCGTAACAATTTTAGGCTTCATTCTTGACTCGTTCGAATTTGGAAACTACTTGTAACTTCATTCTTGACTTGTTTGAACATGGAAACAACTAGAAATCTCTTGTAGGACCATTCTTGGCTCATTTGAACATTAAACCAATCGTAACAATTTAAGGCTTCATTCTTGACTCGTTCGAATTTGGAAACAACTTTTAGCTTCATTCTTGACTCGTTTGAACATGGAAAACAACTTGAAACCTCTTGTAGGAACATTCTTGGCTCATTTGAACATGAAACCAATTCGTAACAGTTTAAGGCTTCATTCTTGGCTCGTTCGAATTTGGTAACAACTTGTAGCTTCATTCCTGACTCGTTTGAACATGGAAACAACTTGAAACCTCTTGTATGGCCATTCTTGGCTCATTTGAACTTGAAACCAATTCGTAACAATTTAAGGTTTCATTCTTGACTCGTTCGAATTTGGAAACAACTTTTAGCTTCATTCTTGACTCGTTTGAACATGGAAACAACTTGAAACCACTTGTAGGACCATTCTTGGCTCATTTAAACTTGAAACCAATTCGTAACAATTCAAGGCTTCATTCTTTACTCGTTCGAATTTGGAATCAACTTTTAGCTTCATTCTTGACTCGTTTGAAAATGGAAAACTTGAAACCTCTTGTAGGAACATTCTTGGCTCATTTGAACATGAAACCAATTCGTAACAATTTAAGGCTTCATTCTTGACTCGTTCGAATTTGGAAACTACTTTTAACTTCATTCTTGACTCGTTTGAACATGTAAACAACTTGAAACCTCTTGGAGGACCATTCTTAGCTCATTTGAACTTGAAACCAATTCGTAACAATTTAAGGATTCATTCTTGACTCATTCGAATTTGGAAACAACTTGTAACTTTATTCTTGACTTGTTTGAACATGGAAACAACTAGAAACCTCTTGTAGGACCATTCTTGGCTCATTTAAAATTGAAACCAAATCGTAACAATTCAAGGCTTCATTCTTTACTCGTTCGAATTTGGAAACAACTTTTAGCTTCATTCTTGACTCGTTTGAACATGGAAAACAACTTGAAACCTCTTGTAGGAACATTCTTGGCTCATTTAAACATGAAATCAATTCGTAACAATTTAAGGCTTCATTCTTGACTCGTTCGAATTTGGAAACTACTTGTAACTTCATTGTTGACTCGTTTGAACATGGAAACTACTTGACTCGTTCAAATTTGGAAACTACTTGTAACTTCATTCTTGACTCGTTTGAACATGGAAACAACTTGAAACCTCATGTAGGACCATTCTTGGCTCATTTGAACTTGAAACTAATTCATAACAATTTAAGGCTTCATTTTGACTCGTTTGAACATGGAAACAACTTGAAACCTCTTGTAGGACCATTCTTGGCTCATTTAAACTTGAAACCAAATCGTAACAATTCAAGGCTTCATTCTTTACTCGTTCGAATTTGGAAACAACTTTTAGCTTCATTCTTGACTCGTTTGAACATGGAAAACAACTTGAAACCTCTTGTAGGAACATTCTTGGCTCATTTGAACATGAAATCAATTCGTAACACTTTAAGGCTTCATTCTTGACTCGTTCGAATTTGGAAACTACTTGTAACTTCATTCTTGACTCGTTTGAACATCAAAACAACTTGAAACCTCTTGGAGGACCATTCTTGGCTCATTTGAACATGAAACCAATTCGTAACAATTTAAGGCTTCATTCTTGACTCGTTCGAATTTGGAAAAAACTTTTAGCTTCATTCTTGACTCGTTTGAACATGGAAAACAACTTGAAACCTCTCGTAGGAACATTCTTGGCTCATTTAAACATGAAACCGATTCGTAACAATTTAAGGCTTCATTCTTGACTCGTTCGAATTTGGAAACAACTTGTAACTTCATTCTTGACTAGTTTGAATGTGAAAACAACTTGAAACTTCTGGTAGGACAATTCTTGGCTCATTTGAACTTGAAACCAATTCGTAACAATTTAAGGCTTAATTCTTGACTCGTTCGAATTTGGAAACAACTTTTAGCTTCATTCTTGACTCATTTGAACATGGAAAACAACTTGAAACCTCTTGTAAGAACATTCTTGGCTCATTTGAACATGAAACCAATTCGTAACAATTTAAGATTTCATTCTTAACTCGTTCGAATTTGGAAACAACTTATAGCTTCATTCTTGACTCGTTTGAAAATGGAAACAACTTGAAACCTCTTGTAGGACCATTCTTGGTTCATTTGAACTTGAAACCATTTAGTAACAATTGAAGGTTTCATTCTTGACTCGTTCGAATTTCGAAACAACTTTTAGCTTCATTCTTGACTCGTTTGAACATGGAAACGACTTGAAACCTCTTGTAGGATCATTCTTGGCTCATTTAAACTTGAAACCAATTCGTAACAATTTAAGGCTTCATTCTTGACTCGTTCGAATTTGGAAACAACTTTTAGCTTCATTCTTGACTCGTTTGAACATGGAAAACAACTTGAAACCTCTCGTAGGAACATTCTTGGCTCATTTAAACTTGAAACCAATTCGTAACAATTTAAGGCTTCATTCTTGACTCGTTCGAATTTGGAAACAACTTGTAACTTCGTTCTTGACTAGTTTGAATGTGAAAACAACTTGAAACCTCTGGTAGGACCATTCTTGGCTCATTTGAACTTGAAACCAATTCGTAACAATTTAACGCTTCATTCTTGACTCGTTCGAATTTGGAAACAACTTTTAGCTTCATTCTTGACTCGTTTGAACTTGGAAAACAACTTGAAACTTCTTGTAAGAACATTCTTGGCTCATTTGAACATGAAACCAATTCGTAACAATTTAAGATTTCATTCTTAACTCGTTCGAATTTGGAAATAACTTGTAGCTTCATTCTTGACTCGTTTGAACATGGAAACAACTTGAAACCTCTTGTAGGACCATTCTTGGTTCATTTGAACTTGAAACCATTTTGTAACAATTGAAGGTTTCATTCTTGACTCGTTCGAATTTCGAAACAACTTTTAGCTTCATTCTTGACCCGTTTGAACATGGAACCAACTTGAAACCTCTTGTAGGATCATTCTTGGCTCATTTAAACTTGAAACCAATTCGTAACAATTTAAGGCTTCATTCTTGACTCGTTCGAATTTGGAAACAACTTTTAACTTCATTCTTTACTTGTTTGAACATGGAAACAACTTGAAACCTCTTATAGAACCATTCTTGGCTCATTTAAACATGAAACTAATTCGTAACAATTTAAGGCTTGATTCTTCACTCGTTCGAATTTGGAAACAACTTCTAATTTCATTCTTGACTTGTTTAAACCTGGAAACAACTTGAAACCTGTTGTAGGACCATTCTTGGCTCATTTGAACATGAAACTAATTCGTAACAATTTAAGGCTTCATTTCTTGACTAGTTCGAATTTGGAAACAACCTGTATCTTCTTTCTTGACTCGTTTGAACATGGAAACAACTTGAAACCTCTTGTAGGACCATTCTTGGCTCATTTGAACATGAAACCAATTCGTAACAATTTAAGGCTTCATTCTTGACTCGTTCGAATTTGGAAACAACTTGTAACTTCATTCTTGACTAGTTTGAATGTGAAAACAATTTGAAACCTCTGGTAGGACCATTCTTTGCTCATTTGAACTTGAAACCAATTCGTAACAATTTAACGCTTCATTCTTTACTCGTTCGAATTTGGAAACAACTTTTAGCTTCATTCTTGACTCGTTTGAACTTGGAAAATAACTTGAAACCTCTTGTAAGAACATTCTTGGCTCATTTGAACATGAAACCAATTCGTAACAATTTAAGATTTCATTCTTAACTCGTTCGAATTTGGAAACAACTTGTAGCTTCATTCTTGACTCGTTTGAACATGGAAACAACTTGAAACCTCTTGTAGGACCATTCTTGGTTCATTTGAACTTGAAACCATTTTGTAACAATTGAAGGTTTCATTCTTGACTCGTTCGAATTTCGAAACAACTTTTAGCTTCATTCTTGACTCGTTTGAACATGAAAACAACTTGAAACCTCTTGGAGGACCATTCTTGGCTCATTTGAACATGAAACCAATTCGTAACAATTTTAGGCTTCATTCTTGACTCGTTCGAATTTGGAAACTACTTGTAACTTCATTCTTGACTTGTTTGAACATGGAAACAACTAGAAACCTCTTGTAGGACCATTCTTGGCTCATTTGAACATTAAACCAATCGTAACAATTTAAGGCTTCATTCTTGACTCGTTCGAATTTGGAAACAACTTTTAGCTTCATTCTTGACTCGTTTGAACATGGAAAATAACTTGAAACCTCTTGTAGGAACATTCTTGGCTCATTTGAACATGAAACCAATTCGTAACAGTTTAAGGCTTCATTCTTGGCTCGTTCGAATTTGGTAACAACTTGTAGCTTCATTCTTGACTCGTTTGAACATGGAAACAACTTGAAACCTCTTGTATGGCCATTCTTGGCTCATTTGAACTTGAAACCAATTCGTAACAATTAAAGGTTTCATTCTTGACTCGTTCGAATTTGGAAACAACTTTTAGCTTCATTCTTGACTCGTTTGAACATGGAAACAACTTGAAACCACTTGTAGGACCATTCTTGGCTCATTTAAACTTGAAACCAATTCGTAACAATTCAAGGCTTCATTCTTTACTCGTTCGAATTTGGAATCAACTTTTAGCTTCATTCTTGACTCGTTTGAAAATGGAAAACTTGAAACCTCTTGTAGGAACATTCTTGGCTCATTTGAACATGAAACCAATTC
The DNA here is from genome assembly GCA_028671895.1 of Oenanthe sinensis. Classification (NCBI taxonomy): domain Eukaryota; kingdom Viridiplantae; phylum Streptophyta; class Magnoliopsida; order Apiales; family Apiaceae; genus Oenanthe; species Oenanthe sinensis. The sequence continues at coordinate 384,573 of JAPMAC010000225.1, read as the reverse complement.
GTAACAATTTAAGGCTTCATTCTTGACTCGTTCGAATTTGGAAACTACTTGTAACTTCATTCTTGACTCGTTTGAACATGTAAACAACTTGAAACCTCTTGGAGGACCATTCTTAGCTCATTTGAACTTGAAACCAATTCATAACAATTTAAGGATTCATTCTTGACTCATTCGAATTTGGAAACAACTTGTAACTTTATTCTTGACTTGTTTGAACATGGAAACAACTAGAAACCTCTTGTAGGACCATTCTTGGCTCATTTAAAATTGAAACCAAATCGTAACAATTCAAGGCTTCATTCTTTACTCGTTCGAATTTGGAAACAACTTTTAGCTTCATTCTTGACTCGTTTGAACATGGAAAACAACTTGAAACCTCTTGTAGGAACATTCTTGGCTCATTTAAACATGAAATCAATTCGTAACAATTTAAGGCTTCATTCTTGACTCGTTCGAATTTGGAAACTACTTGTAACTTCATTGTTGACTCGTTTGAACATGGAAACTACTTGACTCGTTCAAATTTGGAAACTACTTGTAACTTCATTCTTGACTCGTTTGAACATGGAAACAACTTGAAACCTCATGTAGGACCATTCTTGGCTCATTTGAACTTGAAACTAATTCATAACAATTTAAGGCTTCATTTTGACTCGTTTGAACATGGAAACAACTTGAAACCTCTTGTAGGACCATTCTTGGCTCATTTAAACTTGAAACCAAATCGTAACAATTCAAGGCTTCATTCTTTACTCGTTCGAATTTGGAAACAACTTTTAGCTTCATTCTTGACTCGTTTGAACATGGAAAACAACTTGAAACCTCTTGTAGGAACATTCTTGGCTCATTTGAACATGAAATCAATTCGTAACACTTTAAGGCTTCATTCTTGACTCGTTCGAATTTGGAAACTACTTGTAACTTCATTCTTGACTCGTTTGAACATCAAAACAACTTGAAACCTCTTGGAGGACCATTCTTGGCTCATTTGAACATGAAACCAATTCGTAACAATTTAAGGCTTCATTCTTGACTCGTTCGAATTTGGAAAAAACTTTTAGCTTCATTCTTGACTCGTTTGAACATGGAAAACAACTTGAAACTTCTCGTAGGAACATTCTTGGCTCATTTAAACATGAAACCGATTCGTAACAATTTAAGGCTTCATTCTTGACTCGTTCGAATTTGGAAACAACTTGTAACTTCATTCTTGACTAGTTTGAATGTGAAAACAACTTGAAACTTCTGGTAGGACAATTCTTGGCTCATTTGAACTTGAAACCAATTCGTAACAATTTAAGGCTTAATTCTTGACTCGTTCGAATTTGGAAACAACTTTTAGCTTCATTCTTGACTCATTTGAACATGGAAAACAACTTGAAACCTCTTGTAAGAACATTCTTGGCTCATTTGAACATGAAACCAATTCGTAACAATTTAAGATTTCATTCTTAACTCGTTCGAATTTGGAAACAACTTGTAGCTTCATTCTTGACTCGTTTGAAAATGGAAACAACTTGAAACCTCTTGTAGGACCATTCTTGGTTCATTTGAACTTGAAACCATTTTGTAACAATTGAAGGTTTCATTCTTGACTCGTTCGAATTTCGAAATAACTTTTAGCTTCATTCTTGACTCGTTTGAACATGGAAACGACTTGAAACCTCTTGTAGGATCATTCTTGGCTCATTTAAACTTGAAACCAATTCGTAACAATTTAAGGCTTCATTCTTGACTCGTTCGAATTTGGAAACAACTTTTAGCTTCATTCTTGACTCGTTTGAACATGGAAAACAACTTAAAACCTCTCGTAGGAACATTCTTGGCTCATTTAAACTTGAAACCAATTCGTAACAATTTAAGGCTTCATTCTTGACTCGTTCGAATTTGGAAACAACTTGTAACTTCATTCTTGACTAGTTTGAATGTGAAAACAACTTGAAACCTCTGGTAGGACCATTCTTGGCTCATTTGAACTTGAAACCAATTCGTAACAATTTAACGCTTCATTCTTGACTCGTTCGAATTTGGAAACAACTTTTAGCTTCATTCTTGACTCGTTTGAACTTGGAAAACAACTTGAAACCTCTTGTAAGAACATTCTTGGCTCATTTGAACATGAAACCAATTCGTAACAATTTAAGATTTCATTCTTAACTCGTTCGAATTTGGAAATAACTTGTAGCTTCATTCTTGACTCGTTTGAACATGGAAACAACTTGAAACCTCTTGTAGGACCATTCTTGGTTCATTTGAACTTGAAACCATTTTGTAACAATTGAAGGTTTCATTCTTGACTCGTTCAAATTTCGAAACAACTTTTAGCTTCATTCTTGACCCGTTTGAACATGGAAACAACTTGAAACCTCTTGTAGGATCATTCTTGGCTCATTTAAACTTGAAACCAATTCGTAACAATTTAAGGCTTCATTCTTGACTCGTTCGAATTTGGAAACAACTTTTAACTTCATTCTTTACTTGTTTGAACATGGAAACAACTTGAAACCTCTTATAGGACCATTCTTGGCTCATTTAAACATGAAACTAATTCGTAACAATTTAAGGCTTGATTCTTCACTCGTTCGAATTTGGAAACAACTTCTAATTTCATTCTTGACTTGTTTAAACCTGGAAACAACTTGAAACCTGTTGTAGGACCATTCTTGGCTCATTTGAACATGAAACTAATTCGTAACAATTTAAGGCTTCATTTCTTGACTAGTTCGAATTTGGAAACAACCTGTATCTTCTTTCTTGACTCGTTTGAACATGGAAACAACTTGAAACCTCTTGTAGGACCATTCTTGGCTCATTTGAACATGAAACCAATTCGTAACAATTTAAGGCTTCATTCTTGACTCGTTCGAATTTGGAAACAACTTGTAACTTCATTCTTGACTAGTTTGAATGTGAAAACAACTTGAAACCTCTGGTAGGACCATTCTTTGCTCATTTGAACTTGAAACCAATTCGTAACAATTTAACGCTTCATTCTTTACTCGTTCGAATTTGGAAACAACTTTTAGCTTCATTCTTGACTCGTTTGAACTTGGAAAACAACTTGAAACCTCTTGTAAGAACATTCTTGGCTCATTTGAACATGAAACCAATTCGTAACAATTTAAGATTTCATTCTTAACTCGTTCGAATTTGGAAACAACTTGTAGCTTCATTCTTGACTCGTTTGAACATGGAAACAACTTGAAACCTCTTGTAGGACCATTCTTGGTTCATTTGAACTTGAAACCATTTGGTAACAATTGAAGGTTTCATTCTTGACTCGTTCGAATTTCGAAACAACTTTTAGCTTCATTCTTGACTCGTTTGAACATGGAAACAACTTGAAACCTCTTGTAGGATCATTCTTGGCTCATTTAAACTTGAAACCAATTCGTAACAATTTAAGGCTTCATTCTTGACTCGTTCGAATTTGGAAACATCTTTTAACTTCATTCTTTACTTGTTTGAACATGGAAACAACTTGAAACCTCTTATAGAACCATTCTTGGCTCATTTAAACATGAAACTAATTCGTAACAATTTAAGGCTTGATTCTTCACTCGTTCGAATTTGGAAACAACTTCTAATTTCATTCTTGACTTGTTTAAACCTGGAAACAACTTGAAACCTGTTGTAGGACCATTCTTGGCTCATTTGAACATGAAACTAATTCGTAACAATTTAAGGCTTCATTTCTTGACTAGTTTGAATTTGGAAACAACCTGTATCTTCTTTCTTGACTCGTTTGAACATGGAAACAACTTGAAACCTCTTGTAGGACCATTCTTGGCTCATTTGAACATGAAACCAATTCGTAACGATTTAAGGTTTCATTCTTGGCTCGTTCGAATTTGGAAACAACTTTTAGCTTCTATCTTGACTCGTGTGAACATGGAAACAGCTTGAAACCACTTGTAAGACCATTCTTGGCTCTATTCTTGACTCGTTCGAATTTGGAAACACCTTGTAACTTCATTCTTGACTCGTTTGAACATGGAAACAACTTGAAACCTCATGTAGGACCATTCTTGGCTCATTTGAACTTGAAACCAATTCGTAACAATTTAAGGCTTCATTCTTGACTCGTTCGAATTTGGAAACAACTTTTAGCTTCATTCTTGACTCGTTTGAACATGGAAACAACTTGAAACCTCATGTAGGACCATTCTTGGCTCATTTAAACTTGAAACCAATTCGTAACAATTCAAGGCTTCATTCTTTCCTCGTTCGAATTTGGAAACAACTTTTAGCTTCATTCTTGACTCGTTTGAACATTGAAAACAACTTGAAACCTCTTGTATAAACATTCTTGGCTCATTTGAACATGAAATCAATTCGTAGCAATTTAAGGCTTCATTCTTGACTCGTTCGAATTTGGAAACTACTTGTAACTTCATTCTTGACTCGTTTGAACATCAAAACAACTTGAAACCTCTTGGAGGACCATTCTTGGCTCATTTGAACATGAAACCAATTCGTAACAATTTAAGGCTTCATTCTTGACTCGTTCGAATTTGGAAACAACTTTTAGCTTCATTCTTGACTCGTTTGAACATGGAAAAGAACTTGAAACCTCTCGTAGGAACATTCTTGGCTCATTTGAACATGAAACCAATTCGTAACAATTTAAGGCTTTATTCTTGACTCGTTCGAATTTGGAAACAACTTGTAATTTCATTCTTGACTTGTTTGAACATGGAAACAACTTGAAACCTCTTGTAGGACCATTCTTGGCTCATTTGAACATGAAACCAAATCGTAACAATTTAAGTCTTCATTCTTGACTCGTTCGAATTTGGAAACAACTTTTAGCTTCATTCTTGACTCGTTTGAACATGGAAAACAATTTGAAACCTCTCATAGGAACATTCTTGGCTCATTTGAACATGAAACCAATTCATAACAATTTAAGGCTTTATTCTTGACTCGTTCGAATTTGGAAACAACTTGTAATTTCATTCTTGACTTGTTTGAACATGGAAACAACTTGAAACCTCTTGTAGGACCATTCTTGGCTCATTTGAACTTGAAACCAATTCGTAACAATTTAAGGCTTCATTCTTGACTCGTTCGAATTTGGAAACAACTTGTAACTTCATTAATGACTTGTTTGAACATGGAAACAACTTGAAACCTCTTGTAGGATCATTCTTGGCTCATTTGAAAATGAAACCAATTCGTAACAATTTAAGGCTTCATTCTTGACTCGTTCGAATTTGGAAACAACTTTTAGCTACATTCTTGACTCGTTTGATAATGGAAAACAACTTGAAACCTCTTGTAGGAACATTCTTGGTTGATTTGAACATGAAACCAATTCGTAACAATTTAAGGCTTCATTCTTGACTCGTTCGAATTTGGAAACAACTTGTAGGTTCATTCTTGACTCGTTTGAACATGGAAACCACTTGAAACCTCTTGTAGGACCATTCTTGGCTCATTTGAACATGAAACCAATTCGCAACAATTTAAGGTTTTATTATTGGCTCGTTCGAATTTCGAAACAACTTTTAGCTTCATTCTTGACTCGTTTGAACATGGAAAACAACTTGAAACCTCTTGTAGGAACATTTTTGGCTCATTTGAACATGAAATCAATTCATAACAATTTAAGGCTTCATTCTTGACTCGTTCGAATTTGGAAACTAGTTGTAACTTCATTCTTGACTCGTTTGAACATCAAAACCAATTCGTAACAATTTAAGGCTTTATTCTTTACTCGTTCGAATTTGGAAATAACTTGTAATTTCATTCTTGACTTGTTTAAACCTGGAAACAACATGAAACCTCTTGTAGGACCATTCTGGGCTAATTTGAACATGAAACCAATTCGTAACAATTTAAGTCTTCAATCTTGACTCGTTCAAATTTGGAAACAACTTTTAGCTTCATTCTTGACTCGTTTAAACATGGAAACAACTTGAAACCTCTTGTAGGACCATTTTTTGCTCATTTGAACGTGAAACCAATCGTAACAATTTAAGGCTTCATTCTTGACACGTTCGAATTTGGAAATAGCTTTTAGCTTCATTCTTGACTCGTTTGAACATGGAAAACAAATTGAAACCTCTTGTAGGAACATTTTTGGCTCATTTGAACATGAAACCAATTCGTAACAATTTAAGACTTCATTCTTAGCTCGTTCGAATTTGGAAACAACTTGTAGCTTCATTCTTGACTCATTTGAACATGGAAACAACTTGAAACCTCTTGTAGGGCCATTCTTGGCTCATTTGAACTAGAAACCAATTCGTAACAATTAAAGGTTTCATTCTTGACTCGTTCGAATTTGGAAACAACTTTTAGCTTCATTCTTGACACGTTTGAACATGGAAACAACTTGAAACCTCCTATAGGACCATTCTTGGCTCATTTACACTTGAAACCAATTCGTAACAATTCAAGGCTTCATTCTTTGCTCGTTCGAATTTGGAAACAACTTTTCGCTTCATTCTTGACTCGTTTGAACATGGAAAACAACATGAAACCTCTTGTAGAACATTCTTGGCTCATTTGAACATGAAACCAATTCGTAACAATATAAGGTTTCATTCTTGACTCGTTCAAATTTGGAAACTACTTTTAACTTCATTCTTGACTCGTTTGAACATGAAAACAACTTGAAACCTCTTGGAGGACCATTCTTGGCTCATTTGAACATGAAACCAATTTGTAACAATTTAAGGCTTCATTTCTTGACTTGTTCGAATTTGGCAACAACCTGTATCTTCATTCTTGACTCGTTTGAACATGGAAACAACTTGAAACCTCTTGTAGGACCATTCTTGGCTAATTTGAACATGAAACCAATCGTAACAATTTAAGGCTTCATTCTTGACTCGTTCGAATTTGGAAATAACTTTTAGCTTCATTCTTGACTCGTTTGAACATGGAAACAACTTGAAACCTCTTGTAGGACCATTCTTGGCTCATTTGAACATAAAACCAATCGTAACAATTTAAGGCTTCATTCTTGACTCGTTCGAATTTGGAAATAACTTTTAGCTTCATTCTTGACTCATTTGAACATGGAAAACAACTTGAAACCTCTTGTAGGAACATTTTTGGCTCATTTGAACATGAAATCAATTCATAACAATTTAAGGCTTCATTCTTGACTCGTTCGAATTTGGAAACTAGTTGTAACTTCATTCTTGACTCGTTTGAACATCAAAACCAATTCGTAACAATTTAAGGCTTTATTCTTTACTCGTTCGAATTTGGAAATAACTTGTAATTTCATTCTTGACTTGTTTAAACCTGGAAACAACTTGAAACCTCTTGTAGGACCATTCTGGGCTAATTTGAACATGAAACCAATTCGTAACAATTTAAGTCTTCAATCTTGACTCGTTCGAATTTGGAAACAACTTTTAGCTTCATTCTTGACTCGTTTGAACATGGAAACAACTTGAAACCTCTTGTAGGACCATTTTTGGCTCATTTGAACATGAAACCAATCGTAACAATTTAAGGCTTCATTCTTGACACGTTCGAATTTGGAAATAGCTTTTAGCTTCATTCTTGACTCGTTTGAACATGGAAAACAACTTGAAACCTCTTGTAGGAACATTTTTGGCTCATTTGAACATGAAACCAATTCGTAACAATTTAAGACTTCATTCTTAGCTCGTTCGAATTTGGAAATAACTTGTAGCTTCATTCTTGACTCATTTGAACATGGAAACAATTTGAAACCTCTTGTAGGGCCATTCTTGGCTCATTTGAACTTGAAACCAATTCGTAATAATTAAAGGTTTCATTCTTGACTCGTTCGAATTTGGAAACAACTTTTAGCTTCATTCTTGACTCGTTTGAACATGGAAACAACTTGAAACCTCCTGTGGGACCATTCTTGGCTCATTTACACTTGAAACCAATTTGTAACAATTCAAGGCTTCATTCTTTACTCGTTCGAATTTGGAAACAACTTTTAGCTTCATTCTTGACACGTTTGAACATGGAAACAACTTGAAACCTCCTATAGGACCATTCTTGGCTCATTTACACTTGAAACCAATTCGTAACAATTCAAGGCTTCATTCTTTGCTCGTTCGAATTTGGAAACAACTTTTAACTTCATTCTTGACTCGTTTGAACATGAAAACAACTTGAAACCTCTTGGAGGACCATTCTTGGCTCATTTGAACATGAAACCAATTCGTAACAATTTAAGGCTTCATTTCTTAACTTGTTCGAATTTGGCAACAATCTGTATCTTCATTCTTGACTCGTTTGAACATGGAAACAACTTGAAACCTCTTGTAGGACCATTCTTGGCTAATTTGAACATGAAACCAATCGTAACAATTTAAGGCTTCATTCTTGACTCGTTCGAATTTGGAAATAACTTTTAGCTTCATTCTTGACTCGTTTGAACATGGAAACAACATGAAACCTCTTGTAGGACCATTCTTGGCTCATTTGAACATAAAACCAATCGTAACAATTTAAGGCTTCATTCTTGACTCGTTCGAATTTGGAAATAACTTTTAGCTTCATTCTTGACTCGTTTGAACATGGAAAACAACTTGAAACCTCTTGTAGGAACATTTTTGGCTCATTTGAACATGAAACCAATTCGTAACAATTTAAGACTTCATTCTTGGCTCGTTCGAATTTGGAAACAACTTGTAGCTTCATTCTTGACTCGTTTGAACATGGAAACAACTTGAAACCTCTTGTGGGGCCATTCTTGGCTCATTTGAACTTGAAACCAATTCGTAACAATTAAAGGTTTCATTCTTGACTCGTTCGAATTTGGAAACAACTTTTTGCTTCATTCTTGACTCGTTTGAACATGAAAACAACTTGAAACCTCTTGTAGGGCCATTCTTGGCTCATTTGAACTTGAAACCAATTCGTAACAATTAAAGGTTTCATTCTTGACTCGTTCGAATTTGGAAACAACTTTTAGCTTCATTCTTGACTCGTTTGAACATGGAAACAACATGAAACCTCCTGTAGGACCATTCTTGGCTCATTTACACTTGAAACCAATTCGTAACAATTCAAGGCATCATTCTTTACTCGTTCGAATTTGGAAACAACTTTTAGCTTCATTCTTGACTCGTTTGAACATGGAAAACAACTTGAAACCTCTTGTAGGAACATTCTTCGCTCATTTGAACATGAAACCAATTCATAAAAATTTAAGATTTCATTCTTGACTCGTTCAAATTTGGAAACTACTTTTAACTTCATTCTTGACTTGTTTGAACATGAAAACAACTTGAAACCTCTTGGAGGACCATTCTTGGCTCATTTGAACATGAAACCAATTCGTAACAATTTAAGGCTTCATTTCTTGACTTGTTCGAATTTGGCAACAACCTGTATCTTCATTCTTGACTCGTTTGAACATGGAAACAACTTGGAACCTCTTGTAGGACCATTCTTGGCTCATTTGAACATGAAACCAATCGTAACAATTTAAGGCTTCATTCTTGACTCGTTCGAATTTGGAAATAACTTTTAGCTTCATTCTTGACTCGTTTGAACATGGAAACAACTTGAAACCTCTTGTAGGACCATTCTTGGCTCATTTAAACATAAAACCAATCGTAACAATTTAAGGCTTCATTCTTGACTCGATCGAATTTGGAAATAACTTTTAGCTTCATTCTTGACTCGTTTGAACTTGGAAAATAACTTGAAACCTCGTGTAGGAACATTTTTGGCTCATTTGAACATGAAACCAATTCGTAACAATTTAAGACTTCATTCTTGGCTCGTTCGAATTTGGAAACAACTTGTAGCTTCATTCTTGACTCGTTTGAACATGGAAACAACTTGAAGCCTCTTGTAGGACCATTCTTGGCTCATTTGAACATGAAACCAATTCGTAACAATTTAAGGCTTCATTCTTGACTCGTTCAAATTTAGAAACAACTTGTAACTTCATTCTTGACTCGTTTGAACATGAAAACAACTTGAAACCTCTTGGAGGACCATTCTTGGCTCATTTGAACATGAAACCAATTCGTAACAATTTAAGGCTTCATTTCTTGACTTGTTCGAATTTGGCAACAACCTGTATCTTCATTCTTGACTCGTTTGAACATGGAAACAACTTGAAACCTCTTGTAGGACCATTCTTGGCTAATTTGAACATGAAACCAATCGTAACAATTTAAGGCTTCATTCTTGACTCGTTCGAATTTGGAAATAACTTTTAGCTTCATTCTTGACTCGTTTGAACATGGAAACAACTTGAAACCTCTTGTAGGACCATTCTTGGCTCATTTGAACATAAAACCAATCGTAACAATTTAAGGCTTCATTCTTGACTCGTTCGAATTTGGAAATAACTTTTAGCTTCATTCTTGACTCGTTTGAACATGGAAAACAACTTGAAACCTCTTGTAGGAACATTTTTGGCTCATTTGAATATGAAATCAATTCATAACAATTTAAGGCTTCATTCTTGACTCGTTCGAATTTGGAAACTGGTTGTAACTTCATTCTTGACTCGTTTGAACATCAAAACCAATTCGTAACAATTTAAGGCTTTATTCTTTACTCGTTCGAATTTGGAAATAACTTGTAATTTCATTCTTGACTTGTTTAAACCTGGAAACAACTTGAAACCTCTTGTAGGACCATTCTGGGCTAATTTGAACATGAAACCAATTCGTAACAATTTAAGTCTTCAATCTTGACTCGTTCGAATTTGGAAATAACTTTTAGCTTCATTCTTGACTCGTTTGAACATGGAAACAACTTGAAACCTCTTTTAGGACCATTTTTGGCTCATTTGAACATGAAACCAATCGTAACAATTTAAGGCTTCATTCTTGACACGTTCGAATTTGGAAATAGCTTTTAGCTTCATTCTTGACTCGTTTGAACATGGAAAATAACTTGAAACCTCTTGTAGGAACATTTTTGGCTCATTTGAACATGAAACCAATTCGTAACAATTTAAGACTTCATTCTTAGCTCGTTCGAATTTGGAAATAACTTGTAGCTTCATTCTTGACTCATTTGAACATGGAAACAACTTGAAACCTCTTGTAGGGCCATTCTTGGCTCATTTGAACTTGAAACCAATTCGTAATAATTAAAGGTTTCATTCTTGACTCGTTCGAATTTGGAAACAACTTTTAGCTTCATTCTTGACTCGTTTGAACATGGAAACAACTTGAAACCTCCTGTGGGACCATTCTTGGCTCATTTACACTTGAAACCAATTTGTAACAATTCAAGGCTTCATTCTTTACTCGTTCGAATTTGGAAACAACTTTTAGCTTCATTCTTGACTCGTTTGAACATGGAAAACAACATGAAACCTCTTGTAGAACATTCTTGGCTCATTTGAACATGAAACCAATTCGTATCAATATAAGGTTTCATTCTTGACTCGTTCAAATTTGGAAACTACTTTTAACTTCATTCTTGACTCGTTTGAACATGAAAACAACTTGAAACCTCTTGGAGGACCATTCTTGGCTCATTTGAACATGAAACCAATTCGTAACAATTTAAGGCTTCATTTCTTGACTTGTTCGAATTTGGCAACAATCTGTATCTTCATTCTTGACTCGTTTGAACATGGAAACAACTTGAAACCTCTTGTAGGACCATTCTTGGCTAATTTGAACATGAAACCAATCGTAACAATTTAAGGCTTCATTCTTGACTCGTTCGAATTTGGAAATAACTTTTAGCTTCATTCTTGACTCGTTTGAACATGGAAACAACATGAAACCTCTTGTAGGACCATTCTTGGCTCATTTGAACATAAAACCAATCGTAACAATTTAAGGCTTCATTCTTGACTCGTTCGAATTTGGAAATAACTTTTAGCTTCATTCTTGACTCGTTTGAACAGGGAAAACAACTTGAAACCTCTTGTAGGAACATTTTTGGCTCATTTGAACATGAAACCAATTCATAACAATTTAAGACTTCATTCTTGGCTCGTTCGAATTTGGAAACAACTTGTAGCTTCATTCTTGACTCGTTTGAACATGGAAACAACTTGAAACCTCTTGTAGGGCCATTCTTGGCTCATTTGAACTTGAAACCAATTCGTAACAATTAAAGGTTTCATTCTTGACTCGTTCGAATTTGGAAACAACTTTTTGCTTCATTCTTGACTCGTTTGAACATGGAAACAACTTGAAACCTCTTGTAGGACCATTCTTGGCTCATTTAAACATAAAACCAATCGTAACAATTTAAGGCTTCATTCTTGACTCGATCGAATTTGGAAATAACTTTTAGCTTCATTCTTGACTCGTTTGAACTTGGAAAATAACTTGAAACCTCTTGTAGGAACATTTTTGGCTCATTTGAACATGAAACCAATTCGTAACAATTTAAGACTTCATTCTTGGCTCGTTCCAATTTGGAAACAACTTGTAGCTTCATTCTTGACTCGTTTGAACATGGAAACAACTTGAAGCCTCTTGTAGGGCCATTCTTGGCTCATTTGAACTTGAAACCAATTCGTAACAATTAAAGGTTTCATTCTTGACTCGTTCGAATTTGGAAACAACTTTTAGCTTAATTCTTGACTCGTTTGAACATGGAAACAACTTGAAACCTCCTGTAGGACCATTCTTGGCTCATTTACACTTGAAACCAATTCGTAACAATTCAAGGCTTCATTCTTTACTCGTTCGAATTTGGAAACAACTTTTAGCTTCATTCTTGACTCGTTTGAATATGGAAACAACATGAAACCTCCTGTAGGACCATTCTTGGCTCATTTACACTTGAAACCAATTCGTAACAATTCAAGGCTTCATTCTTTACTCGTTTGAATTTGGAAACAACTTTTAGCTTCATTCTTGACTCGTTTGAACATGGAAAACAGCTTGAAACCTCTTGTAGGAACATTCTTCGCTCATTTGAACATGAAACCAATTCGTAAAAATTTAAGGTTTCATTCTTGACTCGTTCAAATTTGGAAACTACTTTTAACTTCATTCTTGACTCGTTTGAACATGAAAACAACTTGAAACCTCTTGGAGGACAATTCTTGGCTCATTTGAACATGAAACCAATTCGTAACAATTTAAGGCTTTATTTCTTGACTTGTTCGAATTTGGCAATAACCTGTATCTTCATTCTTGACTCGTTTGAACATGGAAACAACTTGGAACCTCTTGTAGGACCATTCTTGGCTCATTTGAACATGAAACCAATCGTAACAATTTAAGGCTTCATTCTTGACTCGTTCGAATTTGGAAATAACTTTTAGCTTCATTCTTGACTCGTTTGAACATGGAAACAACTTGAAACCTCTTGTAGGACCATTCTTGGCTCATTTGAACATAAAACCAATCGTAACAATTTAAGGCTTCATTCTTGACTCGTTCGAATTTGGAAATAACTTTTAGCTTCATTCTTGACTCGTTTGAACATGGAAAATAACTTGAAACCTCTTGTAGGAACATTTTTGGCTCATTTGAACATGAAACCAATTCGTAACAATTTAAGACTTCATTCTTGGCTCGTTCGAATTTGGAAACAACTTGTAGCTTCATTCTTAACTCGTTTGAACATGGAAACAACTTGAAACCTCTTGTAGGGCCATTCTTGGCTCATTTGAACTTGAAACCAATTCGTAACAATTAAAGGATTCATTCTTGACTCGTTCGAATTGGGAAACAACTTTTAGCTTCATTCTTGACTCGTTTGAACATGGAAACAACATGAAACCTCCTGTAGGACCATTCTTGGCTCATTTACACTTGAAACCAATTCGTAACAATTCAAGGCTTCATTCTTTACTCGTTCGAATTTGGAAACAACTTTTAGCTTCATTCTTGACTCGTTTGAACATGGAAAACAACTTGAAACCTCTTGTAGGAACATTCTTCGCTCATTTGAACATGAAACCAATTCATAAAAATTTAAGATTTCATTCTTGACTCGTTCAAATTTGGAAACTACTTTTAACTTCATTCTTGACTTGTTTGAACATGAAAACAACTTGAAACCTCTTGGAGGACCATTCTTGGCTCATTTGAACATGAAACCAATTCGTAACAATTTAAGGCTTCATTTCTTGACTTGTTCGAATTTGGCAACAACCTGTATCTTCATTCTTGACTCGTTTGAACATGGAAACAACTTGGAACCTCTTGTAGGACCATTCTTGGCTCATTTGAACATGAAACCAATCGTAACAATTTAAGGCTTCATTCTTGACTCGTTCGAATTTGGAAATAACTTTTAGCTTCATTCTTGACTCGTTTGAACATGGAAACAACTTGAAACCTCTTGTAGGACCATTCTTGGCTCATTTAAACATAAAACCAATCGTAACAATTTAAGGCTTCATTCTTGACTCGATCGAATTTGGAAATAACTTTTAGCTTCATTCTTGACTCGTTTGAACTTGGAAAATAACTTGAAACCTCTTGTAGGAACATTTTTGGCTCATTTGAACATGAAACCAATTCGTAACAATTTAAGACTTCATTCTTGGCTCGTTCAAATTTGGAAACAACTTGTAGCTTCATTCTTGACTCGTTTGAACATGGAAACAACTTGAAGCCTCTTGTAGGGCCATTCTTGGCTCATTTGAACTTGAAACCAATTCGTAACAATTAAAGGTTTCATTCTTGACTCGTTCGAATTTGGAAACAACTTGTAGCTTCATTCTTGACTTATTTTAATATGGAAAAACCTTGAAACCTCTTGTAGGACCATTCTTGGCTCATTTGAACATGAAACCAATTCGTAACAATTTAAGGCTTCATTCTTGACTCGTTCGAATTTGAAAACAAATTTTAGCTTTATTCTTGACTCGTTTGAACATGGAAACAACTTGAAACCTCCTGTAGGACCATTCTTGGCTCATTTACACTTGAAACCAATTCGTAACAATTCAAGGCTTCATTCTTTACTCGTTCGAATTTGGAAACAACTTTTAGCTTCATTCTTGACTCGTTTGAACATGGAAAACAGCTTGAAACCTCTTGTAGGAACATTCTTCGCTCATTTGAACATGAAACCAATTCGTAAAAATTTAAGGTTTCATTCTTGACTCGTTCAAATTTGGAAACTACTTTTAACTTCATTCTTGACTCGTTTGAACATGAAAACAACTTGAAACCTCTTGGAGGACCATTCTTGGCTCATTTGAACATGAAACCAATTCGTAACAATTTAAGGCTTTATTTCTTGACTTGTTCGAATTTGGCAATAACCTGTATCTTCATTCTTGACTCGTTTGAACATGGAAACAACTTGGAACCTCTCGTAGGACCATTCTTGGCTCATTTGAACATGAAACCAATCGTAACAATTTAAGGCTTCATTCTTGACTCGTTCGAATTTGGAAATAACTTTTAGCTTCATTCTTGACTCGTTTGAACATGAAAACAACTTGAAACCACTTGGAGGACCATTCTTGGCTCATTTGAACTTGAAACCAATTTGTAACAATTTAAGGCTTCATTTTTGACTCGTTCGAATTTGGAAACAACTTTTACCTTTATTCTTGACTCGTTTGAACATGGAAACAACTTGAAACCTCTTGTAGGACCATTCTTGGCTCATTTACACTTGAAACCAATTCATAACAATTCAAGGCTTCATTCTTCACTCGTTGGAATTTGGAAACAACTTTTAGCTTCATTCTTGACTCGTTTGAACATGGAAAACAACTTGAAACCTCTTGTAGGAACATTCTTGGCTCATTTGAACATGAAACCAATTTGTAACAATTTAAGGTTTCATTCTTGACTCGTTTAAACATGAAAACAACTTGAAACCTCTTGGAGGACCATTCTTGGCTAATTTGAACATGAAACCAATTCGTAACAATTTAAGGCTTCATTTCTTGACTTGTTCGAATTTGGAAACATCTTGTAATTTCATTCTTGACTTGTTTAAACCTGGAAACAACTTGAAACCTCTTGTAGGACCATTCTTGGCTCATTTGAACATGAAACCAATCGTGACAATTTAAGGCTTAATTCTTGACTCGTTCGAATTTAGAAACAACTTTTAGCTTCATTCTTGACTCGTTTGAACATGGAAAACAACTTGAAACCTCTTATAGGAACATTTTTGGCTCATTTGAACATGAAACCAATTCGTAACAATTTAAGACTTCATTCTTGGCTCGTTCGAATTTGGAAACAACTTGTAATTTCATTCTTGACTTGTTTAAACCTGGAAAAAACTTGAAACCTCTTGTAGGACCATTCTTGGCTAATTTGAACATGAAACCAATTCGTAACAATTTACGGCTTCATTCTTGACTCGTTCGAATTTAGAAACAACTTTTAGCTTAATTCTTGACTCGTTTGAACATGGAAAACAACTTGAAACCTCTTGTAGGAACATTTTTGGCTCATTTGAACATGAAACCAATTCGTAACAATTTAAGATTTCATTCTTGGCTCGTTCGAATTTGGAAACAACTTGTAATTTCATTCTTGACTTGTTTAAACCTGGAAACAAATTGAAACCTCTTGTAGGACCATTCTTGGCAAATTTGTGTTAGTAATTGTGCTCTAGAGACAATACTTTTTATATTTTAAGGAAAATATTTATTATTAAGGATTATGTTTTATTGATTATTATTTATTTATTATGTTTTATTTACTGCATAATAAATTGAAAACATAATAAATGTCCTTGAAATTTTGATACGTATTATATATCTTTAAGTATGTGACTTAAAAATGAGATTATATGAATAGTATCTTATTCCTAAAATTCCCTAGTCGAGTATTATTATTTAAGGACAATAATAATGCACAAAGACTAGTATATTTCTTGACAGATGACCACATCTCATTGGTCATAGGTATGGGGATACTAAAGTCAAGAACATAAGTGCATGTATCAATGCATGGCACTGGAATGACCCGCCGTGAGATTCTACATGTTAAGTAAGTGTCATAAGTAATTCTCACTGTGATAATGGTGTAATGATCCTTAGACCTCAAATCATTATATTTCTATACGAGAATTAATATACTTTGATTACATTAAAAGTTACATTTGACCGGGTGATGATAAAAGTGGACATTGGGTATATTTTGAATCGTATGAGAAATATAAATGATCTAGATGGGATTTAATCCTCCTAATTTTAGGAGTGATATTATTGGCCTCTTGTTTGAGTGAGACTATGAAATGCACGGCCGTGCTCAAATGTTGATTTGATTTTAATAGTCTATTCGTCGATCAAGAAAATAAAGATTAAATTATGAAGAGGATGACACGAGACATGCCTTGAGTTTAATCTATAATATCAAGATTAAAGGGATTATATTACATGGAACATTATTCACGAAAGGCTTAATCGAATCACCGATTTATTATTATTACTTGGGTAGCAATGATGTATTACTAGATGCCGCTCATTGTTTACAATTTTAATTAGATATTAAAATTGTTACCAACGTAATAATAACCTACAGGGTCACACACAAAGAACGCTTGAAGGAGAAATAATTTAAATTATGAATTTAAATTAAATAAATAATTTATTTTATTTATGATATTAATTAAGTATGACTTAATTAATTATATAAATAGAATAAATGAATTACTTAAACTAATTCCAAAATTAATAATTAATTAATTAAGTGAGACTTAATTAAATAATTTAGAATTTTGGATTAGTATTAATTATAATTGGATTATAATTAGAAAACTTATTCCTCTCTCTATATAATCTCTTTATGGGCTGATTTAATAATATAGAGATTTTACAAAAACCCTAGCCGCTCTGAGAGAGAAGGAAGATAGAGAGAGAAGAAGTTTTCGGGTGCTAGTACACATCAATCCTTCATGAAAAGTGTTCGTGTGGATACCGTAGAGCGTAGATCGCGATAGCGGGATACGTGGTGATTAAACAAGCTTTGGACCTCCATTAATCTTCCATTAATGAACTGTTAAAGCTTCTAAAGGTATTTATTCTTAATCTCCGAATTAAATCTTTTGTTTTCGCATGGATCCTGCGGAGGGTTTCACTATTTTGATTTATTTTTCACGTTTATTCTGCTGCGTTTGTGTCACGAAACCCTTCAATTTGAACATGAAACCAATTCGTAACAATTTAAGGCTTCATTTCTTGACTTGTTCGAATTTGGCAACAACCTGTATCTTCATTCTTGACTCGTTTGAACATGGAAACAACTTGAAACCTCTTGTAGGACCATTCTTGGCTCATTTGAACATGAAACCAATCGTAACAATTTAAGGCTTCATTCTTGACTCGTTCGAATTTGGAAACAACTTTTAGCTTCATTCTTGACTCGTTTGAACATGGAAAACAACTTGAAACCTCTTGTAGGAACATTTTTGGCTCATTTGAACATGAAACCAATTCGTAACAATTTAAGACTTCATTCTTGGCTCGTTCGAATTTGGAAACAACTTTTAGCTTCATTCTTGACTCGTTTGAACATGGAAAACAACTTGAAACCTCTCGTAGGAAGCCTTAAATTGTTACAAGAGGTTCGAATTTGGAAACAACATTGAACAAAGAATGAAGTTACAAGTAGTTTCCAAATTCGAACGAGTCAAGAATGAAGCCTTAAATTGTTACGAATTGGTTTCATGTTCAAATGAGCCAAGAATGTTCCTACAAGAGGTTTCAAGTTGTTTTTCATGTTCAAACGAGTTAAGAATGAAGCTAAAAGTTGTTTCCAAATTCGAACGAGTCAAGAATGAAGCCTTAAATTGTTACGAATTGGTTTCATGTTCAAATGAGCCAAGAATGGTCCTACAAGAGGTTTCAAGTAGTTTCCATGTTCAAACGAGTCAACAATGAAGATACAGGTTGTTGACAAATTCGAACAAGTCAAGAAATGAAGCCTTAAATTGTTACGAATTGGTTTCATGTTCAAATGAGCCAAGAATGGTCCTACAAGAGGTTTCAAGTTGTTTTCATGTTCAAACGAGTCAAGAATGAAGTTACAAGTAGTTTCCAAATTCGAACGAGTCAAGAATGAAGCCTTGAATTGTTACGAATTAGTTTCAAGTTTAAATGAGCCAAGAATGGTCCTACAAGAGGTTTCAAGTTGTTTCCATGTTCAAACGAGTCAAGAATGAAGCTAAAAGTTGTTTCCAAATTCGAACGAGTCAAGAATAAAGCCTTCAACTGTTACGAATTGGTTTCAAGTTTAAATGAGCCAAGAATGGTCCTACAAGAGGTTTCAAGTTGTTTCCATGTTCAAACGAGTCAAGAATGAAGCTAAAAGTTGTTTCCAAATTCGAACGAGTCAAGAATGAAACCTTTAATTGTTACGAATTGGTTTCAAGTTCAAATGAGCCAAGAATGGCCATACAAGAGGTTTGAAGTTGTTTCCATGTTCAAACGAGTCAAGACTGAAGTTACAAGTAGTTTCCAAATTCGAACGAGTCAAGAATGAAGCCTTAAACTGTTATGAATTGGTTTCAAGTTCAAATGAGCCAAGAATGGTCCTCCAAGAGGTTTCAAGTTGTTTACATATTCAAACGAGTCAAGAATGAAGTTACAAGTAGTTTCCAAATTCGAACGAGTCGAGAATGAAGCCTTAAACTGTTACGAATTGGTTTCATGTTCAAATGAGCCAAGAATGTTCCTACAAGAGGTTTCAAGTTGTTTTCCATGTTGAAACGAGTCAAGAATGAAGCTAAAAGTTGTTTCCAAATTCGAACGTGTCAAGAATGAAGCCTTAAATTGTTACAAATTGGTTTCATGTTCAAATGAGCCAAGAATGGTCCTACAAGAGGTTTCAAGTTGTTTCCATGTTCAAACGAGTCAACAATGAAGATACAGGTTGTTACCAAATTCGAACAAGTCAAGAAATGAAGCCTTAAATTGTTACGAATTGGTTTCATGTTCAAATGAGCCAAGAATGGTCCTACAAGAGGTTTCAAGTTGTTTCCTTGTTCAAATGAGTCAAGAATGAAGCTAAAAGTTGTTTCCAAATTCGAACGAGTCAAGAATGAAACGTTTAATTGTTACGAATTGGTTTCAAGTTCAAATGAGCCAAGAATGGCCATACAAGAGGTTTGAAGTTGTTTCCATGTTCAAACGAGTCAAGAATGAAGTTACAAGTTGTTTCCAAATTCGAATGAGCCAAGAATGAAGCCTTAAATTGTTACCAATTGGTTTCAAGTTCAAATGAGCCAAGAATGTTCCTACAAGAGGTTTCAAGTTGTTTTCCATGTTCAAACGAGTCAAGAATGAAGCTAAAAGTTGTTTCCAAATTCGAACGAGTCAAGAATGAATCCTTAAATTGTTACGATTTCAAGTTCAAATGAGCCAAGAATGGTCCTCCAAGAGGTTTCAAGTTGTTTACATATTCAAACGAGTCAAGAATGAAGTTACAAGTAGTTTCCAAATTCGAACGAGTCAAGAATGAAGCCTTAAACTGTTACGAATTGGTTTCAAGTTCAAATGAGCCAAGAATGGTCCTCCAAGAGGTTTCAAGTTGTTTACATATTCAAACGAGTCAAGAATGAAGTTACAAGTAGTTTCCAAATTCGAACGAGTCAAGAATGAAGCCTTAAACTGTTACGAATTGGTTTCATGTTCAAATGAGCCAAGAATGTTCCTACAAGAGGTTTCAAGTTGTTTTCCATGTTGAAACGAGTCAAGAATGAAGCTAAAAGTTGTTTCCAAATTCGAACGTGTCAAGAATGAAGCCTTAAATTGTTACAAATTGGTTTCATGTTCAAATGAGCCAAGAATGGTCCTACAAGAGGTTTCAAGTTGTTTCCATGTTCAAACAAGTCAACAATGAAGATACAGGTTGTTACCAAATTCGAACAAGTCAAGAAATGAAGCCTTAAATTGTTACGAATTGGTTTCATGTTCAAATGAGCCAAGAATGGTCCTACAAGAGGTTTCAAGTTGTTTCCTTGTTCAAATGAGTCAAGAATGAAGCTAAAAGTTGTTTCCAAATTCGAACGAGTCAAGAATCAAGCCTTAAATTGTTACGAATTGGTTTCATGTTCAAATGAGCCAAGAATGGTCCTACAAGAGGTTTTAAGTTGTTTCCATGTTGAAACGAGTCAAGAATGAAGATACGGGTTGTTTCCAAATTCGAACTAGTCAAGATGTGAAGCCTTAAATTGTTACGAATTGGTTTCATGTTCAAAAAAGCCAAGAATGGTCCTACAAGAGGTTTCAAGTTGTTTCCATGTTCAAACGAGTCAAGAATAAAGCTAAAATTTGTTTTCAAATTCGAACGAGTCAAGAATGAAGCCTTAAATTGTTACGAATTGGTTTCATGTTCAAATGAGCCAAGAATGGTCCTACAAGAGGTTTCAAGGTTTTTCCATATTAAAATAAGTCAAGAATGAAGCTACAAGTTGTTTCCAAATTCGAACGAGACATGAATGAAACCTTAAATTGTTACGAATTGATTTCATGTTCAAATGAGCCTAGAATGGTCCTACAAAAGGTTTCAAGTTGTTTCCAGGTTCAAACAAGTCTAGAATGAAATTACAAGTTGTTTCCAAATTCGAACGAATCAAAAATCAAGCCTTAAATTATTACGAATTGGTTTCATGTTCAAATGAGCCAAGAATGGTCCAACAAGAGGTTTTAAGTGATTTCCATGTTCAAACGAGTCAAGAATGAAACTAAAAAAATTTCCAAATTCGAACGAGTCAAGAACGAAGCCTTAAATTGTTACGAATTAGTTTCATGTTCAAATGAGCCAAGAATGGTCCTACAACTGGTTTCAAGTTGTTTCCATGTTCAAACGAGTCAAGAATGAAGCTACAAGTTGTTTCTAAATTCGAACGAGTCAAGAATGAAGCCTTAAATTGTTACGAATTGGTTTCATGTTCAAATGAGCCAAGAATGGTCCTACAAGAGGTTTCAAGTTGTTTCAATTTTCGAACGACTCAAGAATGAAGCTAAAAGTTGTTTCCAAATTCGAATGAGTCATGAATGAAGCCTTAAATTGTTACGAATTAGTTTCATGTTCAAATGAGCGAAGAATGGTCCTATAAGAGGTTTCAAGTTTTTTCCATGTTCAAATAAGTCAAGAATGAAGTTACAAATTGTTTCCAAATTCGAACGAGTCAAGAATGGAGCCCTAAATTGTTACGAATTGGTTTTAAATTCAAATGAGCCAAGCATGGTCCTGCAAGAGGCTTCAAGTTGTTTCGATGTTCAAACGAGTCAAGAATGAAGCTAAAAGTTATTTCCAAATTCGAACGAGTCAAGAATGAAACCTTAAATTGTTAGGAATTGGTTTCATGTTCAAATGAGCCAAGAATGGTCCTACCAGAGGTTTCAAGTTGTTTCCAGGTTCAAACAAGTCAAGAATGAAATTACAAGTTGTTTTCAAATTCGAACGAGTCAAGAATCTAGCCTTAAATTGTTATGAATTGGTTTCATGTTCAAATGAGCCAAGAATGGTCCTACAAGAGGTTTCAAGTTGTTTCCATGTTCAAACGAGTCAAGAATGAAGATACAGGATGTTTTCAAATTCGAACGAGTCAAGAATGAAGCCTTAAATTGTTACGAATTGGTTTCATGTTCAAATGAGCCAAGAATGGTCCTCCAAGAGGTTTCAAGTTGTTTTGATGTTCAAACGAGTCAAGAATGAAGTTACAAGTAGTTTCCAAATTCGAACGAGTCAAGAATGAAGCCTTAAATTGTTACGAATTGATTTCATGTTCAAATGAGCCAAGAATGTTCATACAAGAGGTTTCAAGTTGTTTTCAATGTTCAAACGAGTCAAGAATGAAGCTAAAAGTTGTTTCCAAATTCGAACGAGTAAAGAATGAAGCCTTGAATTGTTACGAATTGGTTTCAAGTTTAAATGAGCCAAGAATGGTCCTACATGAGGTTTCAAGTTGTTTCCATGTTCAAACGAGTCAAGAATGAAGCTAAAAGTTGTTTCCAAATTCGAACGAGTCAAGAATGAAGCCTTAAATTGTTACAAATTGGTTTCATGTTCAAATGAGCCAAGAATGGTCCTACAAGAGATTTCAAGGTTTTTCCATATTAAAATAAGTCAAGAATGAAGCTACAAGTTGTTTCCAAATTCGAACGAGACAGGAATGAAACCTTAAATTGTTACGAATTGATTTCATGTTCAAATGAGCCTAGAATGGTCCTACAAAAGGTTTCAAGTTGTTTCCAGGTTCAAACAAGTCTAGAATGAAATTACAAGTTGTTTCCAAATTCGAACGAATCAAAAATCAAGCCTTAAATTATTACGAATTGGTTTCATGTTCAAATGAGCCAAGAATGGTCCAACAAGAGGTTTTAAGTGATTTTCATGTTTAAACGAGTCAAGAATGAAACTAAAAAAATTTCCAAATTCGAACGAGTCAAGAACGAAGCCTTAAATTGTTACGAATTAGTTTCATGTTCAAATGAGCCAAGAATGGTCCTACAACTGGTTTCAAGTTGTTTCCATGTTCAAACGAGTCAAGAATGAAGCTACAAGTTGTTTCTAAATTCGAACGAGTCAAGAATGAAGCCTTAAATTGTTACGAATTGGTTTCATGTTCAAATGAGCCAAGAATGGTCCTACAAGAGGTTTCAAGTTGTTTCAATTTTCGAACGACTCAAGAATGAAGCTAAAAGTTGTTTCCAAATTCGAATGAGTCATGAATGAAGCCTTAAATTGTTACGAATTGGTTTCATGTTCAAATGAGCGAAGAATGGTCCTATAAGAGGTTTCAAGTTTTTTCCATGTTCAAATAAGTCAAGAATGAAGTTACAAATTGTTTCCAAATTTGAACGAGTCAAGAATGGAGCCTTAAATTGTTACGAATTGGTTTTAAATTCAAATTAGCCAAGCATGGTCCTGCAAGAGGCTTCAAGTTGTTTCGATGTTCAAACGAGTCAAGAATGAAGCTAAAAGTTATTTCCAAATTCGAACGAGTCAAGAATGAAACCTTAAATTGTTAGGAATTGGTTTCATGTTCAAATGAGCCAAGAATGGTCCTACCAGAGGTTTCAAGTTGTTTCCAGGTTCAAACAAGTCAAGAATGAAATTACAAGTTGTTTTCAAATTCGAACGAGTCAAGAATCTAGCCTTAAATTGTTTTGAATTGGTTTCATGTTCAAATGAGCCAAGAATGGTCCTACAAGAGGTTTCAAGTTGTTTCCTTGTTCAAATGAGTCAAGAATGAAGCTAAAAGTTGTTTCCAAATTCGAACGAGTCAAGAATCAAGCCTTAAATTGTTACGAATTGGTTTCATGTTCAAATGAGCCAAGAATGGTCCTACAAGAGGTTTTAAGTTGTTTCCATGTTCAAACGAGTCAAGAATGAAGATACGGGTTGTTTCCAAATTCGAACTAGTCAAGATGTGAAGCCTTAAATTGTTACGAATTGGTTTCATGTTCAAAAAAGCCAAGAATGGTCCTACAAGAGGTTTCAAGTTGTTTCCATGTTCAAACGAGTCAATAATAAAGCTAAAATTTGTTTTCAAATTCGAACGAGTCAAGAATGAAGCCTTAAATTGTTACGAATTGGTTTCATGTTCAAATGAGCCAAGAATGGTCCTACAAGAGGTTTCAAGGTTTTTCCATATTAAAATAAGTCAAGAATGAAGCTACAAGTTATTTCCAAATTCGAACGAGACAGGAATGAAACCTTAAATTGTTACGAATTGATTTCATGTTCAAATGAGCCTAGAATGGTCCTACAAAAGGTTTCAAGTTGTTTCTGTTAGTGTAGGTGCCCTAGAGGCAATACAATTTTTCCTTTTAATAAACATTTATGTCATTTGATTATTCAATAAACGTATTTATTATGACTTTAATTACTGCGATATATTTGTTAGCATAATAAATGTCCTTAGAATCATGATACTCGTTATATAGTTTAAGTACATGACTTGAACTTGAGATTATATAATATATCATATTCTTAAAGGTTCCCTAGTCGAGTATTATTATGATAGGACAATAATAATACATAAATAGACTAGTATGTTGTTTGACAGATAACCACATCTCATTGGTTATAAGTATGGGGATACTAAAGTCAATACATAGGTACATGTAGGGGTACATGGTACTGGACAGACCCACAGTGAGATTCTTCATGTTTAATTAAGTCATAAGAAAGACTCACAGTGATAATGGTGTAATGATCCTCTGACTTGAGATCATTATATTTCTATACGAGGATTGATATACTTTGACTACATTAAAAGTTACCTTTGACCGGGTGATGATAAAAGTGACATCGGGTATATCATGAGTCGTATGAGAAATATGAATGATAGATAAAGGATTTAACCCTCCTATAATTAGGAGAGATATTATTGGCCTCTTGATTGAGTGAGACTATAAAATGCATGGCCGTGCTCAAATAATGATTTGTTTTTCATAGTCTACTCATGGATCAAGTAAACCCGGATTAAATGTTGAAGAGGATGACTAAATACATGCCTCGAGTTTAATCTATAATATATATGGTTAAAGGGATTATATTACACGGAAACATTAATCACGAAAGGTTTTATCGAATCACGATTTAATTATTGTTTAATTAGGTAGCAATGATGTATTACTAGATACCGCTCATTGTTTATAATTTTATTGGAGAATAAAATTATTGCTAATTAAATAATAGCCTATAGGGTCACACACATAGAGCACCTAGAGGAATAGTTAATTTAAATTATAGATTTAAATTAATTGATGATTAATTCGAATTTATTATATTAATTAAGTGAGACTTAATTAATTGAAATAAATTCGAATTTGAAGAATTATATTTCTGCCAATAATAATTAAGTGTGACTTAATTATTAATTAAATAATAGAAGCATGTTTTATTATTTAATCCTATGCCTACATGGGTTAGGTTTTTGCTAAAAAAGGCCCATTAACCAATCATTATAAATAGATAA
This sequence comes from Oenanthe sinensis, assembly GCA_028671895.1. Lineage (NCBI taxonomy): Eukaryota > Viridiplantae > Streptophyta > Magnoliopsida > Apiales > Apiaceae > Oenanthe > Oenanthe sinensis. Next base: position 358,767 of record JAPMAC010000225.1, on the reverse strand, counting down.
TGATAGGTTAAATGGCTTGCACGTTTTTGTAAAAACCCTAGCAGAAGAGGCAGCATAGGAAGAGGCAGAGAGAATTCGAAACCTATAAAAGGAGGCTAGTACTTCCGTTCCGTGTTCAAGATCGTGAGACGTTCTTGAAGGTGCTCGTGTGGATACCATAGAGGTGCTTTCGAGAGGAAGACACAAATCGTGATAGCAAGGATCTCCGTTGAGTTCGTGGCATTCAAAATCTTAATAGGTATGATTCGATTATCACCATAATCCGTCAATTCTTATACATGATCCTGCGTTTGGGTTCCGAAAATTTTCGTTATATTTACGTTTATCCGCTGCGTTTTATGCCTCGGAACCCAACAATGGCATCAGAGCTACGTGTATAAGGGACTGATTTGGTTACGTGTTAACTGTATTTGATGCAAATATGCCTGTTTTGGTGACTGCCATGCCACTGCCATGCTACTGCTTTGTTACTGCCATGCTTCTGCCATGCTATGTTCTTCATGTATATTCGAATTGTAATATGTGGTGATGATACTAGCATGTTAATGATTTGTCATGACTGATTTATATGCCATATTGCGATTTGTATATTATGCATGAGGGTCAGTTTGTATAGTGATATAAACTGGTGGACAGATTATGTTGGACATGATCTGTTAACTGGGATATGATAAGTATGTATATGATACATGCTTCTGAAACTGTATAAGATGCAGTGGGAAAAAGGGCCAACAGATATGATCTGTAGTTCAGAAATTGATGATTTCTGAATAGGACTGGTCTTCGAAAATAAAAAAATTTTCTGATTTCGAGCTGACCAGGTCAGCTCGACCCCAGCCGGGGGCTGCCGCCCCCAGACCCCGCCTGGGGCTGCCGCCCCAGACCCCGCCTGGGGCTGCCGCCCCAGACCCCGCCAAGGGGCTGCCGCCCCCGGACCCCCGCCCAGGGGCTGCCGCCCCCGGACCCCCGCAATATTTTATTTTGTGTACTTGAGCATGGTGCTGGTTATGGCCCTTAGACCCCTAGATTAATGGTTTTTGGTTTTGGTTTTATAAATACGACTTGCATGTCGTTTTCTTCATTCTTGTAATTGTTTAACCTCGAATGTAACTCGAGTTTTCTTATGTAAGTACATTAGCTTAGATTGTATTCAATTATTCCATGTAATGTACTTGAAGACTGAAAGATGATCCAAGAAGAGGAGCAGGCACTAGTGGATACAAGAAGAATGAAGACATGTAATTGTATTTATATTTTACCACCATAGATTGACTTTGATCCTTTCATTAGCTCGAAAGGATCACATAGGAAAGGGGCCATAACCAAGCACGTTTACATACTGCACTTTACATATTGATGTATGAATGATGCATGCTTTAATTAGATTAATCATGTATGTATGTATGTATGTATTAGATACGACACCCATGCCATGCTTGTTTAAACAAGATAAAATCTGTAACGACTCAAGATAAAATCTGTAACGATTCAAGATTTTAAAATCAACAAACGATCATGAGATTCTTGTGTTTATGAAATATGGATTTTTAAAACACGGAATTGAATATGGATTTTGATATCTATAATTGGGATTTTCTGACAAAAACGGATATGCGTATTCGTAAGGCTGATGGGTTTTAAGTGTGACCACTGGTATCCTCCATCTACCTGGGAAATGAACAATTTAAGATGTCAATTTGAAATATTTAGTTCAAGGAAAAATTGAGGATCTCTTCATGATGTGATCATGATCGTCGTAAAATTTTCTAAACCCCTTAACAAAATATTAAGTTTTAATCAGATGCTTTCCAATGAATGAACACTCATCGAATCCTAGATCGATTAGGGGAAAGACTGTCAGTGGCAGGGGACTCCTGTCTATCGTGGTGAGATGCGACGAATATAAACGGTTATATTCGGCCGTTGTATCATTGGGTCAAACTTAACTGAGTCGTCATAATAAGGTGAAAGTAAACGGTTATATTCAAACCATTATGAACTTAGAAGCATAGAGTTTGGTTAAAAATCTATTAGATAGATAAGATCAATCGTTGCTCACCAAACTATCCAAGAATTATATATGATATAATTGACAAATGTTGTCTACCTAAATAATCATTCTTAAGGACTTCCAGTGGTTGACTTGAGACATGACGAAATATGGATCTTGGCTCACTAGAAAGGATTATGGGATATACTTTCCAAATTAATAGTAAGGGCTATTGATTTGATAAAAATAGTGGGAGATATATTATGAATGTATCATAATCATTTGAACATAATAAATAACTCAGACAATCTAATGTTTAATTTTGTGCTTTTATCATTGTAGATACCAAGTAATGACAAACAACACAAACACACTATCCGTACGATCTGTCCTTGAGAAGGATAAGCTGACAGGAGGAAACAACTTCCTAGACTGGCAGAGGAATTTGAGGATTGTCCTCAGGCAGGAGCGCAAGCTTCATGTCATTGATATTCCTCCGGCAGGTCCCCTTCCTGAGGGCGCTACTGTTGAGGAACGAGCGGCCCACACAAAGGATGAGAATGATGCAACTGATGTTGCGTGTCTTATGTTAGCAACTATGAGTGCTGAGCTTCAAAGACAGCATGTGCATATGGATGCATATACTATCAATGAGCACTTGCAAAGCATGTTTGCAAGCCAAACTCGTCAAGAAAGGTTCAACACGAGCAAATCACTCTTTAACTGCAAACAAGGGGCAAATGAACCAGTTGGCCCACATGTTCTGAAGATGATTGGTTACATTGAGTATCTTGATACTTTGGGTTTCCCGATTGGTCCGGAAACTAGTATTGACCTAATCTTGAATTCTTTGAACAACAAATTCACTCAGTTTGTTATGAACTACAATATGAATGAGTTTGACAAAACACCTACTGAATTGTTGGCTATGTTGAGAACATATGAGACCAACATGAAGACGGCTGAACCTGCTCCCATACTGATGGTGGGCAATAAAGGTAAGGCCAAAGGGAAAGGCAAGTGGAAGGGTAAGAAGAAGACAGGTTCTGATTCTACACCCAAGCCAAAGTCAGGTCCTAAACAGGCTTTAAAGCCTAAAGGTGGGGTCGCTAAGGGTGAATGTCACTACTGTAAGAAAACTGGTCACTGGAAGAGAAACTGTTCAGTTTACTTGGAGGATCTGAAGAAGAAGAGGGCTGAGCAAGCTTCTAATTCAGGTATATATGTTATAGAAGTCAATCTGTCTATTTCTACATCTTGGGTATTGGATACCGGATGTGCTTCTCACATTTGTATAAATGTGCAGGAAATGCAGAGAAGTAGGACATTGGCTAAAGGAGAAATGGACCTACGAGTTGGCAACGGAGCAAGAGTTGCTGCTTTAGCTGTAGGAACATATTATTTATCTTTGCCCTCTGGGCTAGTTTTAGAACTGGATAATTGTTATTACGTGCCTGCGATTCGCAGAAACATTATTTCTGTTTCTTGTTTGGACAAGAAAGGTTTTTCGTTTACAATAAAGGACAACAGTTGCTCTTTTGCTTTGAATGATTTAACCTATGGTGTTGCGCGTTTGTTTAATGGTTTATATGTTCTTGACTTAGATAATCCTGTCTGTAATATAGAAAACAAACGACTTAAAGTTAATGACTCAAATCAAACATACCTCTGGCATTGTCGTCTAGGCCATATAAATGAGAAACGCATATCCAAATTACATAAGGATGGATATTTGGATAAGTTTGATTTTGAATCATACCAAGAATGCGAATCTTGTTTGCTTGGTAAAATGACTAAAGCCCCTTTCACTGGTAAGGGTCAAAGGGCCACTGAACGTTTGGAGCTAGTACATAGTGATGTATGTGGCCCAATGCGTGTGATGGCTAGAGGAGGCTACTACTACTTCATAACATTTACTGATGATTTCAGTAGATATGGATATGTATATCTTATGAAGAATAAATCCGATTCTTTTGAAAAGTTCAAAGAATACAAGGCTGAAGTAGAGAAGCAAATTGGCGGAGGTGCAAGTATTAAAATCTTACGATCTGATCGTGGAGGAGAATACTTGAGCACTGAATTTAAAGATTATTTAAAGGAGTGTGGTATTGTATCACAACTCACTCCGCCAGGTACACCTCAATGGAATGGAGTTTCAGAGAGGAGAAATCGCACCTTGTTGGACATGGTGCGATCGATGATGAGTCATGCAGATCTTCCAATTAGTTTCTGGGGTTATGCTCTAGAAACAGCGGCTTTCACACTTAACCGTGTTCCTACTAAGAAGGTTCAAAAGACTCCATATGAGATATGGGAGAAGAAACGGTCAGGCATGAGCTTTATGAAAGTTTGGGGATGCAAGGCGTTTGTGAAGCGTCAAGTATCTGACAAGCTTGGACCTAAATCTGAAGAGTGCAATTTTGTGGGATACCCTAAAGAAACAAAGGCGTATTATTTCTATAGTCCTTCTGAGCAAAAAGTGTTTATTGCTCGAGATGCTGTCTTCATGGAAAGGGATTTTGTTTCCAAAAGAAACAGTGGGAGAACTATAGACCTCGATGAAGATCGAGAACCACAAAATAGCATTGAACCTGAAGTGGAACAAGAGCAGGACAATAATAACGCTCAACAAACACAGGTTGTTCGTAGAACTGGTAGAATTCGCCATGAGCCAGAGAGATATGGATTTCTTTTGACTCAATGTGGTGATTTGATGCTCATAGATGAAGATGAGCCTCTCACATACCAAGATGCTATGAGCAGTCCAGAATCTAAGAGATGGCTAGAAGCCATGAAATCCGAGATGGAATCCATGTATGAAAACCAAGTATGGACTTTGGTTGATCCACCTGAAGGGGTAAAACCCATAGGGTGCAAATGGGTTTTCAAGAAGAAAACTGACATGGATGGAAATGTTCAGACCTATAAAGCAAGGCTAGTTGCAAAAGGTTTCAAGCAAATTCATGGTATTGACTATGATGAAACCTTCTCACCAGTGGCTATGGTCAAATCCATAAGGATTTTACTTGCTATTGCAGCATTCCATGATTATGAAATCTGGCAAATGGATGTCAAAACAGCCTTCCTTAATGGAAGCCTTGAAGAAGATGTGGATGTGTACATGACACAACCTGAAGGTTTTGTCAGTCCAGGGAATGTTAGCAAGATATGTAAATTACGTCGATCCATTTATGGATTAAAGCAAGCCTCTAGGAGATGGAACATCCGTTTTGATGAAACTATCAAAGAGTATGGATTTGTTCAAAACGAGGATGAACCTTGTGTTTACAAGAAGGTTAGTGGGAGCCATGTGGCATTCATAGTACTATATGTTGATGACATACTACTAATGGGGAATGACATACCTTCTCTCAAGGCTGTTAAGATTTGGTTAGGGAGTAATTTCTCTATGAAAGACTTAGGAGATGCATCCTACATTCTAGGAATGAGGATCTATAGGGATAGATCTAGAAGGATGATCGGTCTAAGTCAGAGTACATACATCGATAAGGTTTTGCACCGTTTTGGTATGCAAAATGCAAAAAGGGGATATGTCCCCGTATCTCAAGGGATAACGATCTCTAAAGATCAGTGTCCGAAATCATTGGATGACAAGGACCGCATGAGTAAGGTTCCATATGCCTCAGCAATTGGATCCATCATGTATGCGATGGTATGTACTCGCCCAGATGTTTCGTATGCTTTAAGCATGACGAGCAGATACCAATCTAATCCAGGTGAAGGTCACTGGACGGCTGTCAAGAATATTCTAAAGTACTTGAAAAGGACTAAAGATTCATTCTTGGTGTATGGAGGAGATGAGAAACTAGTAGTAAAAGGTTACACCGATGCAAGTTTCCAAACAGACAGGGATGATACTGTATCACAGTCTGGTTTTGTGTTTTGTCTAAACGGAGGTGCTGTAAGTTGGAAGAGTTCAAAACAAGAAACAGTAGCTGATTCTACAATGGAGGCTGAGTACATTGCAGCTTGTGAAGCGGCTAAGGAAGCAGTTTGGATTCGAAAATTCATTACTGAATTGGGAGTGGTTCCATCAATCGCAGATCCCATTGATCTATACTGCGATAATAATGGAGCCATTGCACAAGCTAAAGAATCTAGAGCTCACTCCCGAACCAAACATATACTCAGGAGATATCACCTCATTCGAGAGATTAATGAGAGGGGTGACATACACATATGTAAAGTGCACACAAATGATAACATTGCAGACCCACTGACCAAAGGCTTGTCGCAGCAGAAGCACGACGGTCACACTAGTTCCATGGGTATTAGATACATGGGTGATTGGCTCTAGTGCAAGTGGGAGATTGTTAGTGTAGGTGCCCTAGAGGCAATACAATTTTTCCTTTTAATAAACATTTATGTCATTTGATTATTCAATAAACGTATTTATTATGACTTTAATTACTGCGATATATTTGTTAGCATAATAAATGTCCTTAGAATCATGATACTCGTTATATAGTTTAAGTACATGACTTGAACTTGAGATTATATAATATATCATATTCTTAAAGGTTCCCTAGTCGAGTATTATTATGATAGGACAATAATAATACATAAATAGACTAGTATGTTGTTTGACAGATAACCACATCTCATTGGTTATAAGTATGGGGATACTAAAGTCAATACATAGGTACATGTAGGGGTACATGGTACTGGACAGACCCACAGTGAGATTCTTCATGTTTAATTAAGTCATAAGAAAGACTCACAGTGATAATGGTGTAATGATCCTCTGACTTGAGATCATTATATTTCTATACGAGGATTGATATACTTTGACTACATTAAAAGTTACCTTTGACCGGGTGATGATAAAAGTGGACATCGGGTATATCATGAGTCGTATGAGAAATATGAATGATAGATAAAGGATTTAACCCTCCTATAATTAGGAGAGATATTATTGGCCTCTTGATTGAGTGAGACTATAAAATGCATGGCCGTGCTCAAATAATGATTTATTTTTCATAGTCTACTCATGGATCAAGTAAACCCGGATTAAATGTTGAAGAGGATGACTAAATACATGCCTCGAGTTTAATCTATAATATATATGGTTAAAGGGATTATATTACACGGAAACATTAATCACGAAAGGTTTTATCGAATCACGATTTAATTATTGTTTAATTAGGTAGCAATGATGTATTACTAGATACCGCTCATTGTTTATAATTTTATTGGAGAATAAAATTATTGCTAATTAAATAATAGCCTATAGGGTCACACACATAGAGCACCTAGAGGAATAGTTAATTTAAATTATAGATTTAAATTAATTGATGATTAATTCGAATTTATTATATTAATTAAGTGAGACTTAATTAATTGAAATAAATTCGAATTTGAAGAATTATATTTCTGCCAATAATAATTAAGTGTGACTTAATTATTAATTAAATAATAGAAGCATGTTTTATTATTTAATCCTATGCCTACATGGGTTAGGTTTTTGCTAAAAAAGGCCCATTAACCAATCATTATAAATAGATAATGATAGGTTAAATGGCTTGCACGTTTTTGTAAAAACCCTAGCAGAAGAGGCAGCATAGGAAGAGGCAGAGAGAATTCGAAACCTATAAAAGGAGGCTAGTACTTCCGTTCCGTGTTCAAGATCGTGAGACGTTCTTGAAGGTGCTCGTGTGGATACCATAGAGGTGCTTTCGAGAGGAAGACACAAATCGTGATAGCAAGGATCTCCGTTGAGTTCGTGGCATTCAAAATCTTAATAGGTATGATTCGATTATCACCATACTCCGTCAATTCTTATACATGATCCTGCGTTTGGGTTCCGAAAATTTTCGTTATATTTACGTTTATCCGCTGCGTTTTATGCCTCGGAACCCAACAGTTTCCAGGTTCAAACAAGTCTAGAATGAAATTACAAGTTGTTTCCAAATTCGAACGAATCAAAAATCAAGCCTTAAATTATTACGAATTGGTTTCATGTTCAAATGAGCCAAGAATGGTCCAACAAGAGGTTTTAAGTGATTTTCATGTTCAAACGAGTCAAGAATGAAGTTACAAATTGTTTCCAAATTCGAACGAGTCAAGAATGGAGCCTTAAGTTGTTACGAATTGGTTTTAAATTCAAATTAGCCAAGCATGGTCCTGCAAGAGGCTTCAAGTTGTTTCGATGTTCAAACGAGTCAAGAATGAAGCTAAAAGTTATTTCCAAATTCGAACGAGTCAAGAATGAAACCTTAAATTGTTAGGAATTGGTTTCATGTTCAAATGAGCCAAAAATGGTCCTACCAGAGGTTTCAAGTTGTTTCCAGGTTCAAACAAGTCAAGAATGAAATTACAAGTTGTTTTCAAATTCGAACGAGTCAAGAATCTAGCCTTAAATTGTTATGAATTGGTTTCATGTTCAAATGAGCCAAGAATGGTCCTACAAGAGGTTTCAAGTTGTTTCCATGTTCAAACGAGTCAAGAATGAAGATACAGGATGTTTTCAAATTCGAACGAGTCAAGAATGAAGCCTTAAATTGTTACGAATTGGTTTCATGTTCAAATGAGCCAAGAATGGTCCTCCAAGAGGTTTCAAGTTGTTTTGATGTTCAAACGAGTCAAGAATGAAGTTACAAGTAGTTTCCAAATTCGAACGAGTCAAGAATGAAGCCTTAAATTGTTACGAATTGATTTCATGTTCAAATGAGCCAAGAATGTTCATACAAGAGGTTTCAAGTTGTTTTCAATGTTCAAACGAGTCAAGAATGAAGCTAAAAGTTGTTTCCAAACTCGAACGAGTAAAGAATGAAGCCTTGAATTGTTACGAATTGATTTCAAGTTTAAATGAGCCAAGAATGGTCCTACATGAGGTTTCAAGTTGTTTCCATGTTCAAACGAGTCAAGAATGAAGCTAAAAGTTGTTTCCAAATTCGAACGAGTCAAGAATGAAGCCTTAAATTGTTACGAATTGGTTTCATGTTCAAATGAGCCAAGAATGGTCCTACAAGAGGTTTCAAGGTTTTTCCATATTAAAATAAGTCAAGAATGAAGCTACAAGTTGTTTCCAAATTCGAACGAGACAGGAATGAAACCTTAAATTGTTACGAATTGATTTCATGTTCAAATGAGCCTAGAATGGTCCTACAAAAGGTTTCAAGTTGTTTCCAGGTACAAACAAGTCTAGAATGAAATTACAAGTTATTTCCAAATTCGAACGAATCAAAAATCAAGCCTTAAATTATTACGAATTGGTTTCATGTTCAAATGAGCCAAGAATGGTCCAACAAGAGGTTTTAAGTGATTTTCATGTTCAAACGAGTCAAGAATGAAACTAAAAAAATTTCCAAATTCGAACGAGTCAAGAACGAAGCCTTAAATTGTTACGAATTAGTTTCATGTTCAAATGAGCCAAGAATGGTCCTACAACTGGTTTCAAGTTGTTTCCATGTTCAAACGAGTCAAGAATGAAGCTACAAGTTGTTTCTAAATTCGAACGAGTCAAGAATGAAGCCTTAAATTGTTACGAATTGGTTTCATGTTCAAATGAGCCAAGAATGGTCCTACAAGAGGTTTCAAGTTGTTTCAATTTTCGAACGACTCAAGAATGAAGCTAAAAGTTGTTTCCAAATTCGAATGAGTCATGAATGAAGCCTTAAATTGTTACGAATTGGTTTCATGTTCAAATGAGCGAAGAATGGTCCTATAAGAGGTTTCAAGTTTTTTCCATGTTCAAATAAGTCAAGAATGAAGTTACAAATTGTTTCCAAATTCGAACGAGTCAAGAATGGAGCCTTAAATTGTTACGAATTGGTTTTAAATTCAAATTAGCCAAGCATGGTCCTGCAAGAGGCTTCAAGTTGTTTCGATGTTCAAACGAGTCAAGAATGAAGCTAAAAGTTATTTCCAAATTCGAACGAGTCAAGAATGAAACCTTAAATTGTTAGGAATTGGTTTCATGTTCAAATGAGCCAAAAATGGTCCTACCAGAGGTTTCAAGTTGTTTCCAGGTTCAAACAAGTCAAGATTGAAATTACAAGTTGTTTTCAAATTCGAACGAGTCAAGAATCTAGCCTTAAATTGTTATGAATTGGTTTCATGTTCAAATGAGCCAAGAATGGTCCTACAAGAGGTTTCAAGTTGTTTCCATGTTCAAACGAGTCAAGAATGAAGATACAGGATGTTTTCAAATTCGAACGAGTCAAGAATGAAGCCTTAAATTGTTACGAATTGGTTTCATGTTCAAATGAGCCAAGAATGGTCCTCCAAGAGGTTTCAAGTTGTTTTGATGTTCAAACGAGTCAAGAATGAAGTTACAAGTAGTTTCCAAATTCGAACGAGTCAAGAATGAAGCCTTAAATTGTTACGAATTGATTTCATGTTCAAATGAGCCAAGAATGTTCATACAAGAGGTTTCAAGTTGTTTTCAATGTTCAAACGAGTCAAGAATGAAGCTAAAAGTTGTTTCCAAATTCGAACGAGTAAAGAATGAAGCCTTGAATTGTTACGAATTGGTTTCAAGTTTAAATGAGCCAAGAATGGTCCTACATGAGGTTTCAAGTTGTTTCCATGTTCAAACGAGTCAAGAATGAAGCTAAAAGTTGTTTCCAAATTCGAACGAGTCAAGAATGAAGCCTTAAATTGTTACGAATTGGTTTCATGTTCAAATGAGCCAAGAATGGTCCTACAAGAGGTTTCAAGGTTTTTCCATATTAAAATAAGTCAAGAATGAAGCTACAAGTTGTTTCCAAATTCGAACGAGACAGGAATGAAACCTTAAATTGTTACGAATTGATTTCATGTTCAAATGAGCCTAGAATGGTCCTACAAAAGGTTTCAAGTTGTTTCCAGGTTCAAACAAGTCTAGAATGAAATTACAAGTTGTTTCCAAATTCGAACGAATCAAAAATCAAGCCTTAAATTATTACGAATTGGTTTCATGTTCAAATGAGCCAAGAATGGTCCAACAAGAGGTTTTAAGTGATTTTCATGTTCAAACGAGTCAAGAATGAAACTAAAAAAATTTCCAAATTCGAACGAGTCAAGAACGAAGCCTTAAATTGTTACGAATTAGTTTCATGTTCAAATGAGCCAAGAATGGTCCTACAACTGGTTTCAAGTTGTTTCCATGTTCAAACGAGTCAAGAATGAAGCTACAAGTTGTTTCTAAATTCGAACGAGTCAAGAATGAAGCCTTAAATTGTTACGAATTGGTTTCATGTTCAAATGAGCCAAGAATGGTCCTACAAGAGGTTTCAAGTTGTTTCAATTTTCGAACGACTCAAGAATGAAGCTAAAAGTTGTTTCCAAATTCGAATGAGTCATGAATGAAGCCTTAAATTGTTACGAATTGGTTTCATGTTCAAATGAGCGAAGAATGGTCCTATAAGAGGTTTCAAGTTTTTTCCATGTTCAAATAAGTCAAGAATGAAGTTACAAATTGTTTCCAAATTCGAACGAGTCAAGAATGGAGCCTTAAATTGTTACGAATTGGTTTTAAATTCAAATTAGCCAAGCATGGTCCTGCAAGAGGCTTCAAGTTGTTTCGATGTTCAAACGAGTCAAGAATGAAGCTAAAAGTTATTTCCAAATTCGAACGAGTCAAGAATGAAACCTTAAATTGTTAGGAATTGGTTTCATGTTCAAATGAGCCAAGAATGGTCCTACCAGAGGTTTCAAGTTGTTTCCAGGTTCAAACAAGTCAAGAATGAAATTACAAGTTGTTTTCAAATTCGAACGAGTCAAGAATCTAGCCTTAAATTGTTATGAATTGGTTTCATGTTCAAATGAGCCAAGAATGGTCCTACAAGAGGTTTCAAGTTGTTTCCATGTTCAAACGAGTCAAGAATGAAGATACAGGATGTTTTCAAATTCGAACGAGTCAAGAATGAAGCCTTAAATTGTTACGAATTGGTTTCATGTTCAAATGAGCCAAGAATGGTCCTCCAAGAGGTTTCAAGTTGTTTTGATGTTCAAACGAGTCAAGAATGAAGTTACAAGTAGTTTCCAAATTCGAACGAGTCAAGAATGAAGCCTTAAATTGTTACGAATTGATTTCATGTTCAAATGAGCCAAGAATGTTCATACAAGAGGTTTCAAGTTGTTTTCAATGTTCAAACGAGTCAAGAATGAAGCTAAAAGTTGTTTCCAAATTCGAACGAGTAAAGAATGAAGCCTTGAATTGTTACGAATTGGTTTCAAGTTTAAATGAGCCAAGAATGGTCCTACATGAGGTTTCAAGTTGTTTCCATGTTCAAACGAGTCAAGAATGAAGCTAAAAGTTGTTTCCAAATTCGAACGAGTCAAGAATGAAGCCTTAAATTGTTACGAATTGGTTTCATGTTCAAATGAGCCAAGAATGGTCCTACAAGAGGTTTCAAGGTTTTTCCATATTAAAATAAGTCAAGAATGAAGCTACAAGTTGTTTCCAAATTCGAACGAGACAGGAATGAAACCTTAAATTGTTACGAATTGATTTCATGTTCAAATGAGCCTAGAATGGTCCTACAAAAGGTTTCAAGTTCTTTCCAGGTTCAAACAAGTCTAGAATGAAATTACAAGTTGTTTCCAAATTCGAACGAATCAAAAATCAAGCCTTAAATTATTATGAATTGGTTTCATGTTCAAATGAGCCAAGAATGGTCCAACAAGAGGTTTTAAGTGATTTTCATGTTCAAACGAGTCAAGAATGAAACTAAAAAAATTTCCAAATTCGAACGAGCCAAGAACGAAGCCTTAAATTGTTACGAATTAGTTTCATGTTCAAATGAGCCAAGAATGGTCCTACAACTGGTTTCAAGTTGTTTTTATGTTCAAACGAGTCAAGAATGAAGCTACAAGTTGTTTCTAAATTCGAACGAGTCAAGAATGAAGCCTTAAATTGTTACGAATTGGTTTCATGTTCAAATGAGCCAAGAATGGTCCTACAAGAGGTTTCAAGTTGTTTCAATTTTCGAACGACTCAAGAATGAAGCTAAAAGTTGTTTCCAAATTCGAATGAGTCATGAATGAAGCCTTAAATTGTTACGAATTGGTTTCATGTTCAAATGAGCGAAGAATGGTCCTATAAGAGGTTTCAAGTTTTTTCCATGTTCAAATAAGTCAAGAATGAAGTTACAAATTGTTTCCAAATTCGAACGAGTCAAGAATGGAGCCTTAAATTGTTACGAATTGGTTTTAAATTCAAATGAGCCAAGAATGGTCCTGCAAGAGGCTTCAAGTTGTTTCGATGTTCAAACGAGTCAAGAATGAAGCTAAAAGTTATTTCCAAATTCGAACGAGTCAAGAATGAAACCTTAAATTGTTAGGAATTGGTTTCATGTTCAAATGAGCCAAGAATGGTCCTACCAGAGGTTTCAAGTTGTTTCCAGGTTCAAACAAGTCAAGAATGAAATTACAAGTTGTTTTCAAATTCGAACGAGTCAAGAATCTAGCCTTAAATTGTTATGAATTGGTTTCATGTTCAAATGAGCCAAGAATGGTCCTACAAGAGGTTTCAAGTTGTTTCCATGTTTAAACGAGTCAAGAATGAAGATACAGGATGTTTTCAAATTCGAACGAGTCAAGAATGAAGCCTTAAATTGTTACGAATTGGTTTCATGTTCAAATGAGCGAAGAATGGTCCTCCAAGAGGTTTCAAGTTGTTTTGATGTTCAAACGAGTCAAGAATGAAGTTACAAGTAGTTTCCAAATTCGAACGAGTCAAGAATGAAGCCTTAAATTGTTACGAATTGATTTCATGTTCAAATGAGCCAAGAATGTTCATATAAGAGGTTTCAAGTTGTTTTCAATGTTCAAACGAGTCAAGAATGAAGCTAAAAGTTGTTTCCAAATTCGAACGAGTAAAGAATGAAGCCTTGAATTGTTACGAATTGGTTTCAAGTTTAAATGAGCCAAGAATGGTCCTACATGAGGTTTCAAGTTGTTTCCATGTTCAAACGAGTCAAGAATGAAGCTAAAAGTTGTTTCCAAATTCGAACGAGTCAAGAATGAAGCCTTAAATTGTTACGAATTGGTTTCATGTTCAAATGAGCCAAGAATGTGTTAGTAATTGTGCTCTAGAGACAATACTTTTTATATTTTAAGGAAAATATTTATTAATAAGGATTATGTTTTATTGATTATTATTTATTGATTATGTTTTATTTACTGCGTAATAAATTGAAAGCATAATAAATGTCCTTGGAATTTTGATACGTATTATATATCTTTAAGTATGTGACTTAAAAATGAGATTATATGAATAGTATCTTATTTCTAAAATTCCCTAGTCGAGTATTATTATTTAAGGACAATAATAATGCACAAAGACTAGTATGTTTCTTGACAGATGACCACATCTCATTGGTCATAGGTATGGGGATACTAAAGTCAAGAACATAAGTGCATGTATCAATGCATGGCACTGGAATGACCCGCCGTGATATTCTACATGTTAAGTAAGTGTCATAAGTAATTCTCACTGTGATAATGGTGTAATGATCCTTAGACCTGAAATCATTATATTTCTATACGAGAATTAATATACTTTGATGACATTAAAAGTTACCTTTGACCGGGTGATGATAAAAGTGGACATTGGGTATATTATGAATCGTATGAGAAATATGAATGATCTAGATGGGATTTAATCCTCCTAATTTTAGGAGTGATATTATTGGCCTCTTGTTTGAGTGAGACTATGAAATGCACGGCCGTGCTCAAATGTTGATTTGATTTTAATAGTCTACTCATCGATCAAGAAAATAAAGATTAAATTATGAAAAGGATGACACGAGACATGCCTTGAGTTTAATCTATAATATCAAGATTAAAGGGATTATATTACATGGAACATTATTCACGAAAGGCTTAATCGAATCACCGATTTATTATTATTACTTGGGTAGCAATGATGTATTACTAGATGCCGCTCATTGTTTACAATTTTAATTAGATATTAAAATTGTTGCCAACGTAATAATAACCTACAGGGTCACACACAAAGAACGCTTGAAGGAGAAATAATTTAAATTATGAATTTAAATTAAATAAGTAATTTATTTTATTTATGATATTAATTTAGTATGACTTAATTAATTATATAAATAGAATAAATGAATTACTTAAACTAATTCCAAAATTAATAATTAATTAATTAAGTGAGACTTAATTAAATAATTTAGAATTTTGGATTAGTATTAATTATAATTGGATTATAATTAGAAAACTTATTCCTCTCTCTATATAATCTCTTTATGGGCTGATTTAATAAAAGAGATATTTTATAAAAACCCTAGCCGCTCTGAGAGAGGAGGAAGATAGAGAGAGAAGAAGTTTTCGGGTGCTAGTACACATCAATCCTTCATGAAAAGTGTTCGTGTGGATACCGTAGAGCGTAGATCGCTAGAGCGGGATACGTGGTGATTAAACAAGCTTTGGACCTCCATTAATCTTCCATTAATGAACTGTTAAAGCTTCTAAAGGTATTTATTCTTTATCTCCGAATTAAATCTTTTGTTTTCGCATGGATCCTGCGGAGGGTTTCGCTATTTTGATTTATTTTTCGCGTTTATTCCGCTGTGTTTGTGTCACGAAACCCTACAGAATGATCCTACAAGAGGTTTCAAGTTATTTTCCTTGTTCAAACGAGTCAAGAATGAAGCTAAAAGTTGTTTCCAAATTCGAACGAGTCAGGAATGAAGCCTTAAATTGCTATGAATTGGTTTCTTGTTCAAATGAGCCAAGAATGGTCCTACAAGAGGTTTCAAGTTGTTTCCATTTTCAAACGAGTCAAGAATGAAGATACAGGTTGTTTTCAAATTCGAACGAGTCAAGAAATGAAGCCTTAAATTGTTACGAATTGGTTTCATGTTCAAATGAGCCAAGAATGGTCCTACAAGAGGTTTCAAGTTTTTTTCCTTGTTCAAACGAGTCAAGAATGAAATTAAAAGTTGTTTTCATTTTCGAAAGAGTCAAGAATGAAGACTTAAATTGTTACGAATTTGTTTCATGTTCAAATGAGCCAAGAATGGTCCTACAAAAGGTTTCAAGTTGTTTCCATGTTCAAACATGTCAAGAACGAAGTTACAAGTTGTTTCCAAATTCGAACGAGTCAAGAATGAAGCCTTAAATTGTTACGAATTGGTTTCAAGTTCAAATGAGCCAAGAAAGGTCCTACAAGAGGTTTCAAGTTGTTTCCATGTTCAAACGAGTCAAGAATGAAGCTAAAAGTTGTTTCCAAATTCGAACGAGTCAAGAATGAAACCTTTAATTGTTACGAATTGGTTTCAAGTTCAAATGAGCCAAGAATGGCCCTACTTGAGGTTTCAAATTATTTCCATGTTTAAACGAGTCAAGAATGAAGCTACAAGTTGTTTCCAAATTCGAACGAGCTAAGAATGAAGCCTTAAATTGTTACGAATTGGTTTCATGTTCAAATGAGCCAAGAATGTTCCTACAAGAGGTTTCAAGTTGTTTTCCATTTCAAACTAGTCAAGAATGAAGCTAAAAGTTGTTTCCAAATTCGAACGAGTCAAGAATGAAGCCTTAAATTGTTACGATTGGTTTCATGTTCAAATGAGCCAAGAATGGTCCTACAAGAGGTTTCCAGTTGTTTCCATGTTCAAACATGTCAAGAATGAAGTTACAAGTTGTTTCCAAATTCGAACGAGTCAAGAATGAAGCCTTAAATTGTTACGAATTGGTTTCAAGTTCAAATAAGCCAAGAATGGTCCTACATAAGGTTTCAAGTTGTTTCCATGTTCAAACGAGTCAAGAATGAAGATACAAGTTGTTTCTAATTCGAATGAGTCAATAATGAAGCCGTAAATTCTTACGAATTGGTTTCAAGTTCAAATGCGCCAAGAATGGTCCTACAAGAGGTTTCAAGTTGTTTCCATGTTCAAACGAGTCAAGAATGAAGCTAAAAGTTGTTTCCAAATTCGAACGAGTCAAGAATGAAGCCTTAAATTGTTACGAATTGGTTTCAAGTTCAAATGAGCCAAGAATGGTCCTACAAGAGGTTTCAAGTTGTTTCCATGTTCAAACGAGTCAAGAATGAAGCTAAAAGTTGTTTCCAAATTCGAACGAGTCAAGAATGAAGCCTTAAATTGTTACGAATTGGTTTCAAGTTCAAATGAGCCAAGAATGGTCCTACATGAGGTTTCAAGTTGTTTCCATGTTCAAACGAGTCAAGAATGAAGTTACAAGTTTTTTCCAAATTCGAACGAGTCAATAATGAAGCCTTAAATTGTTACGAATTGGTTTCAAGTTCAAATGAGCCAAGAATGGTCCTACAAGAGGTTTCAAGTTGTTTCCATGTTCAAACGAGTAAAGAATGAAGCTAAAAGTTGTTTCCAAATTCGAACAAGTCAAGAATGAAACCTTAAATTGTTACGAATTGTTTTCACGTTCAGATGAGCCAAGAATGGTCCTACAAGAGGTTTCTAGTTGTTTCAATGTTCAAACAAGTCAAGAATGAAGTTACAAGTTGTTTCGAAATTCGAACGAGTAGAGAATGAAGCCTTGAATTGTTACGAATAGGTTTCAAGTTTAAATGAGCCCAGAATGGTCCTACAAGAGGTTTCAAGTTGTTTCCATGTTCAAACAAGTCAAGAATGAAGCTAAAAGTTGTTTCCAAATTCGAACGAGTCAAGAATGAAACATTTAATTGTTACGAATTTGTTTCAAGTTCAAATGAGCCAAGAATGGCCCTACTTGAGGTTTCAAGTTGTTTCCATGTTCAAACGAGTCAAGAATGAAGCTACAAGTTGTTTCCAAATTCGAACGAGACAAGAATGAAGCCTTAAATTCTTACGAATTGGTTTCATGTTCAAATGAGCCAAGAATGTTCCTACAAGAGGTTTCAAGTTGTTTTCCATTTCAAACGAGTCAAGAATGAAGCTAAAAGTTGTTTCCAAATTCGAACGAGTCAAGAATGAAGCCTTAAATTGTTACGAATTGGTTTCATGTTCAAATGAGCCAAGAATGGTCCTACAAGAGGTTTCAAGTTGTTTCAATTTTCGAACGACTCAAGAATGAAGCTAAAAGTTGTTTCCAAATTCGAATGAGTCATGAATGAAGCCTTAAATTGTTACGAATTGGTTTCATGTTCTAATGAGCGAAGAATGGTCCTATAAGAGGTTTCAAGTTTTTTCCATGTTCAAATAAGTCAAGAATGAAGTTACAAATTGTTTCCAAATTCGAACGACTCAAGAATGGAGCCTTAAATTGTTACGAATTGGTTTTAAATTCAAATGAGCCAAGAATGGTCCTGCAAGAGGCTTCAAGTTGTTTCGATGTTCAAACGAGTCAAGAATGAAGCTAAAAGTTATTTCCAAATTCGAACGAGTCAAGAATGAAACCTTAAATTGCTAGGAATTGGTTTCATGTTCAAATGAGCCAAGAATGGTCCTACCAGAGGTTTCAAGTTATTTCCAGGTTCAAACAATTCAAGAATGAAATTACAAGTTGTTTCCAAATTCGAACGAGTCAAGAATCTAGCCTTAAATTGTTACGAATTGGTTTCATGTTCAAATGAACCAAGAATGGTCGTACAAGAGGTTTCAAGTTGTTTCCATGTTCAAACGAGTCAAGAATGAAGATACAGGTTGTTTTCAAATTCGAACGAGTCAAGAAATGAAGCCTTAAATTGTTACGAATTGGTTTCATGTTCAAATGAGCCAAGAATGATCCTACAAGAGGTTTCAAGTTATTTTCCTTGTTCAAACGAGTCAAGAATTAAGCCTTAAATTGTTACGAATTGGTTTCATGTTCAAATGACCCAAGAATGGTCCTACAAGAGGTTTCAAGTTTTTTTCCTTGTTCAAACGAGTCAAGAATGAAATTAAAAGTTGTTTTCATTTTCGAAAGAGTCAAGAATGAAGACTTAAATTGTTACGAATTTGTTTCATGTTCAAATGAGCCAAGAATGGTCCTACAAAAGGTTTCAAGTTGTTTCCATGTTGAAACATGTCAAGAACGAAGTTACAAGTTGTTTCCAAATTCGAACGAGTCAAGAATGAAGCTACAAGTTGTTTCAAAATTCGAACGAGCTAAGAATGAAGCCTTAAATTGTTACGAATTGGTTTCATGTTCAAATGAGCCAAGAATGTTCCTACAAGAGGTTTCAAGTTGTTTTTCATGTTCAAACGAGTTAAGAATGAAGCTAAAAGTTGTTTCCAAATTCGAACGAGTCAAGAATGAAGCCTTAAATTGTTACGAATTGTTTTCATGTTCAAATGAGCCAAGAATGGTCCTACAAGAGGTTTCAAGTAGTTTCCATGTTCAAACGAGTCAACAATGAAGATACAGGTTGTTGACAAATTCGAACAAGTCAAGAAATGAAGCCTTAAATTGTTACGAATTGGTTTCATGTTCAAATGAGCCAAGAATGGTCCTACAAGAGGTTTCAAGTTGTTTTCATGTTCAAACGAGTCAAGAATGAAGTTACAAGTAGTTTCCAAATTCGAACGAGTCAAGAATGAAGCCTTGAATTGTTACGAATTGGTTTCAAGTTTAAATGAGCCAAGAATGGTCCTACAAGAGGTTTCAAGTTGTTTCCATGTTCAAACGAGTCAAGAATGAAGCTAAAAGTTGTTTCCAAATTCGAACGAGTCAAGAATGAAACCTTTAATTGTTACGAATTGGTTTCAAGTTCAAATGAGCCAAGAATGGCCATACAAAAGGTTTCAAGTTGTTTCCATGTTGAAACATGTCAAGAACGAAGTTACAAGTT
Source organism: Oenanthe sinensis (assembly GCA_028671895.1). Classification (NCBI taxonomy): domain Eukaryota; kingdom Viridiplantae; phylum Streptophyta; class Magnoliopsida; order Apiales; family Apiaceae; genus Oenanthe; species Oenanthe sinensis. The sequence continues at coordinate 339,079 of JAPMAC010000225.1, read as the reverse complement.
GTTTCCAAATTCGAACGAGTCAAGAATGAAGCCTTAAATTGTTACGAATTGGTTTCAAGTTCAAATGAGCCAAGAAAGGTCCTACAAGAGGTTTCAAGTTGTTTCCATGTTCAAACGAGTCAAGAATGAAGCTAAAAGTTGTTTCCAAATTCGAACGAGTCAAGAATGAAACCTTTAATTGTTACGAATTGGTTTCAAGTTCAAATAAGCCAAGAATGGCCCTACTTGAGGTTTCAAATTATTTCCATGTTCAAACGAGTCAAGAATGAAGCTACAAGTTGTTTCAAAATTCGAACGAGCTAAGAATGAAGCCTTAAATTGTTACGAATTGGTTTCATGTTCAAATGAGCCAAGAATGTTCCTACAAGAGGTTTCAAGTTGTTTTTCATGTTCAAACGAGTTAAGAATGAAGCTAAAAGTTGTTTCCAAATTCGAACGAGTCAAGAATGAAGCCTTAAATTGTTACGAATTGGTTTCATGTTCAAATGAGCCAAGAATGGTCCTACAAGAGGTTTCAAGTAGTTTCCATGTTCAAACGAGTCAACAATGAAGATACAGGTTGTTGACAAATTCGAACAAGTCAAGAAATGAAGCCTTAAATTGTTACGAATTGGTTTCATGTTCAAATGAGCCAAGAATGGTCCTACAAGAGGTTTCAAGTTGTTTTCATGTTCAAACGAGTCAAGAATGAAGTTACAAGTAGTTTCCAAATTCGAACGAGTCAAGAATGAAGCCTTGAATTGTTACGAATTGGTTTCAAGTTTAAATGAGCCAAGAATGGTCCTACAAGAGGTTTCAAGTTGTTTCCATGTTCAAACGAGTCAAGAATGAAGCTAAAAGTTGTTTCCAAATTCGAACGAGTCAAGAATAAAGCCTTCAACTGTTACGAATTGGTTTCAAGTTTAAATGAGCCAAGAATGGTCCTACAAGAGGTTTCAAGTTGTTTCCATGTTCAAACGAGTCAAGAATGAAGCTAAAAGTTGTTTCCAAATTCGAACGAGTCAAGAATGAAACCTTTAATTGTTACGAATTGGTTTCAAGTTCAAATGAGCCAAGAATGGCCATACAAAAGGTTTCAAGTTGTTTCCATGTTGAAACATGTCAAGAACGAAGTTACAAGTTGTTTCCAAATTCGAACGAGTCAAGAATGAAGCCTTAAATTGTTACGAATTGGTTTCAAGTTCAAATGAGCCAAGAAAGGTCCTACAAGAGGTTTCAAGTTGTTTCCATGTTCAAACGAGTCAAGAATGAAGCTAAAAGTTGTTTCCAAATTCGAACGAGTCAAGAATGAAACCTTTAATTGTTACGAATTGGTTTCAAGTTCAAATAAGCCAAGAATGGCCCTACTTGAGGTTTCAAATTATTTCCATGTTCAAACGAGTCAAGAATGAAGCTACAAGTTGTTTCAAAATTCGAACGAGCTAAGAATGAAGCCTTAAATTGTTACGAATTGGTTTCATGTTCAAATGAGCCAAGAATGTTCCTACAAGAGGTTTCAAGTTGTTTTCCATTTCAAACAAGTCAAGAATGAAACTAAAAGTTGTTTCCAAATTCGAACGAGTCAAGAATGAAGCCTTAAATTGTTACGATTGGTTTCATGTTTAAATGAGCCAAGAATGGTCCTACAAGAGGTTTCCAGTTGTTTCCATGTTCAAACATGTCAAGAATGAAGTTACAAGTTGTTTCCAAATTCGAACGAGTCAAGAATGAAGCCTTAAATTGTTACGAATTGGTTTCAAGTTCAAATGAGCCAAGAATGGTCCTACATGAAGTTTCAAGTTGTTTTCATGTTCAAACGAGTCAAGAATGAAGTTACAAGTAGTTTCCAAATTCGAACGAGTCAAGAATGAATCCTTGAATTGTTACGAATTGGTTTCAAGTTTAAATGAGCCAAGAATGGTCCTACAAGAGGTTTCAAGTTGTTTCCATGTTCAAACGAGTCAAGAATGAAGCTAAAAATTGTTTCCAAATTCGAACGAGTCAAGAATAAAGCCTTCAACTGTTACGAATTGGTTTCAAGTTTAAATGAGCCAAGAATGGTCCTACAAGAGGTTTCAAGTTGTTTCCATGTTCAAACGAGTCAAGAATGAAGCTAAAAGTTGTTTCCAAATTCGAACGAGTCAAGAATGAAACCTTTAATTGTTACGAATTGGTTTCAAGTTCAAATGAGCCAAGAATGGCCATACAAAAGGTTTCAAGTTGTTTCCATGTTGAAACATGTCAAGAACGAAGTTACAAGTTGTTTCCAAATTCGAACGAGTCAAGAATGAAGCCTTAAATTGTTACGAATTGGTTTCAAGTTCAAATGAGCCAAGAAAGGTCCTACAAGAGGTTTCAAGTTGTTTCCATGTTCAAACGAGTCAAGAATGAAGCTAAAAGTTGTTTCCAAATTCGAACGAGTCAAGAATGAAACCTTTAATTGTTACGAATTGGTTTCAAGTTCAAATAAGCCAAGAATGGCCCTACTTGAGGTTTCAAATTATTTCCATGTTCAAACGAGTCAAGAATGAAGCTACAAGTTGTTTCAAAATTCGAACGAGCTAAGAATGAAGCCTTAAATTGTTACGAATTGGTTTCATGTTCAAATGAGCCAAGAATGTTCCTACAAGAGGTTTCAAGTTGTTTTCCATTTCAAACTAGTCAAGAATGAAACTAAAAGTTGTTTCCAAATTCGAACGAGTCAAGAATGAAGCCTTAAATTGTTACGATTGGTTTCATGTTTAAATGAGCCAAGAATGGTCCTACAAGAGGTTTCCAGTTGTTTCCATGTTCAAACATGTCAAGAATGAAGTTACAAGTTGTTTCCAAATTCGAACGAGTCAAGAATGAAGCCTTAAATTGTTACGAATTGGTTTCAAGTTCAAATGAGCCAAGAATGGTCCTACATGAAGTTTCAAGTTGTTTCCATGTTCAAACGAGTCAAGAATGAAGATACAAGTTGTTTCTAATTCGAATGAGTCAATAATGAAGCCTTAAATTCTTACGAATTGGTTTCAAGTTCAAATGAGCCAAGAATGGTCCTACAAGAGGTTTCAAGTTGTTTCCATGTTCAAACGAGTCAAGAATGAAGCTAAAACTTGTTTCCAAATTCGAACGAGTCAAGAATGAAGCCTTAAATTGTTACGAATTGGTTTCAAGTTCAAATGAGCCAAGAATGGTCCTACATGAGGTTTCAAGTTGTTTCCATGTTCAAACGAGTCAAGAATGAAGTTACAAGTTTTTTCCAAATTCGAACGAGTCAATAATGAAGCCTTAAATTGTTACGAATTGGTTTCAAGTTCAAATGAGCCAAGAATGGTCCTACAAGAGGTTTCAAGTTGTTTCCATGTTCAAACGAGTGAAGAATGAAGCTAAAAGTTGTTTCCAAATTCGAACAAGTCAAGAATGAAACCTTAAATTGTTACGAATTGTTTTCACGTTCAGATGAGCCAAGAATGGTCCTACAAGAGGTTTCAAGTTGTTTCAATGTTCAAACAAGTCAAGAATGAAGTTACAAGTTGTTTCGAAATTCGAACGAGTAGAGAATGAAGCCTTGAATTGTTACGAATAGGTTTCAAGTTTAAATGAGCCCAGAATGGTCCTACAAGAGGTTTCAAGTTGTTTCCATGTTCAAACAAGTCAAGAATGAAGCTAAAAGTTGTTTCCAAATTCGAACGAGTCAAGAATGAAACATTTAATTGTAACGAATTTGTTTCAAGTTCAAATGAGCCAAGAATGGCCCTACTTGAGGTTTCAAGTTGTTTCCATGTTCGAACGAGTCAAGAATGAAGCTACAAGTTGTTTCCAAATTCGAACGAGACAAGAATGAAGCCTTAAATTCTTACGAATCGGTTTCATGTTCAAATGAGCCAAGAATGTTCCTACAAGAGGTTTCAAGTTGTTTTCCATTTCAAACGAGTCAAGAATGAAGCTAAAAGTTGTTTCCAAATTCAAACGAGTCAAGAATGAAGCCTTAAATTGCTACGATTGGTTTCATGTTCAAATGAGCCAAGAATGGTCCTACAAGAGGTTTCTAGTTGTTTCCATGTTCAAACAAGTCAAGAATGAAGTTACAAGTTCTTTCCAAATTCGAACGAGTCAAGAATGAAGCCTTAAATTGTTACGAATTGGTTTTAAGTTCAAATGAGCCAAGAATGGTCCTACATGAGGTTTTAAGTTATTTCCATGTTCAAACGAGTCAAGAATGAAGTTAAAAGTTGTTTTCAAATTCGAACGAGACAGGAATGAAACCTTAAATTGTTACGAATTGATTTCATGTTCAAATGAGCCTAGAATGGTCCTACAAAATGTTTCAAGTTGTTTCTGTTAGTAATTGTGCTCTAGAGACAATACTTTTTATATTTTAAGGAAAATATTTATTATTAAGGATTATGTTTTATTGATTATTATTTATTTATTATGTTTTGTTTACTGCGTAATAAATTGAAAGCATAATAAATGTCCTTGGAATTTTGATATGTATTCTATATCTTTAAGTATGTGACTTAAAAATGAGATTATATGAATAGTATCTTATTCCTAAAATTCCCTAGTCGAGTATTATTATTTAAGGACAATAATAATGCACAAAGACTAGTATGTTTCTTGACAGATGACCACATCTCATTGGTCATAGGTATGGGGATACTAAAGTCAAGAACATAAGTGCATGTATCAATGCATGGCACTGGAATGACCCGCCGTGAGATTCTACATGTTAAGTAAGTGTCATAAGTAATTCTCACTGTGATAATGGTGTAATGATCCTTAGACCTGAAATCATTATATTTCTATACGAGAATTAATATACTTTGATTACATTAAAAGTTACCTTTGACCGGGTGATGATAAAAGTGGACATTGGGTATATTATGAATCGTATGAGAAATATGAATGATCTAGATGGGATTTAATCCTCCTAATTTTAGGAGTGATATTATTGGCCTCTTGTTTGAGTGAGACTATGAAATGCACGGCCGTGCTCAAATGTTGATTTGATTTTAATAGTCTACTCATCGATCAAGAAAATAAAGATTAAATTATGAAGAGGATGACACGAGACATGCCTTGAGTTTAATCTATAATATCAAGATTAAAGGGATTATATTACATGGAACATTATTCACGAAAGGCTTAATCGAATCACCGATTTATTATTATTACTTGGGTAGCAATGATGTATTACTAGATGCCGCTCATTGTTTACAATTTTAATTAGATATTAAAATTGTTGCCAACGTAATAATAACCTACAGGGTCACACACAAAGAACGCTTGAAGGAGAAATAATTTAAATTATGAATTTAAATTAAATAAGTAATTTATTTTATTTATGATATTAATTAAGTATGACTTAATTAATTATATAAATAGAATAAATGAATTACTTAAACTAATTCCAAAATTAATAATTAATTAATTAAGTGAGACTTAATTAAATAATTTAAAATTTTGGATTAGTATTAATTATAATTGGATTATAATTAAAAAACTTATTCTTCTCTCTATATAATCTCTTTATTGGCTGAGTTAATAAGAAAGAGATTTTACAAAAACCCTAGCCGCTCTGAGAGAGGAGGAAGATAGAGAGAGAAGAAGTTTTCGGGTGCTAGTACACATCAATCCTTCATGAAAAGTGTTCGTGTGGATACCGTAGAGCATAGATCGCGAGAGCGGGATACGTGGTGATTAAACAAGCTTTGGACCTCCATTAATCTTCCATTAATGAACTGTTAAAGCTTCTAAAGGTATTTATTCTTTATCTCCGAATTAAATCTTTTGTTTTCGCATGGATCCTGCGGAGGGTTTCGCTATTTTGATTTATTTTTCACGTTTATTCCGCTGCGTTTGTGTCACGAAACCCTTCAATGGCATCAGAGCTACTTGCGAAACGTTTTAATTCGGTTATGTGCTTAACAGTTTTTGATATATAAGCATGTATGCGATCTATCATGATTTTATATTGATATAATATGTATATGTATATGTTTATATATATTATGAATATATGATATTCATATGATGTATAATCATGTGATGATTATGTGTGTTGATGTATGTATATGATACATGTTTGTTCTTATTATGGGAATCGTATTCGATACGAATTCTGAAACGGCTGCCGTTGATTTTCTGAAATCTGTGTCCGTTGTCCGATTTTCGCAAACGATATGTGTTTTCTGACTGGAATCGGGTCACTGAGCAATACTGACATAGTCAGCTCTGCGTCTGTAAGCCATTAGATGTCGTTACAGCCTCCAAAACGGTGATTTATGATTTTCTGAAAATTATTTGATTTTCTAAAATTTTGAGTATATGTATGTATATATTATGAATATATGATATTCATGTAATGTATAATCATATGATGATTGTATGTATCTCTGTGTATGTATATATGATATATGCTTGTTCTTGTTATGAGAATTGTATATGATACGATTTCTGAAACACCGTCAGATTTGGAGAAATCTGACTGTTGTATCCGATTTTCGTAAACGATATGTGTTTTCTGACTGGAATCGGGCCAATGAACAAAACTGATAGCTATGCTATCACCGACGGGTCTGTAAGGCGTTTGACGTCGTTAAGGTCCTCGAAATAGCGATTTATTGTCTTCAGAAATCTGTTTTTAATTTTCTGAAATTTTGAAATTTGTTATATATGATTATATGATATGATTATATAATATGAGATATATTATATGTGTTATATGATAGCATGGTGGATGGTTATGGCCTAAAGACCCATAAGATAGTGGTTTTGATTTATGGTTTTGGTTTCTAAATACGACTTGCATGTCGTTTATTCATTGTAATTTAATTATCTCGAATGTAACTCGAGTTCTTCTTGTAATTTCATTAGAATAGTTTTATTTTTATTATTCAATGTAATTATCAATGAAGACTTGCAAGCAAGGAGGCGATCCAAAAGGGGATGATGGAGCAATGAAGAAAGAAGACATGTAATAGATAGTATTTTTAAAACCACCATAGACTGACCTTGATATTTCCATTAGCTTGGAAATATCATATAGGATGGGGCCATAACCAAACACGTTTAATTTATGCACATTACATATATGTATATGATTGCATGTATTGGTATGTATGCGTAGATATAATTGAGATGCATGCTTAATATTGATTAATCATGTATGTATTAGATACGACACCCATGCCATGTTTGCTTAAACAAGATAAAATCTGTAACGATTCAAGATTTTAAAATTAACAAACGATCATGAGATTCTTGTGTTTATGAAATATGGATTTTTAAAACACGGAATTAAATATGGATTTTTGATATCTATAATTGGGATTTTCTGACAAAAGCGGATATGCGTATTCGTAAGGCTGATGGGTTTTAAGTGTGACCATTGGTATCCTCCATCTACCTGGGAAATGAACAATTTAAGATGTCGATTTGAAATATTTGGTTCAAAGAAAAAATTGAGGATCTCTTTATGATGTGATCATGATCGTTATAAATTTTCTAAAACCCCTTAACAAAATATTAAGTTTTACTCGGATGCTTTCCAATGAATGAACACTCATCGAATCCTAGATCGATAAGGGGAAGGACTGTCAGTGGCAGGGGACTCCTATCTATCGTGGTGAGATGCGACGAATATAAACGGTTATATTCGGCCGTTGTATCATTGGGTCTAACTTAACTGAGTCGTCATAATAAGTGAAAATAAACGGTTATATTCAACTATTATGAACTTAGAAGCATAGAGTTTGGTTAAAAGTCTATTAGATAGATAAGATCAATCGTTGTTCACCAAACTATCCAAGAATTATATATGATATAATTGACAACTGTTGTCTACCTAAATAATCATTTTCTAAGGACTTCCAGTGGTTGACTTAGGACATGACGAAATATGGATCTTGGCTCACTAGAAAGAATTATGGGATATACTTTCCAAATTAATAGTAAGGGCTATTAGTTTGATAAAAATAGTGGGAGGTATATGATGATATACCATAATCACTTAAACATAATTAATATTAAATTTGCAATCTAGTTTATTTTATGCACTTTAATATTGTAGATATCAAATGATAAACACAAACAACTTCTCTATGCGATCAGTTCTTGAGAAGGACAAGTTGACGAGAATATATTTCCTTGACTGACATAGGAGCTTGAGGATCGTCCTCGGGCACCACGATATTAGTCAAATCTCTTCCCCTGCTCTTAAAGTTGAGAATGTAACATGTGCAAATCATAGTGCTTATTGGAAGCAAATTGATGTTGCGACTGATGTTTCATGTCTCATGCTCGCAAATATATGTGCTGAGCTTAAGAAGCAATACAAGCATATAGATGCTTATGAAACGATTGAGCACAAGATATATTTGAAAGGACACTATACACTTACAAGTAGGGAGAGTGAGACCCGGTTACACCACATGTTCTAAAGATTATAGGGTATAATGAATACCATTGATATTTTGAGTTTCCAGATTGGTCTGGAGACAGTTAGATTTGATCTTACAATCTTTGGACAAATATTATTCTTATTTTGTTATGAACAATAAAGTGAATAAGATTGGTAAAACACCCATTGAGTTGCTTAGCATGTTGAGAACTGCTGAAAGTAATATGATAAATGCATGAACTACTACTATATTGATGGTAAACATAGGGAATGCAAAAGGGAAAGGAAAATGAAAGGCAAGGAGAAGATTTGATCTAGTTCCGTTGTCAAACCAAAGTCCAATCCCTAAAGCAGACTCTAAAGTCTGAATGAGGTGTTGATAAAGAAGACGATTGTCACTTCTGTGGAAAGTTAGGGGACTAGAAATTAAACTGTCATGCTTAATTGGAAGATCGGAAGATGATGATCAATAAGGGTCAAGCTTAAGGTATCGGGTTGGAATTGGAGTAAAGATAGTTGCTCTGGTTCGAGGAACTCGTTACTTAATTTTTGGCCTATAAGGAAAATTTAGAACTTAATAATTGTTATAGCGTGCTTGCAATTGGCAGAGACATTATTTCAGTTTCTTGTTTGGACAAGAAAGGCTTTTTCATTTTAATTAAATAACAATAGTTGTTTATTCTATTTTGATGATGAGCCTTATAATGTTGCACAACTAATTAACAATTTATATGTTCTAAAGTGACTCAAATAAAATATTACCTTTGGCACTGTTGTTGAGGCCATATTAATGAGAAACGCATTTTCAGAATACATAAGGATGCATTCATGGAAAAGTTTGATTATGAATTATACAAAAGGATGCGAATCTTGGCTTATTTGGCAAAATGACTAAAGCTCCTTTTACCGGACATGGTGAAGGGATCATTGAATGGGTATGACTTATACATAGTGATGTATGTGGTCATATGTGTACAATGACAAAAGGTAGATTTTATTAACTTCATAAAATTTACTAATTATTTTAGTAGATACGGATATATGTATCTTTTGAAGAACTAATCCAAATCATTTGAAAAGTTCAAAGACTATAAAGATGAAGTAGAAAATATCAAAGAAAGGTTTTTGATAGGAGGGATCACACCTTGTTGGACATGGTGCGATCAATGTTGAGTCAATAAATCTTCCAATTAGTTTCTGGGGTTGTACTCTGGAAACGGCTCCACATACACTTAACATTGTTCCTACTAAAATGGTTCAAAAGAATCCTTATGAGATATGGACTGAGAAACGTCACAGCATGTCATTTATGAAAATTTGGGGATGTGAAGCGTTTGTGAAACGTCTAATCTATGACAAGCTAGGACCAAAATCAGATAAATGTAATTTTGTGGAATACCCAACTGAAACAAGGGGTTATTCTTTCTATAATCCTTCCGAGAACAAAGTGTTTGTTGCTCGAACTGCTGAGAGACAGTGGGAGGATAATAGATCTCAATGAAGTTTGAGACCCACATGATAACGTTGAACCAGTGGAGGAACCTGAGTAGAATGTACAAGAAATATAATACTGCTCAAGAAACACAGGTGTTCATAGGTTTAGTAGGATTCGCCATGAGCCCGAGAGATAATATGGATTTCGCTTGACTCAAGATGGTGATGTGATGCTTGTGGATGAAGATGAGCCTCTCACCTACCTAGATACTATAAACACTCCAGATTCTAAGAGATGGCTGGATGCCATTAAATCTGAGATGGAATCCATGTATACTAATCAAGTATGGACTTTGGTTGATCCACCTGAAGGGGTAAAACCTATAGGGTGCAAGTGGGTTTTCAAGAAGAAGACTGACATGGATGCTAATGTACAGACCTATAAGGCACGATTGGTGGCAAAAGGTTTCAAGAAAATTCATGGTATTGACTATGATGAGACCTTTTCACCAGTTGTTATGGTCATGTCCATCAGGATTTTGCTTGCTATAGCTGCTTACTATGACTATGAAATCTGGCAAATGGATGTCAAAACCGCTTTCTTAAATGAGAGCCTTGAAGAAGATATGGATGTGTACATGACACACCCTAAGGGTTTTGTTGATCTAAAGGATGCTGGAAATGTATGTAAGTTGCGTCGATCCATTTATGGATTAAAGCAGGCCTCGAGGAGATGGAACATTTGTTTTCATGAAATAGTCAAAAAGAGTTTGACTTTATTCAGAATGAAGATGAAACTTGTGTTTACAAGAAGTTTCATGGGAGCCATGTGGCATTCCTAGTATTATATGTTGATGATATATTACTAATAGGGAATGACATTCCTTCTCTACAGACTGTGAAGACTTGGTTGAGAAATAATTTCTCAATGAAAGACTCAGGCGATGTGACATATATATTAGGGATCGAGATCTATAGAGATAGATCAAGGTGATTGATCGGCCTAATTTAGAGTACATACATTGACAAAGTTTTGCATCGATTTCAAATGCAAAGAGACTAAAATGGATATGTCCCAATGTCTCAAGGGATAGTGATCTCAAAATAAAATTTGTCCTAAATCATTGGATGATAGGGACTGCATGAGTAAAATTCCATATGCGTCAGCAATTGGTTTTATAATGTATGCAATGATATGTACTTGTCCTGATGTCTCGTATGCTTTAACCATGATGAGTAGATACCGATCTAATCCAGGTGAAGGTCACTGGACGACAGTCAAGAATATTCTTAAGTACTTAAAGAGGACTAAAGATTCATTCTTGTTATATGGAGGAGATGTGAAGCTAGTTGTAAGAGGTTTCAGTGATACTGGTTTCTAGACAGATAACGATAATTTAATGTTTCTGTCTGGCTTTGTGTTTTATTGAGATGTTGTATGCTGGAATGGTTCACAGCAAAGACAATTGTTGATTTTACAATAGAACCTGAGTATATTGATGCTTGTGAAGCAGCCAAGGAGGCTGTTTGGGCATGTACTTAGGAGATATCACCTAATTAATGAGATTAATGATCAAGGAGATATACATATATGTAAAGTGTATACTAATAATAATATTGCAGACACATTGACTAAGGCTTTGTCGCAGCAGAAGCACGAAAGTCACACTAGTTCCATGAGTATTGGATACTTGGGTAATTGGCTCTAGTGCAAGTGGGAGATTGTTAGTAATTGTGCTCTAGAGACAATACTTTTTATATTTTAAGGAAAATATTTATTATTAAGGATTATGTTTTATTGATTATTATTTATTTATTATGTTTTGTTTACTGCGTAATAAATTGAAAGCATAATAAATGTCCTTGGAATTTTGATATGTATTCTATATCTTTAAGTATGTGACTTAAAAATGAGATTATATGAATAGTATCTTATTCCTAAAATTCCCTAGTCGAGTATTATTATTTAAGGACAATAATAATGCACAAAGACTAGTATGTTTCTTGACAGATGACCACATCTCATTGGTCATAGGTATGGGGATACTAAAGTCAAGAACATAAGTGCATGTATCAATGCATGGCACTGGAATGACCCGCCGTGAGATTCTACATGTTAAGTAAGTGTCATAAGTAATTCTCACTGTGATAATGGTGTAATGATCCTTAGACCTGAAATCATTATATTTCTATACGAGAATTAATATACTTTGATTACATTAAAAGTTACCTTTGACCGGGTGATGATAAAAGTGGACATTGGGTATATTATGAATCGTATGAGAAATATGAATGATCTAGATGGGATTTAATCCTCCTAATTTTAGGAGTGATATTATTGGCCTCTTGTTTGAGTGAGACTATGAAATGCACGGCCGTGCTCAAATGTTGATTTGATTTTAATAGTCTACTCATCGATCAAGAAAATAAAGATTAAATTATGAAGAGGATGACACGAGACATGCCTTGAGTTTAATCTATAATATCAAGATTAAAGGGATTATATTACATGGAACATTATTCACGAAAGGCTTAATCGAATCACCGATTTATTATTATTACTTGGGTAGCAATGATGTATTACTAGATGCCGCTCATTGTTTACAATTTTAATTAGATATTAAAATTGTTGCCAACGTAATAATAACCTACAGGGTCACACACAAAGAACGCTTGAAGGAGAAATAATTTAAATTATGAATTTAAATTAAATAATTAATTTATTTTATTTATGATATTAATTAAGTATGACTTAATTAATTATATAAATAGAATAAATGAATTACTTAAACTAATTCCAAAATTAATAATTAATTAATTAAGTGAGACTTAATTAAATAATTTAAAATTTTGGATTAGTATTAATTATAATTGGATTATAATTAAAAACCTTATTCTTCTCTCTATATAATCTCTTTATTGGCTGAGTTAATAAGAAAGAGATTTTACAAAAACCCTAGCCGCTCTGAGAGAGGAGGAAGATAGAGAGAGAAGAAGTTTTCGGGTGCTAGTACACATCAATCCTTCATGAAAAGTGTTCGTTTGGATACCGTAGAGCGTAGATCGCGAGAGCGGGATACGTGGTGATTAAACAAGCTTTGGACCTCCATTAATCTTCCATTAATGAACTGTTAAAGCTTCTAAAGGTATTTATTCTTTATCTCCGAATTAAATCTTTTGTTTTCGCATGGATCCTGCGGAGGGTTTCGCTATTTTGATTTATTTTTCACGTTTATTCCGCTGCGTTTGTGTCACGAAACCCTTCAGTTTCCAGGTTCAAACAAGTCAAGAATGAAATTACAAGTTATTTCCAAATTCGAACGAATCAAGAATCAAGCCTTAAATTGTTACGAATTGGTTTCATGTGCAAATGAGCCAAGAATGGTCCTACAAGTGGTTTCAAGTTGTTTCCATGTTCAAACGAGTCAAGAATGAAGTTACAAGTTGTTTCCAAATTCGAACGAGTCAATAATAAAGCCTTAAATTGTTACGAATTGGTTTCAAGTTCAAATGAGCCAAGAATGGTCCTACAAGAGGTTTCAAGTTGTTTCCATGTTCAAACTAGTCAAGAATGAAGCTAAAAGTTGTTTCCAAATTCGAACGAGTCAAGAATGAAACCTTAAATTGTTACGAATTGGTTTCATGTTCAAATGAGCCAAGAATGGTCATACAAGAGGTTTCAAGTTGTTCCTAGGTTCAAACAAGTCAAGAATGAAATTACAAGTTATTTCCAAATTCGAACGAGTCAAGAATCAAGCCTTAAATTGTTACGAATTGGTTTCATGTTCAAATAAGCCAAGAATGGTCCTACAAGAGATTTCAAGCTGTTTCCATGTTCAAATGAGTCAAGAATGAAGCTAAAAGTTGTTTTCAAATTCGAACGAGACATGAATGAAACCTTAAATTGGTACGAATTGAGTTCATGTTCAAATGAGCCAAGAATGGTCCTACAAAAGGTTTCAAGTTGTTTCCAGCTTCAAACAAGTCAAGAATGAAATTACAAGTTGTTTCTAAATTTGAACGAGTCAAGAATCAAGCCTTAAATTGTTACGAATTGGTTTCATGTGCAAATGAGCCAAGAATGAACCTACAAGAGGTTTTAAATGGTTTTCATGTCCAAACGAGTCAAGAATGAAGCTAAAAAAAATTTCCAAATTCGAACGTGTCAAGAACGAAGCCTTAAATTGTTACGAATTGGTTTCATGTTCAAATGAGCCAAGAATGGTCCTACAAGTAGTTTCAAGTTGTTTCCATGTTCAAACGAGTCAAGAATGAAGCTACAAGTTGTTTCTAAATTCAAACGAGTCAAGAATGAAGCCTTAAATTGTTACGAATTGGTTTCATGTTCAAATGAGCCAAGAATGGTCCTACAAGAGGTTTCAAGTTATTTCCATGTTCAAACAAGTCAAGAATGAAGCTAAAAGTTGTTTCCAAATTCGAACGAGTCAAGAATGAAGCCTTAAATTCGTACGAATTAGTTTCATGTTCAAATGAGCCAAGAATGGTACTACAAGAGGTTTCAAGTTATTTCCATGTTCAAACGAGTCAAGAATAAAGCTACAAGTTGTTTCCAAATTTGAACGAGTCAAGAATGAAGCATTAAATTATTACGAATTGGTTTCATGTTCAAATGAGCCAAGAATGGTCCTACAAGAGGTTTCAAGTTGTTTCCATGTTCAAACAAGTCAAGAATGAAACCTTAAATTGTTAGGAATTGGTTTCATGTTCAAATGAGCCAAGAATGGTCCTACCAGAGGTTTCAAGTTGTTTCCAGGTTCAAACAAGTCAAGAATGAAATTACAAGTTGTTTCCAAATTCGAACGAGTCAAGAATCAAGCCTTAAATTGTTATGAATTGGTTTCATGTTCAAATGAGCCAAGAATGGTCCTACAAGAGGTTTCAAGTTGTTTCCATGTTCAAACGAGTCAAGAATGAAGATTCAGGTTGTTTTCAAATTCGAACGAGACAAGAATGAAGCCTTAAATTCTTACGAATTGGTTTCATGTTCAAATGAGCCAAGAATGTTCCTACAAGAGGTTTCAAGTTGTTTTCCATTTCAAACGAGTCTTGAATGAAGCTAAAAGTTGTTTCCAAATTCGAACGAGTCAAGAATGAAACCTTAAATTGTTACGAATTGGTTTCATGTTCAAATGAGCCAAGAATGGTCCTACAAGAGGTTTCAAGTTGTTCCCAGGTTCAAACAAGTCTAGAATGAAATTACAAGTTATTTCCAAATTCGAACGAGTCAAGAATCAAGCCTTAAATTGTTACGAATTGGTTTCATTTTCAAATAAGCCAAGAATGGTCCTACAAGAGGTTTCAAGTTGTTTCCATGTTCAAACGAGTCAACAATGAAGTTACAAGTTGTTTCCAAATTCGAACGAGTCAAGAATGAAGCCTTAAATTGTTACGAATTGGTTTCATGTTCAAATGAGCCAAGAATGGTCCTAGAAGAAGTTTCAAGTTATTTCCATGTTCAAACGAGTCATGAATGAAGCTACAAGTTGCTTCTAAATTCGAACGAGTCAAGAATAAAGCCTTAAATTGTTACGAATTGGTTTTTTGTTCAAATGAGCCAAGAATGTTCCTATAAGAGGTTTCAAGTTGTTTTCCATGTTCAAACGAGTCAAGAATGAAGCTAAAAGCTCTTTCCAAATTCGAACGAGTCAAGAATGAAGCCTTAAATTGTTACGAATTAGTTTCGTGTTCAAATGAGCCAAAAATGGTCCTACAAGAGGTTTCAAGTTGTTTCCATGTTCAAACAAGTCAAGAATGAAGTTACAAGTTGTTTCCAAATTCGAACGATTCAATAATGAAGCCTTAAATTGTTACAAATTGGTTTTATGTTCAAATGTACCAAGAATGTTCCTACAAGAGGTTTCAATTTGTTTTCCATGTTCAAACATGGTTTAAACTTGTTTTCCATGTTCAAACATGTCAAGAATGAAGCTAAAAGTTGTTTCCAAATTCGAACTCGTCAAGAATGAAGCCTTAAATTGTTACGAATTGGTTTCATGTTCAAATGAGCCAAGAATTGTCCTACAAGAGGTTTAAAGTTGTTTCCATGTTCAAACAAGTCAAGAATGAAGTTACAAGTTGTTTCCATATTTGAACGAGTCAAGAATGAAGCCTTAATTTGTTACGAATTGGTTTCATGTTCAAATGAGCCAAGAATATTCCTACAAGAGGTTTCAAGTTGTTTTCCTTGTTCAAACGAGTCAAGAATGAAGCTAAAAGTTGTTTCCAAATTTGAACGAGTCAAGAATGAAGCCTTAAATTCGTACGAATTAGTTTCATGTTCAAATGAGCCAAGAATGGTACTACAAGAGGTTTCAAGTTATTTCCATGTTCAAACGAGTCAAGAATGAAGCTACAAGTTGTTTCCAAATTTGAACGAGTCAAGAATGAAGCATTAAATTATTACGAATTGGTTTCATGTTCAAATGAGCCAAGAATGGTCCTACAAGAGGTTTCAAGTTGTTTCCATGTTCAAACAAGTCAAGAATGAAGTTACAAATTGTTTCCATATTTGAACGAGTCAAGAATGAAGCCTTAATTTGTTACGAATTGGTTTCATGTTCAAATGAGCCAAGAATGGTCCTACAAGAGGTTTCAAGTTATTTCCATGTTCAAACGAGTCAAGAATGAAGCTACAAGTTATTTCCAAATTCGAACGAGTCAAGAATGAAGCCTTAAATTGTTACGAATTAGTTTTATGTTCAAATGAGCCAAGAATGGTCCTACAAGAGGTTTCAAGTTGTTTCCATGTTCAAACAAGTCAAGAATGAAGTTACAAGTTGTTTCCAAATTCGAACGAGTCAAGAATAAAGCCTTAAATTCGTACGAATTAGTTTCATGTTCAAATGAGCCAAGAATGGTACTAGAAGAGGTTTCAAGTTATTTCCATGTTCAAACGAGTCAAGAATGAAGCTACAAGTTGTTTCCAAATTTGAACGAGTCAAGATTGAAGCCTTAAATTGTTACTAATTGGTTTCAAGTTCAAATGAGACAAGAATGGTCCTACAAGAGGTTTCAAGTCATTTTCCATGTTCAAACGAGTCATGAATGAAGCTAAAAGTTGTTTCCAAATTCGAACGGGTCAAGAATGAAACCTTAAATTGTTATGAATTAGTTTCATGTTCAAATGTGCCAAGAATGGTCCTACAAGAGGTTTCAAGTTGTTTCCATGTTCAAACAAGTCAAGAATGAAGCTAAAAGTTGTTTCCAAATTCGAACGAGTCAAGAATGAAACCTTAAATTGTTACTAATTGGTTTCAAGTTCAAATGAGCCAAGAATGGTCCTACAAGTGGTTTCAAGTTGTTTCCATGTTCGAACGAGTCAAGAATGAAGTTAAAAGTTATTTCCAAATTCGAACGAGTCAAGAATGAAGCCTTAAATTCGTACGAATTAGTTTCATGTTCAAATGAGCCAAGAATGGTACTAGAAGAGGTTTCAAGTTATTTCCATGTTCAAACGAGTCAAGAATGAAGCTACAAGTTGTTTCCAAATTTGAACGAGTCAAGAATGAAGCATTAAATTATTACGAATTGGTTTCATGTTCAAATGAGCCAAGAATGGTCCTACAAGAGGTATCAAGTTATTTCCATGTTCAAACGAGTCAAGAAAGATGCTACAAGTTGTTTCCAAATTCGAACGAGTCAAGAATGAAGCCTTAAATTATTACGAATTGGTTTCATATTCAAATGAGCCAAGAATGGTCCTACAAGAGGTATCAAGTTATTTCCATGTTCAAACGAGTCAAGAATGAAGCTACAAGTTGTTTCCAAATTCGAACGAGTCAAGAATGAAGCCTTAAATTATTACGAATTGGTTTCATATTC
Source organism: Oenanthe sinensis (assembly GCA_028671895.1). Classification (NCBI taxonomy): domain Eukaryota; kingdom Viridiplantae; phylum Streptophyta; class Magnoliopsida; order Apiales; family Apiaceae; genus Oenanthe; species Oenanthe sinensis. The sequence goes on along the minus strand of JAPMAC010000225.1, from coordinate 321,435 downwards.
AAATGAGCCAAGAATGGTCCTACAAGAGGTTTCAAGTTATTTCCATGTTCAAACGAGTCAAGAATGAAGCTACAAGTTGTTTCCAAATTCGAACGAGTCAATAATGAAGCCTTAAATTCGTACGAATTAGTTTCATGTTCAAATGAGCCAAGAATGGTACTACAAGAGGTTTCAAGTTATTTCCATGTTCAAACGAGTCAAGAATGAAGCTAAAAGTTGTTTCCAAATTCGAACGAGTCAAGAATGAAGCCTTAAATTCGTACGAATTAGTTTCATGTTCAAATGAGCCAAGAATGGTACTACAAGAGGTTTCAAGTTATTTCCATGTTCAAACGAGTCAAGAATGAAGCTACATGTTGTTTCCAAATTGGAACGAGTCAAGAATGAAGCAGTAACTTATTACGAATTGGTTTCATGTTCAAATGAGCCAAGAATGGTCCTACAAGAGGTTTCAAGTTGTTTCCATGTTCAAACAAGTCAAGAATGAAGTTACAAATTGTTTCCATATTTGAACGAGTCAAGAATGAAGCCTTAATTTGTTACGAATTGGTTTCATGTTCAAATGAGCCAAGAATGGTCCTACAAGAGGTTTCAAGTTATTTCCATGTTCAAACGAGTCAAGAATGAAGCTACAAGTTATTTCCAAATTCGAACGAGTCAAGAATGAAGCCTTAAATTGTTACGAATTAGTTTTATGTTCAAATGAGCCAAGAATGGTCCTACAAGAGGTTTCAAGTTGTTTCCATGTTCAAACAAGTCAAGAATGAAGTTACAAGTTGTTTCCAAATTCGAACGAGTCAAGAATGAAGCCTTAAATTCGTACGAATTAGTTTCATGTTCAAATGAGCCAAGAATGGTACTAGAAGAGGTTTCAAGTTATTTCCATGTTCAAACGAGTCAAGAATGAAGCTACAAGTTGTTTCCAAATTTGAACGAGTCAAGATTGAAGCCTTAAATTGTTACTAATTGGTTTCAAGTTCAAATGAGACAAGAATGGTCCTACAAGAGGTTTCAAGTCATTTTCCATGTTCAAACGAGTCATGAATGAAGCTAAAAGTTGTTTCCAAATTCGAACGGGTCAAGAATGAAACCTTAAATTGTTATGAATTAGTTTCATGTTCAAATGTGCCAAGAATGGTCCTACAAGAGGTTTCAAGTGGTTTCCATGTTCAAACAAGTCAAGAATGAAGTTACAAGTTGTTTCCAAATTCGAACGAGTCAAGAATGAAGCCTTAAATTGTTACTAATTGGTTTCAAGTTCAAATGAGCCAAGAATGGTCCTACAAGTGGTTTCAAGTTGTTTCCATGTTCGAACGAGTCAAGAATGAAGTTAAAAGTTATTTCCAAATTCGAACGAGTCAAGAATGAAGCCTTAAATTCGTACGAATTAGTTTCATGTTCAAATGAGCCAAGAATGGTACTAGAAGAGGTTTCAAGTTATTTCCATGTTCAAACGAGTCAAGAATGGAGCTACAAGTTGTTTCCAAATTTGAACGAGTCAAGAATGAAGCATTAAATTATTACGAATTGGTTTCATGTTCAAATGAGCCAAGAATGGTCCTACAAGAGGTATCAAGTTCTTTCCTTGTTCAAACGAGTCAAGAAAGATGCTACAAGTTGTTTCCAAATTCGAACGAGTCAAGAATGAAGCCTTAAATTATTACGAATTGGTTTCATATTCAAATGAGCCAAGAATGGTCCTACAAGAGGTTTCAAGTTATTTCCATGTTCAAACGAGTCAAGAATGAAGCTACAAGTTGTTTCCAAATTCGAACGAGTCAAGAATGAAGCCTTAAATTGTTACGAATTGGTTTCATGTTCAAATGAGCCAAGAATATTCCTACAAGAGGTTTCAAGTTGTTTTCCATGTTCAAACGAGTCAAGAATGAAGCTAAAAGTTGTTTCCAAATTCGAACGAGTCAATAATGAAGCCTTAAATTCGTACGAATTAGTTTCATGTTCAAATGAGCCAAGAATGGTACTACAAGAGGTTTCAAGTTATTTCCATGTTCAAACGAGTCAAGAATGAAGCTACATGTTGTTTCCAAATTGGAACGAGTCAAGAATGAAGCAGTAACTTATTACGAATTGGTTTCATGTTCAAATGAGCCAAGAATGGTCCTACAAGAGGTTTCAAGTTGTTTCCATGTTCAAACGAGTCAAGAATGAAGCTACATGTTGTTTCCAAATTGGAACGAGTCAAGAATGAAGCAGTAACTTATTACGAATTGGTTTCATGTTCAAATGAGCCAAGAATGGTCCTACAAGAGGTTTCAAGTTGTTTCCATGTTCAAACAAGTCAAGAATGAAGTTACAAGTTGTTTCCAAATTTGAACGAGTCAAGAATGAAGCCTTAATTTGTTACGAATTGGTTTCATGTTCAAATGAGCCAAGAATGGTCCTACAAGAGGTTTCAAGTTATTTCCATGTTCAAACGAGTCAAGAATGAAGCTACAAGTTGTTTCCAAATTCGAACGAGTCAAGAATGAAGCCTTAAATTGTTACGAATTAGTTTCATGTTCAAATGAGCCAAGAATGGTCCTACAAGAGGTTTCAAGTTGTTTCCATGTTCAAACAAGTCAAGAATGAAGTTACAAGTTATTTCCAAATTCGAACGAGTCAAGAATGAAGCCTTAAATTCGTAGGAATTAGTTTCATGTTCAAATGAGCCAAGAATGGTACTAGAAGAGGTTTCAAGTTATTTCCATGTTCAAACGAGTCAAGAATGAAGCTACAAGTTGTTTCCAAATTTGAACGAGTCAAGATTGAAGCCTTAAATTGTTACTAATTGGTTTCAAGTTCAAATGAGACAAGAATGGTCCTACAAGAGGTTTGAAGTCGTTTTCCATGTTCAAACGAGTCATGAATGAAGCTAAAAGTTGTTTCCAAATTCGTACGGGTCAAGAATGAAACCTTAAATTGTTATGAATTAGTTTCATGTTCAAATGTGCCAAGAATGGTCCTACAAGAGGTTTCAAGTTGTTTCCATGTTCAAACAAGTCAAGAATGAAGTTACAAGTTGTTTCCAAATTCGAACGAGTCAAGAATGAAGCCTTAAATTGTTACTAATTGGTTTCAAGTTCAAATGAGCCAAGAATGGTCCTACAAGTGGTTTCAAGTTGTTTCCATGTTCGAACGAGTCAAGAATGAAGTTAAAAGTTATTTCGAAATTCGAACGAGTCAAGAATGAAGCCTTAAATTCGTACGAATTAGTTTCATGTTCAAATGAGCCAAGAATGGTACTAGAAGAGGTTTCAAGTTATTTCCATGTTCAAACGAGTCAAGAATGAAGCTACAAGTTGTTTCCAAATTTGAACGAGTCAAGAATGAAGCATTAAATTATTACGAATTGGTTTCATGTTCAAATGAGCCAAGAATGGTCCTACAAGAGGTATCAAGTTGTTTCCTTGTTCAAACGAGTCAAGAAAGATGCTACAAGTTGTTTCCAAATTCGAACGAGTCAAGAATGAAACCTTAAATTGTTATGAATTAGTTTCATGTTCAAATGTGCCAAGAATGGTCCTACAAGAGGTTTCAAGTTGTTTCCATGTTCAAACAAATCAAGAATGAAGTTACAAGTTGTTTCCAAATTCGAACGAGTCAAGAATGAAGCCTTAAATTGTTACTAAGTGGTTTCAAGTTCAAATGAGCCAAGAATGGTCCTACAAGTGGTTTCAAGTTGTTTCCATGTTCGAACGAGTCAAGAATGAAGTTAAAAGTTGTTTCCCAATTCGAACGAGTCAAGAATGAAACCTTAAATTGTTACGAATTGGTTTCATGTTCAAATGAGCCAAGAATGGTCGTACAAGAGGTTTCAAGTTGTTTCCATGTTCAAACAAATCAAGAACGAAGTTACAAGTTGTTTCCAAATTCGAACGAGTCAAGAATGAAGCCTTAAATTGTTACGAATTGGTTTCAAGTTCAATTGAGCCAAGAATGGTCCTACAAGAGGTTTCAAGTTGTTTCCATGTTCGAACGAGTCAAGAATGAAGTTAAAAGTTATTTCCAAATTCGAACGAGTCAAGAATGAAGCCTTAAATTCGTACGAATTAGTTTCATGTTCAAATGAGCCAAGAATGGTCGTACAAGAGGTTTCAAGTTGTTTCCATGTTCAAACAAATCAAGAACGAAGTTACAAGTTGTTTCCAAATTCGAACGAGTCAAGAATGAAGCCTTAAATTGTTACGAATTGGTTTCAAGTTCAATTGAGCCAAGAATGGTCCTACAAGAGGTTTCAAGTTGTTTCCATGTTCAAATGAGTCAAGAATGAAGTTACAAGTTTTTTCCAAATTCGAACGAGTCAAGAATGAAGCCTTAAATTGTTACAATTTAGTTTCATGTTCAAATGAGCCAAGAATGGTTCTACAAGAGGTTTCAAGTTGTTTCCATGTTCAAACAAGTCAACAATGAAGTTACAAGTTGTTTCCAAATTCGAACGAGTCAAGAATGAAGCCTTAAATTGTTACAAATTGGTTTCATGTTCAAATGAGACAAGAATGGTCCTACAAGAGGTTTCAAGTTATTTCCATGTTCAAACGAGTCAAGAATGAAGCTACAAGTTGTTTCTAAATTCGAACGAGTCAAGAATGAAGCCTTAAATTATTACGAATTGGTTTCATGTTCAAATGAGCCAAGAATGTTCCTATAAGAGGTTTCAAGTTGTTTTCCATGTTCAAACGAGTCAAGAATGAAGCTAAAAGTTCTTTCCAAATTCGAACGAGTCAAGAATGAAGCCTTAAATTGTTACGAATTAGTTTCATGTTCAAATGAGCCAAGAATGGTCCTACAAGAGGTTTCAAGTTGTTTCCATGTTCAAACAAGTCAAGAATGAAGTTACAAGTTGTTTCCAAATTCGAACGATTCAAGAATGAAGCCTTAAATTGTTACGAATTGGTTTTATGTTCAAATGAGACAAGAATGGTCCTCCAAGAGGTTTCAACTTGTTTACATGTTCAAACGCGTCAAGAATGAAGTTACAAGTAGTTTCCAAATTCGAACGAGTCAAGAATGAAGCCTTAAATTGTTACGAATTGGTTTCATGTTCAAATGAGCCAAGAATATTCCTATAAAAGGTTTCAAGTTGTTTTCCATGTTCAAACGAGTCAAGAATGAAGCTACAAGTTCTTTCCAAATTCGAACGAGTCAAGAATGAAGCCTTAAATTGTTACGAATTAGTTTCATGTTCAAATGAGCCAAGAATGGTCCTACAAGAGGTTTCAAGTTGTTTCCATGTTCAAACAAGTCAAGAATGAAGTTACAAGTTGTTTCCAAATTCGAACGATTCAAGAATGAAGCCTTAAATTGTTACGAATTGGTTTTATGTTCAAATGAGCCAAGAATGGTCGTACAAGAGGTTTCAAGTTGTTTCCATGTTCAAACAAATCAAGAACGAAGTTACAAGTTGTTTCCAAATTCGAACGAGTCAAGAATGAATCCTTAAATTGTTACGAATTGGTTTCAAGTTCAATTGAGCCAAGAATGGTCCTACAAGAGGTTTCAAGTTGTTTCCATGTTCAAATGAGTCAAGAATGAAGTTACAAGTTTTTTCCAAATTCGAACGAGTCAAGAATGAAGCCTTAAATTGTTACAATTTAGTTTCATGTTCAAATGAGCCAAGAATGGTTCTACAAGAGGTTTCAAGTTGTTTCCATGTTCAAACAAGTCAACAATGAAGTTACAAGTTGTTTCCAAATTCGAACGAGTCAAGAATGAAGCCTTAAATTGTTACAAATTGGTTTCATGTTCAAATGAGCCAAGAATGGTCCTACAAGAGGGTTCAAGTTATTTCCATGTTCAAACGAGTCAAGAATGAAGCTACAAGTTGTTTCTAAATTCGAACGATTCAAGAATGAAGCCTTAAATTGTTACGAATTGGTTTTATGTTCAAATGAGCCAAGAATGGTCCTCCAAGAGGTTTCAAGTTGTTTACATGTTCAAACAGGTCAAGAATGAAGTTACAAGTAGTTTCCAAATTCGAACGAGTCAAGAATGATGCCTTAAATTGTTACGAATTGGTTTCATGTTCAAATGAGCCAAGAATGTTCCTATAAGAGGTTTCAAGTTGTTTTCCATGTTCAAACGAGTCAAGAATGAAGCTACAAGTTCTTTCCAAATTCGAACGAGTCAAGAATGAAGCCTTAAATTGTTACGAATTAGTTTCATGTTCAAATGAGCCAAGAATGGTCCTACAAGAGGTTTTAAGTTGTTTCCATGTTCAAACAAGTCAAGAATGAAGTTACAAGTTGTTTCCAAATTCGAACGATTCAAGAATGAAGCCTTAAATTGTTACGAATTGGTTTTATGTTCAAATGAACCAAGAATTTTACTACAAGAGGTTTCAATTTGTTTTCCATGTTCAAACATGGTTTAAAGTTGTTTTCCATGTTCAAAGATGTCAAGAATGAAGCTAAAAGTTGTTTCCAAATTCGAACTAGTCAAGAATGAAGCCTTAAATTATTACGAATTGGTTTCATGTTCAAATGAGCCAAGAATGGTCCTACAAGAGGTTTCAAGTTGTTTCTTTGTTCAAACAAGTCAAGAATGAAGTTACAAGTTGTTTCCAAATCTGAACGAGTCAAGAATGAAGCCTTAATTTGTTACGAATTGGTTTCATGTTCAAATGAGCCAAGAATGGTCCTACAAGAGGTATCAAGTTGCTTCCATGTTCAAACGAGTCAAGAATGATGCTACAAGTTGTTTCCAAATTCGAACGAGTCAAGAATGAAGCATTAAATTGTTACGAATTGGTTTCATATTCAAATGAGCCAAGAATGGTCCTACTAGAGGTTTCAAGTTATTTCCATGTTCAAACGAGTCAAGAATGAAGTTACAAGTTGTTTCCAAATTCGAACGATTCAAGAATGAAGCCTTAAATTGTTACGAATTGGTTTTATGTTCAAATGAGCCAAGAATGGTCGTACAAGAGGTTTCAAGTTGTTTCCATGTTCAAACAAATCAAGAACGAAGTTACAAGTTGTTTCCAAATTCGAACGAGTCAAGAATGAAGCCTTAAATTGTTACGAATTGGTTTCAAGTTCAATTGAGCCAAGAATGGTCCTACAAGAGGTTTCAAGTTGTTTCCATGTTCAAATGAGTCAAGAATGAAGTTACAAGTTTTTTCCAAATTCGAACGAGTCAAGAATGAAGCCTTAAATTGTTACAATTTAGTTTCATGTTCAAATGAGCCAAGAATGGTTCTACAAGAGGTTTCAAGTTGTTTCCATGTTCAAACAAGTCAACAATGAAGTTACAAGTTGTTTCCAAATTCGAACGAGTCAAGAATGAAGCCTTAAATTGTTACAAATTGGTTTCATGTTCAAATGAGCCAAGAATGGTCCTACAAGAGGGTTCAAGTTATTTCCATGTTCAAACGAGTCAAGAATGAAGCTACAAGTTGTTTCTAAATTCGAACGATTCAAGAATGAAGCCTTAAATTGTTACGAATTGGTTTTATGTTCAAATGAGCCAAGAATGTTCCTATAAGAGGTTTCAAGTTGTTTTCCATGTTCAAACGAGTCAAGAATGAAGCTACAAGTTCTTTCCAAATTCGAACGAGTCAAGAATGAAGCCTTAAATTGTTACGAATTAGTTTCATTTTCAAATGAGCCAAGAATGGTCCTACAAGAGGTTTTAAGTTGTTTCCATGTTCAAACAAGTCAAGAATGAAGTTACAAGTTGTTTCCAAATTCGAACGATTCAAGAATGAAGCCTTAAATTGTTACGAATTGGTTTTATGTTCAAATGAACCAAGAATTTTCCTACAAGAGGTTTCAATTTGTTTTCCATGTTCAAACATGGTTTAAAGTTGTTTTCCATGTTCAAAGATGTCAAGAATGAAGCTAAAAGTTGTTTCCAAATTCGAACTAGTCAAGAATGAAGCCTTAAATTATTACGAATTGGTTTCATGTTCAAATGAGCCAAGAATGGTCCTACAAGAGGTTTCAAGTTGTTTCTTTGTTCAAACAAGTCAAGAATGAAGTTACAAGTTGTTTCCAAATCTGAACGAGTCAAGAATGAAGCCTTAATTTGTTACGAATTGGTTTCATGTTCAAATGAGCCAAGAATGGTCCTACAAGAGGTATCAAGTTGTTTCCATGTTCAAACGAGTCAAGAATGATGCTACAAGTTGTTTCCAAATTCGAACGAGTCAAGAATGAAGCATTGTAAAGCATAATGTAACGTAGTATGTAATAGTGATAACAATAACTCAACTAAGAAACAAAGACAGACAAATAATACTAATATGCAGCACAGGAATCCAGAAGGACATAATCAAGAAGATAATACATTCATCATTGCTGAACATTCAAGACAGAAGAATTACTGAACGTCAGGGAGAGAAGTTCATTAACATGTTCAAGCCTCAGTGACAAATAAGAGTTCAGATGACTTCATTCTAAAGACAGAGCAGTGATCCATGTATAATTGTCAAAGGGTTTCAGTGATCAGAAGCAATGCAAAAGTCCAGGGTTAGTCAGCTGAAACAGAACAGAGATTAAGGGAATTCATTCGGTGTTAGTCGTTTGTGAACCAGACCAGTGCACTAAGCGTCAGCATAACAAGAAGAGAATTATCTTAATTAATCAGAAGAAAATCAGCTGATCAAGCCAAGTCAGAAGAGTAAAATTCAAGTAGTAATTAATTCAAGAATTCGAGTTAAATATGCTAAGGAAGGTTTTACTACAATTGATGGTTATTACTCTTGAAGCAGTGAAGAGGTGCAGTCTACATTTCAAGGTGCAACAAAATTGTCAAGTAAAAGCACAAGAAATGGTGCCCAAGTCATGAGTGGCACCTATACAGGGAAACCACTGTATAGGCGCAACTCAAAGTCTAACAGGTACAAGCAAGGCTCACTTATTCTAAGGGATGAGTGGCGCCTGTACAGGGAACACACTGTACAGGCGCAACTCACAAACAAGGCGCAACATGCTGTGAAATCTCTAAGGCATGAGTGGCGCCTATACAGGGTAACCACTGTATAGGCGCAACTCACACAAAAGGCGCCACTCAAGAATACAAATTCAACAAGCTTCAAGTGGCGCCACTACACCACTTCCACTGTGAAGGCGCCACTCAGGACTTAGCATTGTGGGAAAATTTCCAAGAAGTCTACAAATATATATGGGTTCAAATCAATTGTTTTAATGAGTTATCATCTTCAAGCATTCAACACACACAGCCGGGAAGCTCCATTAAAGCTAGACATTTATTTCTCCCAACTGTATTTGTTGTAATATTGTTTTGAACCCACTGCAGCTAATCATTTGATTAGATTTGTAGCACCACAGGGATTTAATAATAACTTGTTATTTCCCAGCTTTGTGTTTTATTCACTGCCATTTTCATATCTTCTAAAACACAAACAATTCCGCAAGTAAACTCGAAATATCTACAACATCATATTCAACCCCCCCCCCTTCTATGATGATTTTGGACCTAACAATTGGTATCAGAGCTTGTTGATTGACTTTACAAATCAAGATCCAAAAATAGTTTTTCTAAAAAGTAGATTTTTAGATCTAGAAAAATTTATCTTGAATTTTCTTTTATTTTTAAAGATAATTCAATTTCGAATTTTTCCTTGATTTTTAATTCACTAATAATTAAAAAGCTATCAATCATCAAGAATTCGAATTAAAATTAAATTCTCAATATTTAATTTTTATTTGAATTGATTTTAATTTTTGAGAAATTAATTATTTCTTAAGACTTAAAATTCTTAACAACCATGAGTACCCAAAAATTAAGCAGTATCAAAATTCCCACCTTCGACAAAAATGAATACATTTTGTGGAAAAAGAAGATGACCATTTTCATTAAGACTTGTAATTCTCAATATCTAGGAATTCTTGAAAATGGACCCTATGTTCCTCAAAAGCTTACACCGGAAACAGTTTCAGAAGACGGCGTTCGGATTCCTCAAGGTTTTACCCCAAAGGAACCATCAGAGTTTACTGATACTGATAAAGAGAGAGTGGCATGGGACAATCATCTACAATGCATCTTGATGGATTCTTTGGACACAACTATGCTAAATCAGGTGATAAATTGCACCAGTGCCAAACAGATGTGGGACACGATTGATCTGTTGATGGAGGGTACAGCTGAAGTGAAGGAAAACAGGCTAGACATTCTTACCTCCCAATATGAAGCATTCAAGTCATTACCTGGAGAAAGTATCACTCAGGTTTTCGAGAGATACAACAAATTGCTAAATGACTTGTCTCTACATGGGAAGACCTACACACGTAGGGAGATCAACAGAAAGTTTATGTTGACACTGCCAGCACACCTAGAGCACAAAATTTCTGCCATCAGAGAAAGAAGTGATATAAATGATATGTCAATTGAAATGCTATATGGAAAGCTCAAGACTCATGAGATGGAGCAAGAGCAGAGACAAATCATTTATGGCTCAGGTACAGTGGACAGTAAGAATTCTGCACTGCTGAAAACAACAGCTCTTGTAGCCAAGGACATTGCTGTGAGAGAGACCAACAAAGAAGCACCTGCAGTCGAGAAAGAAGAAATCTTAGAAGCTGAATTCACAGAGAATTCTCAACCGGGTGATGAAGACGACTTCTATTCAATAGAAGAACTTGAACAACTGGAAAACAAGACTATGGCCTACATGGCAGGAAAGTTCAAGAACCTCAGATTCAGAAGGAACCCAAAGTTCAAATTTAAGAGTAATTCAAGTTACAGTGGTTCCAGGGACAAAAGCAGTAATCGAGGTGGATCGTCTTCAGGGTCTCACAGCAGAGGAGGCTATAAGACAGGGATGGTAGATAGAAGCAAGTTTAAATGCTACAATTGTGGAGAACCCGGTCATTTTGCAACAGAATGCCAGAAACCAAGACAAGGGAATGAAAGGAAGGAGTCCTACGATGAATTAAAGCAGAAATATGATGCGCTGGTGAAGAAGCATCAAGGAAGAGCTTATATAGCTGAAGGCAAGAGCTGGGATGATTCTGACATCGATGAAGAAGAGGTCTATGGAAATCTTGCACTAATGGCAGACTCTTCAGAGGAATCACCTCAATCATCTAAGGTATCATTTCTTTCCTCCGTTGATATGTCTAATTCTGAGTATAAGAAAACTGTGGAAGATCTGAGCATAGAAATGTTTAACATACATACAAGCATGCTAGCATCTGTAGAAGAAAATGCTAAACTAGTTCTTAAGAATAAACTGTTAGAAACTAAAAACGAAAAACTAGAGCTTGCATGTGTTAATGTAGAAGATCTGAAACAGAAAATAGAATATCTTCAGAATAGAGATAGGTGCAACCAGGAAGTAGAAGCAGCTCTTAGAAGTAAAATTTCTGATCTAGAGTTAAAACTTCAAGCTTATAAGAAATCTGCGAATCTTGTAAAAGAGGCTATAGACAAACAAGTCATAGGTCAGAAAGCAGGAATAGGTTTTGACTATGATAAGAAAGCTGGAAAAATGCATGTAGAATCTATTGCTGAGGAAGGTCCTATGAAGCAAGACATTCCACATGTATTGAAGGATGTAGCTAAGCCCCTTTATAAGAAATTTATCATAGAACCCCTTAATGAAGATGATCTCTTAATGAAAGAAGAACTCCTTGCAGAGGAGAAAAAGGAAAAGATTATAGATAAAGAGAACATGCCTAAGAAACAGGTTAAAATTGATTTAGGCAACATAACTGAGAACAAGAAAGCGAACAGAAATGGTAAGGTAGGTGTTAACAAGAAAAATGCTAATGCTTATACTTCTGGTACTGCTAGGAAAGTTTGTAGTAATTGTAATTCTGCTAATCATCTTACGCATGCTTGCAATAAGATAAAAGCAGTTAAAACAAAAATTCCTAGTATGCCTGCTATGCGTGCCATGCCTGCCATGTCTATTCCTCATCAACCATGCGGTAAAGTAGGATGCATGCCATGTGCTTTCAATATCATGTCTGCATACATTAACTTAATGAATTCTTCATCAAGTACTTGCATGAATACAGATGTGAACATGACTAGAAAGCATGTTAGGGCAAAGACTGCCAGTCCTCCTAAAGTTAGGAAGGAAACCCCTGTCCCTAAGCCTAAAGACACCTCTGTCAAGGCTAAACCAAAGGGCAAGGGTTCAGTCGATGAGAAAGACAAGGACCAGAAAATTTCTATAGCTAAATCTTTTTACTTATCTAAGCCTCTTGGACCCAATCAAATTTGGGTGCCAAAGAAAAAGTAATCAATCTGTGGATGCAGGGTACAACAAAGAACAAGCGTGTCATGTGGATACTTGACAGCGGATGTTCTAGGCACATGACTGGAGACAAAGCCCTGCTAACAGATGTGGTTGAGAAAGCTGGCCCGATAGTGACCTTTGGAGATAACAGTAAGGGATTCACAAAGGGATATGGCAATCTGGAAATCGGGAATGTTATCATTGAGAACATCTCTCTTGTGGACGGATTAAAGCACAACCTTCTGAGTATCAGTCAGTTCACTGACAAGGGATACAAAGTAACTTTTGAGAAGGAAAGATGTGCTATCCAAAGCAGGAAGGATTCGAAGCTTGCTCTTCAGGGAGTGAGAAAGGGGAACCTCTTCATAGCTGATTTGTTCTCTGCAAGCAAAGGTGAAGTTCAATGTTTTTATAGCAAAGCTTCAACAGAGGACAGTTGGTTGTGGCACAAGAAACTCTCTCACCTCAACTTTAAAACTATGAACTCTTTGGTAAAGAGGGAATTGGTTAGAGGTCTGCCCGAGATGGAATTCTGTCAAGAAGGGCTATGCGAAGCATGTGAAAAAGGGAAGTCAAAGAAAGCATCTCATCGAAGCAAAGACTCAACTGACATTACTGAACCACTGCAACTACTGCATATGGATTTATTTGGTCCAGTCAACGTCATGTCAATGTCAAGGAAGAGATATGCACTTGTAATTGTTGATGACTACTCCAAGTACACGTGGGTGTTGTTTCTAGCCGCAAAGGATGAGGCCCCTCAAACAAACATCAATCACTTAAAGAAACTTGAGTTGGAAGCTGGTCTGCCTGTCAGGAAAATAAGGTCTGACAATGGAACAGAATTTAGAAATGCAATCCTGAATGAATTCTGTGTGGAAAAAGGAATAACAAGACAATTCTCAGCGCCCAGAACTCCACAACAAAATGGAGTGGTAGAGAGGAAGAACAGGACTTTGGTTGAAGCAGCAAGAACAATGCTGAATGAAGCAAAGTTGCCTCTATACCTTTGGGCTGAAGCAGTCAACACAGCTTGCTACACTCAAAATCGTACCCTGATCAATAAAGAACATGACAAGACTTCTTATGAGTTAATGGCCAACAAGAAACCAACACTGAAATACTTTCATGTGTTTGGAACAAAGTGCTTCGTATTGAAAGATGATGAGCATCTGGGAAAGTTCGAATCCAAGGCTCATGAAGGCATATTTCTTGGCTACTCAATGGAATCTAAGGCGTACAGGGTTTATGTAATTGATCACAAAAAGGTCATTGAAAGCATGAATGTAACTTTCGATGATCTAAAGCTCCCAAGTCTACAAAGAACAGACGACACTGAAACTCTGCAGTTTGAAAATTTGAACTCAGATGGAGGTGAAGTAGAACCTGAAGCTGCAACAGAGATTCAAGTTCCAAATGAGAATATCAACAATGATGATTCTGTCCCTAGTAGTGGAAACAGTGGAAGATTCACAGAAACTACTAGTAGTGGCAGAGAATCTCATTCTCATCCAAGAAGCAGCTCAGGGGGAGCAAATGAAGGATCAACAAACAGGACCCAGCACAATAATGAAAATCAGGCTGAATCATCTAGGGCAAATATGCCTAGACACAGGGTGTGGAGTAGAGATCACCCCTTTGAATTGATTCTTGGAGATCCAGATGCTGGAGTTCAAACAAGACGTGTTTCCCAAAATGAATGTTTATTATCTGGTTTTCTCTCTGAAATAGAACCAAAGAAAGTGGAAGAAGCACTAGAAGATCCAGATTGGGTTCTTGCCATGCAAGAAGAACTCAATCAATTTGAGAGACAAAAAGTATGGAAGCTGGTACCCAGGCCAAAGAACAAGTCTATAATTGGCACAAAGTGGGTATTCAGAAACAAGCTGGATGAAGATGGCATTGTTACGAGGAACAAAGCCAGACTGGTTGCTAAAGGTTATTCCCAGGAGGAAGGAATAGATTATGATGAAACATATGCACCAGTGGCAAGGCTTGAAGCTATCAGGATGTTCTTGGCATTTGCAGCACATTCCAACTTTAAAGTATATCAAATGGATGTGAAGAGTGCATTCCTGAATGGAGAGCTGGAAGAAGAAGTATATGTGGAACAACCCCCAGGGTTTGAAGATCCAGAATTTACAGATTTTGTGTACTTCCTCTTCAAAGCACTCTATGGCCTGAAGCAAGCCCCTCGAACATGGTATGACACTCTATCTATATTTTTACTTGAAAATGGTTTTACTAGAGGTGTCATAGATAAGACTCTATTCCATAAAATGCATAAAAATGATATGATATTAGTGCAAGTCTATGTAGATGATATTATATTTGGTTCTACTAACGATCAGTTGTGTAGTAGATTTGCTAAGCTAATGCAGAGTAGGTATGAAATGAGCATGATGGGAGAGCTGAACTATTTTCTTGGACTCCAAGTAAGTCAGAGGAAAGATGGAATCTTCATTTGCCAGACCAAGTACATCAAAGAACTTTTGAAAAAATATGGTCTTGAAGATGCATCAGCAGCCAAAACTCCAATGGCAACTGCCACTAAGCTTGATAAAGATGAGCCTGGTAAGAAGGTAGACATCACAAGCTACAGAGGTATGATCGGCTCATTACTTTATCTAACTGCAAGTAGGCCAGATATAATGTTCTCTACATGCTTGTGTGCTAGGTTCCAATCAGATCCTAAAGAATCTCATCTTATAGCTGTTAAACGGATTTTTAGGTATCTTAAGGGAAGTCTGAATCTTGGAATTTGGTACCCTAAAGATACAGGTTTTGACCTTGTTGGCTATACAGATTCTGATTATGCAGGGTGTAGGATTGATAGAAAGAGTACATCAGGGAGTTGTCAATTCCTTGGTAGAAGGTTGGTGTCCTGGTATAGCAAGAAGCAGCACTCAGTTGCAATGTCGACAGCTGAAGCTGAGTATGTTGCTGCTGGGAGTTGCTGTGCACAAATTCTGTGGATAAGGAACCAACTTCAGGACTATGGACTGTTGCTGAGCAAAATTCCAATATTCTGTGACAACACAAGTGCCATAGCCATAACCAACAATCCTGTTCAACACTCGAGGACCAAGCACATTGATATCAGGTATCATTTCATTCGAGAGCATGTCATGAATGGTACTGTAGAGTTACATTTTGTACCTACAGAGCAGCAAATTGCAGACATCTTTACTAAACCACTAAATGAAATCACTTTCACTAGACTGGTTTGTGAACTTGGGATGTTAAATTCTACTGACTAACAAGTTGGTAATCAAAAACTGCAATTTGAAGCTGATAAATTCACTGGTTGATTAATTTCAATATTTTTAGGACTTGTGAATTTATCTACCAAAAATCATTTTCCAGCTGTTAAGATTCAAGTTTAGATAAATACCTTGTGCATGCCTGCTTAATTTATTAATCTGGTATTTATTTAATTTTGATCTTAGAAAATATTTAAGTGCTTGTATTTAAATGATAAATTCTTAGCACTTATTTATTTACATATTATTTGAAATTATTTTAAATAAAAAGAATGAATATTCATATTTATTCTCTTATTTAAAATAAAAGTAAAATAATTAGAAGCATAATTTATTTATAATGATAATTTTAACAATTAATGTTATCATTGTTATTAATAAATATTTTGTGAAATAATATTTGTGAGTAATTGATTATTAATTGATTAATTATTCGAATTATTCATGAATATTATTGTTGTTAGTAACAAAATTTGGAACCACTTAAAAACTGCCTAAGTACTGAGTGGCGCTTATACAGCATACTCACTGTATAAGCGCAACTCATTCTCTAGTACTTAGAACTTTTCATGAAAAATCTCAAGTGGCGCCTCAAGTGTTGAGTGGCGCCAATACAGTGCATTCACTGTATAGGCGCAACTCACCACTTAAATTATTGTTGCTAAATAAACCTGAGTGGCGCCAATACAGTGCATACACTGTATAGGCGCAACTCAAGTGTTTAACTGAGTAAAATTTTGCTAAGTTAGTTTTTATCTCTAGTGGCGCCAATACAGTGTAACCACTGTACAGGCGCCACTCACAAATACTTGGCAATTTTTCAAACATAAGTGGCACAGTAGGTTGAGTGGCGCCTACACAGTGTAACCACTGTACAAGCGCCACTCAGCACTTAAACAAATTTTATTGTTTCTATACTGCGCCTATAAATAGCTGAGTTAAGTTCTTTTGTTGTCGTTTTGTTACTTACAGTGATATACACAGCAGTAGCGCAACACGAACAAAAACTCAGATCTACTTTTTTAATCGAACAAATCTTGACCATTTCTTGCCCAAATTTTAAACTAAAATCATTTTTGTGATCACCTTGAACGTACCTGTCATTTGCAATCAGTTTCACTTAATTTGATCAAAGTTTTAAAATTCACATTTTGTCATATTTTAAACAGTTTGGTCACTGTCTTTAAACTGTTAAAATCGATTAAAATTTTTACTTAAAATTAAAGTGTGCTAAAAATTACTAGCAAATTATTTTATTGTTAATTTTAAGAAAATTCTAGTAATTTTTTAAATTAGGGTTTTAGTTCAAAATTTTACTAAAATTATTTAATTTTAATTAGTACTTTTAATTATTAAATTTTTTTTTATTTAAATGGGGAGTCATTTTGAGATTAAAAAGACTAATTATTTATCTATTTTAGCAAATGATTGGACTGAAGCAGGGGAGTTGGGTAACTGGGCTAGGTTCTTAAATGAAAATTCATTAGTCCGGTACGCACTAACAACTTCTGTTCCATTGAATAAAAATTTATTAAGACAGGTCTACAGGTCTGCTCATGACACGTCTACAGATGGGATCCTGAGCTTCTCTTTCAAAATTCAGAAGCAGAGAGTGCAGATAACAGAGAATGATATTAATAGAGCACTGCATCTGCCCACTGAAAACTTTGAGGAAGATCCAGCTCAGGAAGATTTAGACAACTTCTTCATGTTCATCCACTGCACCAGAGAAAACTCTAATCTTCCAAGGAAGATCTACAAGAATCACCTGCCAAAAGAATGGAATCTGTTTTTCAACATCCTATCTCATGGCTTTGCACCAAAGACGGGTGGATTCCATGGTATCACTCAATTCAACAAGGTGATCGGATATGCAGTGGCAACAGGCACCAGAATTAACTTCGGCAAGTTGATCATGGCTGAGATCTTGAAGAATCAGGCCAAAATGGAGAACTTCTGCCTGTATCCAAGATTCTTGCAGCTAGTGTTGAATGAAGTTCTTGAAGCTGATCAACTTCAGATGTTTCAGAACAGTCAAATGGATGAATCACCCTCTCTACAGCTAAGGGCATTGGTGTTGCTCAATACTGAGACTGATTATCCCAACAGGTATGCTCCTGCACCTATGACTGAGCCCATCAGGGATTTTATTGCTCTTCTTAGACAGGAAAGTGAAGAAGATCAAGAAGAAGAAGCAGCAATCTCTGACGAGGAAAGAGAAGCTGAAACTTCAAGTGGTTCTGGAAGCTCAGCAGCAATGGAAGAAGAAGAAGAATCAGGCTCTGATAATGAAAATGAAGATATGGAAGAAGCTGATTCTGAAAATGAGCAAGAACCTGTTCCTGAAGAAGAACAAAGGAATTCCCCTAAAAATCCAACAGAGGAGATAGTGGTTGAGCCAGAAGTAGAAGAAGAACCTCAAGCTACAGATGTATACATCCCTAGCATGTCTGATGAAGGTATGGATGAAGGTTCACTTCTTTACTTTGACCTCTCTGCTTTTCTTTCAGATGAACATGTCACAATATCTCCATCTGTGCCTCAAACGGCAATGCACACACTAGAGCCCTCAGTGGCCATTGAAGCTGGCAATGAACTTGGCAACCCACCAGTTCTAACCAATGCCAGAGAACAACAAACAGATCCTTCATCACCTCCGACCAGAAAAAGATCACTTGAAATAGATGATAGGACTGTTTCTCAACCGGATCAGGACAATTTTCAAATATCCCCTACAGCTCTGCCTTCTCAAAAATGTCGTAAAATGAATTTTAAGCCAAAGGCAACTGTGAGCCAGGAACCTGATTCTCCAATCTCTGAACACCTTCTTTTTCTTCGTAACCTCAATTCTGAAATTGATAAAATCTTGAAAGGTCCGGAAAGAGAAACAGAGGTTGCAACATCCGCTACGTCAGTAGCTTGTACTGTTTTGGTTGATCCAATTCAGACTCTGTCTTCACAGACAGTAGGGGGCATCACTGACTCTCACGAGCCATTCATTACATTGTCAAATGTGGTGACCCCCCTGGACTTAACATCTCCAGATCCTATTAAGGATGTTTTCCCTCCCCAGGTGGGTGAAGTGGAAAGGCAACTCTCCCATAGAAGGGAAGAGGTCTCCATTCAAGGAGAAGCTGTGTCAACAGCACCACCACTTCAAGTGGAAATGCCTTCACAGGCTTCGTGGGGCATCACAGGCTCTTACTTGTCACATATTACATTGCCTGAGGTGGTGACCCCCCTGGAAATTCAAAGTCCAGCTCCTTCAACGGAGGTCCTCCCCACCTCTACAGGTCAGGTGGAGGGACAACACACCCATAGAAGGGATGTGGACTCTATTAATAGAGTATCTGCTACTTCGGTAGTAGAACCTGTTCAGGGTGTCTCTGGACAGGTAATGCCTTCAATGGCTTCAGCTGGCATCACTGATTCTTTTATATTGCCAATCATTACAGAATCAATAGTGGTGACCACACTGGGTCTAAACTCCCCAGTTCCTGAAAAAGGAGTTCTCCCCACCCACAGTGGTCAGGCGGAGAGGCAACCTACCCATAGAAGGGATAGGGATTTTCTTGCAGGTATTGAAGATATGGATGCTATAATGAGTGAAACATTTAACCTAAGTGATCTTCAATTCCCTAACCCCGAACAGCCAAGTGTGAGTGTTGAGGGTCGTGCTCAAACAGTTCCAGTGAGGCGTGAGACACCCACTGACCAAATATTCACCCCACACAATACACACACTGCACATAGCCAAAGGATTCTAAATCTGGAGGCCCAGGTTACTGAAATTCATCATTCTTTAAGTAAAATCTTGGAAGTGCAAGAGCAGCAGCGATCTGAAATGAAAGAACTCAAAGATCTAGCTCAACAGCTGCTGGCTCAGAAGGCTCCTGTCTTTACTCAATCAACTCCAACAGCTCAGATTACTCCGATTAGAAGGGAGGATAACCCAACTGAGGGGGAGAGATTAGCACAAGAAAAAGATGTTGGAGCTGCAATGATAATGGAATATACAGCTCAGGGGGAGATGGATTTCTTCTATAGGCCTGGAGCGAGGCAACTTGAAGAAGGAGAAATCTTTGAACCCTATGTGCCAATGGATATTCCTACTGAAGCTGAGATAGAGAAGACTGTACAGGCTGAAGGGATAGACGTCGAAGAGGAGTTTGCTGAAGAATATGCCTTCGATAATGACTGTCTTCTAGTTGGTGTGATCAGAAGGAAAGAATTATCAAAGCTCAAAAGAAACAACTCTGAGGTTATTCGAAAAGTCTTCTCAAGGGTAAAAAGATCCACTGTCAAATCAGACAAGAAGGCTTTGAGGATGATTGAAGATACACTAAGGGAGAAACTGGCAGAAGAGTCAATGCACGACACTGACAGAGTAAAAGGTTTTCCGAAAAGGATAACAGTGTTCGTGTTTACAAAGAGACAATCTTTGGCCTTCGAGTCAATCTCCAAAATGAATTCAACGGCGTTTCTGACTGAGATTTTAAAGAAGCTAGAAGATCCACCTCCAGTTAACACTCTTGAAGTAGAAGCAAGAGATTTGGTGAAGGCAAGGTTAGAGCAAAAAGAAGAAGAGCTGAGGAACCATTATTCCGAAACAAGGTCTAAGAAAAAGCAAGACACAGTACAAAGAAGCAGAAGACCATAGAATTATTTGTTCAGTCTAGAGGAACAAACTTCTTTTGTACACAAAGAAATCTGGAAATGTAATATCTAATCCAGAATGTAATTAATATTATTTACTGTCTTTCTGCGCTTTACTTTTTCTTGTAAGTATCAGTTGAGTTATCCTCTCACAGGATTTGCTTGTCGATCTCTCTCAATCAAATAGGGGGAGATTGTAAAGCATAATGTAACGTAGTATGTAATAGTGATAACAATAACTCAACTAAGAAACAAAGACAGACAAATAATACTAATATGCAGCACAGGAATCCAGAAGGACATAATCAAGAAGATAATACATTCATCATTGCTGAACATTCAAGACAGAAGAATTACTGAACGTCAGGGAGAGAAGTTCATTAACATGTTCAAGCCTCAGTGACAAATAAGAGTTCAGATGACTTCATTCTAAAGACAGAGCAGTGATCCATGTATAATTGTCAAAGGGTTTCAGTGATCAGAAGCAATGCAAAAGTCCAGGGTTAGTCAGCTGAAACAGAACAGAGATTAAGGGAATTCATTCGGTGTTAGTCGTTTGTGAACCAGACCAGTGCACTAAGCGTCAGCATAACAAGAAGAGAATTATCTTAATTAATCAGAAGAAAATCAGCTGATCAAGCCAAGTCAGAAGAGTAAAATTCAAGTAGTAATTAATTCAAGAATTCGAGTTAAATATGCTAAGGAAGGTTTTACTACAATTGATGGTTATTACTCTTGAAGCAGTGAAGAGGTGCAGTCTACATTTCAAGGTGCAACAAAATTGTCAAGTGAAAGCACAAGAAATGGTGCCCAAGTCATGAGTGGCACCTATACAGGGAAACCACTGTATAGGCGCAACTCAAAGTCTAACAGGTACAAGCAAGGCTCACTTATTCTAAGGGATGAGTGGCGCCTGTACAGGGAACACACTGTACAGGCGCAACTCACAAACAAGGCGCAACATGCTGTGAAATCTCTAAGGCATGAGTGGCGCCTATACAGGGTAACCACTGTATAGGCGCAACTCACACAAAAGGCGCCACTCAAGAATACAAATTCAACAAGCTTCAAGTGGCGCCACTACACCACTTCCACTGTGAAGGCGCCACTCAGGACTTAGCATTGTGGGAAAATTTCCAAGAAGTCTACAAATATATATGGGTTCAAATCAATTGTTTTAATGAGTTATCATCTTCAAGCATTCAACACACACAGCCGGGAAGCTCCATTAAAGCTAGACATTTATTTCTCCCAACTGTATTTGTTGTAATATTGTTTTGAACCCACTGCAGCTAATCATTTGATTAGATTTGTAGCACCACAGGGATTTAATAATAACTTGTTATTTCCCAGCTTTGTGTTTTATTCACTGCCATTTTCATATCTTCTAAAACACAAACAATTCCGCAAGTAAACTCGAAATATCTACAACATCATATTCAACCCCCCCCCTTCTATGATGATTTTGGACCTAACAAGCATTAAATTGTTACGAATTGGTTTCATATTCAAATGAGCCAAGAATGGTCCTACTAGAGGTTTCAAGTTATTTCCATGTTCAAACGAGTCAAGAATGAAGCTACAAGTTGTTTCCAAATTCGAACGAGTCAAGAATGAAGCCTTAAATTGTTACGACTTGGTTTCATGTTCAAATGAGCCAAGAATATTCCTACAAGAGTGTTGGTCCCTGATATTGTAGAAAGGGGGGTTGAATACAATATCTGAAAATTAATCGCGGAATAATTTGGATTAAAAATATTATTTTAATTACTCGCGAAATATTAATTGGAATGAAATACTGTTCAAGTGAAAGATATAATTTTAACTTGATTAGTATTACAAAATTAATATTAAGAAAACAGTTATATAATTGATTAAAAGTTCTAGAACAAATTTGACATGAATTGTTCGTATTTAACAATTATATCCAAACTCAGCACAGAAATCTGTGAATATTACAATGCAGACAAATTACTGAATTTGAACTGTTTTTCTGTTCTTAACAACTGAAATAATGAGAGCAACTCCTCATATTTATAGAGGTGGAAAACTCAGCATGACTCATCCCAATATGACCTTTTTCAATTAAAATTAACCTTTGTATGACTCATAAAAAGGCTGGGCAAGACTTATAATGGTCGGTATGACTCATATTAAAACTCGGTATGACTCACTGCAAAAGTGCTCGGTATGACTCATTGCAAGTGGCTTCGGTATGACTCATTGAATTCTTCTCGGTATGACTCATTGAATTCTGCTCGGTATGACTCATTGAATTCTACTCGGTATGACTCATATTTCAGCAGCTCAGTATGACTCATATTTCAGCAGCTCGGTATGACTCATATTTCAGCAGCTCGGTATGACTCATATTTCAGCTGCTCGGTATGACTCATATTTTAGCAGCTCGGTATGACTCATATTTCAGCAGCTCGGTATGACTCATATTTCAGCAGCTCGGTATGACTCATATTTCAGCAGCTCGGTATGACTCATATTTCAGCAGCTCGGTATGACTCATATTTCAGCATTTCTTTTATAGTAAATCAATTCTACTTAATTTAATTAAATAATTTATGAATTAAGTTAAATTCAGGCTTGAATTAATTTAATTAAATAAATTAAATAATTAACTTAATTTTTATTGTAGAATTAAAATACTATTAGGACTTATTTAACTCTGTAGTCCGCTCCGAGGTCTTTCCGTCTTTTCTTTGTCTTCTGTCATAAAACCACTTGAGCTAACTGAAGAATAAATATTATTATAGATGACACACAAATGTACTGTCTGGTTCATTTGTGTCATTCTAATAAATATTCTTCAGTTATTAACTTTTAAACTGTGGCCTTCTATCATTCTCATGCTTTACTTCATTATTTCTTTTCTTGAAATCTCTTTGTAGTAGGCACTTGGAATCTTCTGTATCTTCTGAATTCTTCTAAAATACTGCTTCTCCATAAATCCCGACGCTTGAACGTATTAATGAACTTCTTCCGGTATAGAGTAGCAACTTCATTAGAACACTTCTGATTTTTGGATTCTTTGTGTCTAGTTGACATTCTTCGTCTTGATTCCTGTTAGATATTTATTATTTACCACTGTTTCTAGATTGAGTTGAGTTGTCATCTAATTATTACAAATAGGCCTAGTCATATGCCTTTCAATCTCCCCCTATTTGTTGCTAAACATTTAACACACAAATTCCTAGAGGATAACTCAACTAACAACTAAGAAATAAATATGACATTTAAGAACTGTAAATAATAAATTGTTCTCTGGATTATATAATACATTTCCAGATTTCCTGAGTTAACTGAAAGGAAAGATGTTTGTTCCTCTAGCACTGAACATAATATACAAGTAGTATTATCTTCATTTCTCAGACTCATCACTACTCCCCCTTAGGATGGCAGGGATGTAGTCTTGTTCTCTTCTCATTACTACTTCTCCTCTGTTTCTCCAACTCCTGTCTTCCCTTCTCTTCCAAGGTGAATTTAATTTCCCCTTACTTGAATTATCCAACCATTTTAATAGAGGTAACAAACATGGCATACATACAGCATTAAACCATCGCAGATATAAAAAATGCAAACTATGACATGTTATGCATTTTAGAAAATCCGGTTAATTATATTTACAAGAATCTTCTAAAATCAAATGGAATAGAATCCAAGCATGTTGTTATATACCCCTTTTTCTTGTTCAACAATTGAGTAATCCTCTTCTGGCAAAAGCCTTTGTTTACTTCTCCCCTTTTGATCTACTCCCCCTTAGTTGAACACTTTAACATTTTGGAGTAATCCTCTTAATAATTCTCCCCCTTAGTTGAGTAATCCTCTTAATAATTCTCCCCCAATTGTTGGTCCTTTTCTGAAGAAATTTCTACCTAGGTTAAGTAACATTTGAAATCTGTAACAGGGAATTGGGAAAGGGATTCGGTAAGTGTGCTAGTGTGTGATTTTACTTTGTGTTCCTCACAAGTGTTTCACTCATATACTCTCTAAGTGTTTCACTCATAGAATATATATTTTCACTCTTTCTTACTTGTGTTTCACTCTTTTCTCACATCACTATATCTCTCTCAGTACGGATGACTCAGTCTTTTGTACCTGCAAGAAAGATCACCATAGCCCCTTCAAGAGAGGTCACTGGTGGTGCAATGGGGTTTCGTAAATCCCCGTCCTCAATTGAATCTATAAAAACATTTTGACTTTGGAAAACTGAATTGCTTCAGGAATAGATTCAGTGAGTTGCTGATCATCTAAGATGATCTATTCCATTAGGAATCCAGATATGTTCCATCTGGGGAGGGAGACAAGGATCTATAATGTAGCAAATGATCCAAGTTTCCTCCTGATGCCTGTGAAGGCATGTTGATTCCTTCAGAATCATCAATTATTCTTCCTTCCTTGATATGGAAGTTTAGAAAAACTGCTTCCGTCAATTCATCCTTACACGACACTCTAGTTGCTCCCTCTTAGTCATTGTTGGTCCCTTTGAAAAGAAAACACTTTATGTGAGGTGAAAGAAATGTCAGATGAAATTGACTCTTTACAAGTAACCTTGGCTGACAGGCTGAATTCAATAGACTCACTCTGTTGAGAGAATGAACCTAGTAACAGTTTTTCCTTTTCCAAGTCTGTATCCTTTTGAGAGAACATAGATGAGCTAACAGTTGTCTCAGTTTATATATGAATCACCTTTCTGGAGACAGAGCTGTTGGATCACTCACATCACCAACCTTATCAAATGCAATCAAGGCATTGACTCCCTCATAATGAACAAAAAGGTATTCTGTTTAATGGTTGTTGGTCCCTGATATTGTAGAAGGGGGGTTGAATACAATATCTGAAAATTAACCGCGGAATAATTAGGATTAAAAATATTATTTTAATTACTCGCGAAATATTAATTATAATGAAATACTGTTCAAGTGAAAGATATAATTTTAACTTGATTAGTATTACACAATTAATATGAAGATTAGATTCTATAACTGATATAAAAATCTAGAACGAATTCGACATGAAGTGTTCGAGTTTAATCAATTATATTCAAACTTGCACAGAAATCTGTGAATATTACAATGCAGACAAATTTCTGAATTTGAACTGATTTTCTTAACTCTTAACAAGTTGAACACTAACAAATGAAGAAATCATCTCATATTTATAGAGATTAGAAAAGGCTGGTATGACCTTTTCTAGCATGACTTAATTTCAAGAAAATAAGTCTGTATGACTTATTTTAACACTTGTATGACTTTTAAAAGACTGGGCATGACTTATTTCTGGTCGGTATGACTTTCTAAATTTCGGTATGACTTATTGAAAGTCATATTCGAATTATATTTAATTAAAGTAAGTCGGTATGACTTATTATAATTAAACAAAATTCAATCAGCATGACCTTTACTTAAAACTGCTCGGTATGACTTATGAATAGAGCTCGGTATGACTTATGTAAATAGGTCGGTATGACTTATTTAAATAGGCTCGGTATGACTTATTTATATATATATATATATAAGAAATTCGGTATGACTTATTTAATAAGTCATACTAACTGATTATATATATATATATAAGTCATTTTAATCCATTTCTTTTATAGTAAATTAATTCTACTTAAATTAATTAGTTAATTTACAAATTAAATCAAATTCAACTTGAATTAATTTAATTAGATAAATTAAATAATTAATTAACAATTGATAGTAGAATTAAAATACTATCTTTAGTCGCAGCCGTGCTGATAGTCTTGAAATCTTCCTGTCTTTTCTTCGTCTTCTAATCTTGAAACCTCTTGAATTAAATGAAGAATAAATATTATATTAGTTGACACACAAATGTACTGTCTGGTTCATTTGTGTCATCCCAATAAATATTCTCCATTTAAATAACATTTAACTAGAGGCCTTCTGTCATTAATTCTTCTTCATTGTTTGCATTCTTCTTCTGGAATCTGCTTGTAGTAACCACTTGAAATCTTCTATATCTTCTGTCTTCAATAGAAGTACTACTACATTATTAATTTCACTGACGCTTGAACAAATAATTGAACTTCTTCCAGTGTTGAGTAGCAATCCTACAAAATACCTCTGATACTTAGATCCTTTGTGATTAGTTGACTGTCTTCGTCTTGATTCCTGTTTAGTGTTTAGTATTTACTTCTCTTTATTAGTTAGAGTTGAGTTGCCATCTAATTATTACAAATAGGCCTAGTCATATGCCTTTCAATCTCCCCCTATTTGTTGTTAAACATTTAACACACAAATTCCTAGAGGATAACTCAACTAACAACTAAGAAAGTAGTACGACATTTAATGACTTGTAAATAATAAACAAAAGTTCTGGTTTTATATTTAACAATTTTCCAGATTCATACATAAAAGATAAATACAAGATAGATGTTCCTCTAGCACTGAACAAATATTACAAAGTTTCTATCTTGTCCTATCTACGTTTTCAGTCTTTAGAAGTATCAACTTCACCTTCTTCCAGGGTTGTACTTTTATGCACAGGTGTCCTTGGTACCTCTTCGGTTACTGATTGTTATGTTGTAGTGGCCTCTCCATACAACCTTCTTTGCTCAGCTCTTGCTAACTGCCACAGTACTTCCTGTTCAACAGGATCTACTATCTCTTCTTCTACATCAGATGGTTGTGTTGAATCTATCTTTGGTATTTGCCTGATGTATGAATGAATTCTTTTTGACAGACAGTAGTTTCTTATCTTCTCTGCAGCATCCATTTTAGCTTGAGATTTGAAACCTTTTGACCTTAGCATCCTTTCAACTTGAATCATGTACTTAACTGTGTAGCCCTTAAAAGATTCCTCATTTAACTGCATGATTTGATACAACTTGTTTGAGAAAAATCTTACCTCATGAGGATCAAATAAGATCTGAGGACTAACAGCTGTGGCAAAGACTCTAAGTCTATCCCTGAGAAGTTCATTTTCTTCTGAGCTCCTTTTTATTTTGTTCAAGAACGTCCATATTACTGATAAACTTCTTTGCCTGAAAAACTCTAAGGAAATTCTGAATGTTCCATTCCTGTGTGTGTAGACTAGTATCCGCCAGTCTTCAAGAATGTGATCCACTAGGATAGTGATGTAGTCCACTTCCTCTTTCAGAGCTTTCATGAAGTTGTCAATGTTGTCATTTGACTTTTCTAGACGCTCAATTATTGATTTCAGATGCTTGTCTTCAAATGGACCCTTTTGTTGTTTGTCCATTATTTTTCTTGCAGTATCCCATTTCTTTCCAATCTTGAGCTGTACATCTCTCTTCTTTTCTCTGACTGCTATGGCCCAGAGATTTTGCTTTTCTTGGCTTTCTTCTCTTTCTGCCTTTGTTCTTTCTATGACTAGAGCTTTCAGATTTTCAGTTTTTGCATGACTTGCCTTGATGTCTTCTTTTAGTTTCTTCATTGCCTCTTCATAGGCTGGATCAACTTCTTTTTCTTCTGGAAACAGAAAATCTTCATCAAATGCAATCTCTTCCTCAGCTCTGCAGTAGTCAGGAAAGTTTGATTCATCATGAGCACTGTCATCAATGAATTTCTCTTGATCATAAAACTGTTTTTCTGGTTCTGGATCATACGACTGAAATT
The DNA here is from genome assembly GCA_028671895.1 of Oenanthe sinensis. Taxonomy (NCBI): domain Eukaryota; kingdom Viridiplantae; phylum Streptophyta; class Magnoliopsida; order Apiales; family Apiaceae; genus Oenanthe; species Oenanthe sinensis. Next base: position 293,692 of record JAPMAC010000225.1, on the reverse strand, counting down.
GATCTTCAGAGTACAGTTTATCTTTCCCTTTTTGTTTATCTTTCCCTTTTTCTTGAGTAGAAGCCCCTCCATCTTTAGCTACTTTCTCTTTTGATTTCTCCCCCTTAGTTGAGGGATCCTCTTGAGTTTTAGAGGCTTCAAAAGATGTCAACATTTTCTGCATAGTCAGATAGACTTGCTTCATTCCTTCATTCAAATGTGTCATTCCATCATCCAGTTTGCTGAATCTTTGTGAAGAGATCTTCTCATTTTCAATGATTGTTAATGTCAAGCTTTTCTCAACCTCATCAATCTTTTCATGTAATTTGCTGACTTGCTTCATGTCTTCAGCAATAAGATTCTGTACACTCTGGATGTCTTGAGTTTTTAGAAGAATGGAGGTTTTGACATCATCAACATCTTTTCGTACTATTGTCAGCTGCTGTGTTACAGAGGCAGATGTAGTTTTTTCTTCTGCTTGTGCTTTTACTTTTACCAACTCAGCCTGAACAATTTGCATTTCTTTCTGGAGAGCTTCCATTTTAGATAATAGAACACTGTGTGTGTGTGCACTCAGCTCACTTGCACTCCTGTTTATCTCACTAGCACTCTGTGCATGTGTTTCACTTTGTGTTTGCCTCACATCACTCGTGTTTAGCTCTTCTCCAGATCCTGAAGCTGTACCTGCATATATAACAATAGCTTTTGAAGAGTCAAATTGCTCTTCTGATGCCTGTGAAGGCGCGTCCTCAACAAGATTAACTTGAAGTGGCTCCGCTACTGACGTAGCTACTCCGTGAATGGAGTCCCATCTCCCTCTATGGAGTGGTTGCCTCTCAAATCCACCAGTGGATTCGAGACTTTTTAAAATCACTGGATGTAATATATCCAGGGGGGTCACCACCTTAGACAATGTAGTGAATGGCTCATTAGAGTCTGTGGTGCCCCTAAGTACCTCAGAGGGTATCTGATGCTGCATTGCATCGAAAGTGTCATGGTCCACATCATAGGTGGCATCCGACCAGTTTTTATTAAAAACATTTTCTTCAAAAAATGTGCCCTCATGTGTTTGTGTATCTGCAAGCGGAGGTCCTGCTAGTGTGAGAGCTAGCAGTGTGCTTTCCTCACTTTCTGAAGCTGTGGCCGAACAGCGAATTAGATCACCTGGTTGAGCAAGTGTATCTAAAGAACCTTGGATGGCCATGTCAAAATCCATATCCCATTGAGAGGAAAAGGATGAGTCTGCAGGTGTCTCAGGTTCAACTCTAGAAATTTTTGAAGGAGGAGACAGAGCTGCGGGTTCATCTATATCAGCACCAAGACCCCTAACTATTCTGACAGGTGTCTTCCTTTTTCTGACTTTTAGCGAAGAAGAGGAGGAAGGAAAAACTGTTTGAGGCTCTAATTCAGCTGGGGGCGGAACCTGTGTGTTTTCAGGTTCGTAGCTGATATCCTGGAGTGTAAGAACACCATCATAGTCCGCCACAGATAAATCTAATAGTGCAGTAGATATTTCTATAGGTATTGAACTAGAAGATTGTGATTGAGATATTACCTGTAGATCTTGTGCCACTTGATCGACATGCTGAGCAGCTTCAAGTAGAAGGTGCACAGGATGTTCTAATTGCATAGGCACTTGTTCTTGCTCTTGTTCCTGCACAGGATTAGCAATATGATCTAATATCTCAGCCATGTAATCTGTCCTTACCACTTGCACATCTTGAAACTTGGGGTTGTTGTGGAGCCTTGCAAATAAGTTGTTCTGAGAAGTCGGAGATTCTTCTACAGGACCATTCTGAAATAAGGCTTTGTCTTCTTCCATCAACAAGTCATTCATAAACAGCATCAGGAACCTCGGATAGTAGACTTGAACATTCTGTTCCCTGCTTTCTGGTTTCCCCATTTTCCTGATTATTTCTTTTAGAATCAACTTCCCAAAATTTATCCTCCGATTGTGGGCCACGGAAAACCCTATGATTTGCAGTAGTGAAGATATGTTGTTGAAGTTGTTCTTTGTAGTGGGAGCAAACACTTTGGCTAACGTGTCAAACACATAGTCCCACTCGCTTACCAACTTGGACTTTGTCAGTCTTACCAAATTGATCTCACCCTGATATCTAATAGAATAGAAAAATTCTAGAATTTCTGGTACAGTGGGTGGATCCACGAAGTTGTCAGTTGGAAAGCCCAAAATTCTGTTCACGTCCTCTTCAGTCACCATATATTCATGATCTCCTATGCTGAATGAGAACTGAACTCTGCCTGCAGTACTCCTATTCCTAGCAGTGGAATACAGAGCCCTAAGTGCTAACACTTGCAACGGGGCGTCCAGAGTAATTGCAGTTCTGACGAGTGAATGTTCATTCATAAATACGATCCACGGTCGAAACCTCTCGACTGAACAATTCACCGGATTAAAATATCCAACAAAATTAGTTTTTACTAATTCGCAATAACCAGCCATTTTTTGATTTAAGCTATTACAAATAATAAAATTATAAAGTGCGATTACAAATTTAAAATTAACAAATACAGCCAATAATTCGAAAATTACAACCAAAGAAAAATTAACAACCTTAATTTTTATTAATCCCCAATTCAACTTTAAGCAACAAAACACTACACAAACAGACCTCTAAATCAATAAAAATCGCATATAACTACGATTTAAATCAAACAACAAGAACAATCGATTTTCTTCGAAAATTGGGCAGAGTTTTGCTTAGCTTTACACGATTTTAACAAACTAGCAAGTAATTATACTTGTAATCTGGGAGCAAAGCAACTGATAGCAGTTGAAAAATGATAAAGATCGATCGTTTTCTTGTTTAAAGAAAAAAAACTGTTCGATTATATGAGTGTGTGTATGACTGCGTGTGTGTATATGTATGAAAATAGGACTGAGTATGACTTAATTAAGGGAATTAACCTTATATGCTCGGTATGACTTTAATTAAAAACAAGGCACTTGTATTTCTCGGTATGACTTTTTTGATTAACTCTCGGTATGACTTATTTACAAACAAAAAAGGTCATGCCGAGATTTATTCAATAAGTCATGCCGAGATTTATTCAATAAGTCATGCCGAGATTTTTTAATAAAGTCATACTGTTAAACTAAACCAATAAAATTAAGAAACTATTTTAATAAATATAACAAAAATTTACATACTTATAATTTTTTTAAAGACATAAAATAAATAAATATTTACATTACTAATTGTTTTAATTAATTTAGGAATTAAATTAACTCAGCTTGAATTAATTTAATAAGCAAATTAATTGAATAATTAATAACATAAACATTTATTTTTAAAGTACAATAAAAAATTTGAAAAATAAACAATAATATACACATGCTTAACATAACTATACTAAAAATTAGAAAAATATATTCATTAATTTACTTAATGCTTATAAATGCTTAATTTAAACACAAGTACTTATGCTTTTATTGAAATAATTATCTTGTAGGAATATTGATTTAATCTTAAGATAATTTTCCAAAAATTCATAAGCTCTGGGATTTTATTAATTCAAGTCTCATAAACTCTTTAAATATTAACATTTAATATTTATGAGCTTAAATTAATTCCTAGTAAACAAAAATTTAGCCATAGTTTAACATCCCTAATTCACTAACCAACTTTGAGAAAGTGGATTCATCAAGTGGTTTTGTGAAGATGTCGGCTATCTGATCTTCTGTGGGTACAAAATGTAGTACCACAGTTCCATTCATGACATGCTCTCTGATAAAGTGATACCTTATGTCAATGTGCTTGGTTCGCGAATGTTGTACATGATTGTTGGAAATAGCTATAGCACTTGTGTTGTCGCAGTAAATTGGAATTTTGTTCAACGCAAGTCCATAGTCATTTAGCTGATTCCTAATCCACAAGATCTGTGCACAACAGCTACCTGCCGCAATGTATTCTGCTTCGGCTGTCGAGGTAGATACTGAATGTTGTTTCTTGCTGTACCAGGAGATCAACCGTCGTCCTAGAAACTGACAGCTTCCAGAGGTACTTTTCCTGTCCATCCTGCACCCTGCATAGTCTGAATCTGTATAGCCTATTAGGTCAAAACCTGTATCCTTAGGGTACCAAATTCCTAGATTTGGTGTACCCTTTAGATATCTAAAAATTCGTTTAACAGCTATTAGATGAGATTCTCTTGGGTCAGATTGAAACCTTGCACATAAGCAAGTTGCGAACATTATGTCGGGTCTACTTGCAGTTAGATATAATAATGAGCCTATCATACCTCTGTAGCTTGTGATGTCAACTTTCTTACCAGTTTCATCTTTGTCAAGCTTCGTGGCTGTTGGCATTGGGGTTTTTGCCGGTGAAGAATCTTCTAGATTGTATTTTCTGAGAAGATCTCTTACATACTTTGATTGGCAAATAAAAATCCCATCTTCCTTTTGCTTTACTTGCAATCCAAGGAAGAATGACAGCTCACCCATCATGCTCATCTCATATCTGCTCTGCATTAACTTAGCAAATCTCTTGCACAAGTTTTCGTTAGTAGAACCAAATATAATATCGTCAACATAAACTTGGACAAATATCATATCTTTTCCATGCAATTTATAAAAGAGAGTTTTATCTATGACACCTCTAGTGAAACCATTTTCAAATAAAAACTCAGAGAGAGTGTCATACCATGTCCTCGGTGCTTGCTTGAGTCCATAGAGAGCTTTGAAAAGAAAGTACACAAAATCAGCAAACTCTGGATTTTCAAAGCCAGGGGGCTGTTCCACATATACTTCCTCTTCTAGCCTTCCGTTCAGAAATGCACTCTTCACATCCATTTGGTAGACTTTAAAATTGGAATGTGCTGCGAATGCCAGAAATATCCTGATGGCTTCAAGTCTTGCAACTGGTGCGTAGGTTTCGTCATAATCAATTCCCTCTTCCTGGGAGTAACCTTTTGCAACCAGTCTGGCTTTGTTCCTTGTAACAATGCCATCACCGTCTAATTTGTTCCTGTATACCCATTTTGTGCCAATAACAGATCTATCTTTAGGCCTGGGTACCAGTGTCCAGACTTCTTGTCTTTCGAACTGATTGAGCTCTTCTTGCATGGCAAGAACCCAATCTGGGTCAATTAGTGCATCTTCAATCTTCTTTGGTTCTTCTTGAGATAGAAAAACTGAGAATAAACATTCATTTGAAGTTGCACTTCTGGTTCTTACTCCAACATCTGGATCACCTATGATCAATTCAAAAGGATGATCTCTGCTCCATATCCTTTCCCTAGGTAGGTTTGATCTTGATGATTCGCCTCGAAATTCATTGTGATGTTGAGTTCTGCCAGTTGATCCTTCATCTCCCCCTGAGTTGCTGCCAGGATGACTTGTTGATCCACCACTGGTATTAGTAGAATCCCCAGTGTTGCCATTGTTTCCACCATTAATACCTGGATCATTACCATCATTGATGTCATTATTTCCTGCTGCAACTTCAGGTTCTTCTTCATCATCAGTATGTGAGTCTGGATAATTGTTGAATTTTAATGACTCAGAAGAATCTTCAGTTTGGATACTTGGGAGTTTAGTGTCATCAAAAGTTACATTGACACTTTCCTTCACTTGGTGCTGATCAATTATGTAAACCCTATATGCTCTTCTTGAATATCCGACAAAAATGGCTTCATGTGCCTTGGCCTCAAATTTGCCAATGCGTTCATCTCCATCTTTTAGCACAAAGCATTTGGCTCCAAATACATGAAAGTACTTGAGAGTTGGTTTCTTGCCAGCCATTAATTCATAGGGAGTTTTCATATGATCTTTGTTGATCAGAGTTCGATTCTGAGTATAACAAGCTGTATTAACTGCTTCAGCCCAGAAGTAGATAGGTAACCTTGATTCACTTAGCATAGTCCTTGCAGCTTCAATCAGGGTTCGATTTTTCCTTTCTACAACTCCATTTTGTTGTGGAGTTCTTGGTGCTGAGTACTGCCTTGTTATCCCCTTGTCTGAGCAGAAGTTATTCAGAACTTCATTTTTGAATTCTGTTCCATTATCTGATCTGATTGCTCGGACAGGTAACTTTGAATCTAACTCAATCAGCTTTATATGATCAATCACCAAATGTGGAGTTTCATCTTTAGAATTCAAGAATAAAACCCATGTATACTTTGTGAAGTCATCCACAATCACTAAGGCGTATTTCTTCCTTGACATAGACAGAATATTTACTGGACCAAATAAATCCATGTGAAGGAGTTGAAGTGGTTCAGTGATGTTTGTAGTGTCTGTGCCTCTGTGAGTTGCTTTCTTTGACTTGCCTTTTTGACATGCCTCACACAATCCTTCTTGTGTAAATTCCATCGGAGGCAGTCCTCTCACCAAATCCCTCTTGACTAGAGAGTTCATTGTTTTGAAATTCAGGTGTGAGAGCTTCTTGTGCCATAGCCAACTTTCCTCTGTTGAAGCTTTTGAATAGAAACAGTTTGCTTCAGCTTCAGTTCCCGAGTTGAAATCAGCTACGTACAAGTTTCCTTTCCTTACTCCACGCAAGGCTAGTCTGTCTTCTTTAGAATGAGCTATTAAGCACTTCTCCTTGATAAAGTTTACTTTGTAACCTCTATCACAAAATTGACTGACGCTGAGTAGATTGTGCTTAAGTCCTTCCACCAAAGAGACATTTTCAATGATAACATTTCCTGTATTTATCTTGCCATAACCCGTAGTCATTCCTTAGCTGTTATCTCCAAAGGTGACGATTGGGCCAGCTCTCTCAACCACGTCTGATAGCAGGGCTCTATCTCCGGTCATATGCCTTGACGATCCGCTGTCCAGGATCCATATAACTCGGTTTTCCTGTTTAACTCCCTGCAATTATCAAACGGATTAATTTGTCTTCGGAGCCCAAAATTGATTGGGCCCGGCATACTTAAAGAATTGACCTTTGTCTGCTTTGACAACAGATCCTTTTCGAACAACATCCTTTTCTTCCTTGACTGTTCCTACCTTCCTATAAACAGTCTTAACAACTTTCTGTTTAGACTTAGGAATAGATGATTCCTTCTTCTCAGGTGAAGGAGTCGCAGTCTTAGATTTAGCAAATTTACTATTGATGTGCTGTCTAGGTGTCATGTTATCTTTCTTAGCTATCATGCGTTTGAAGTAAGCAGTCATAGCATTAAAAGCACATAACATGCAATTCATTATACCACATGGTTTATGGAAAGCATCAATAGTAGGCATGTTATTCAATACAGTAGGGGGTTTAACAGATTCTACTTCAATTTTATCAGCATATTTGAAGTTTTCAGTAGAATGAAATTTATTGTTACTGTTCCTACTGTTCACAAACGTGTTGGGTCTGTTCATTTTATTCTTTAAGTCTTTTGCACCTACACCAGGTCTGGAGGAATCAGAAGTTCCCACATCTTTCACTGGTGTCTCTAGTGCACATTTTTCTTTCTGGACATTAACTCCTTTTATGTCCTTAACCTGTTCTCCTCTCTTCTTCTCTTCCTCAAGATCTTCCAACTGCATTTCATATGCAATTAGAACAGAGCTCTCAAGGATGGGTTCAGCTATCGGTGTTATGAAGAGAGGTTTCGGTGTGTCTTTAACAACATGTGGGATACCCCTTTCTACAGCACTTTTTCTAAAGGGGGTTATGTTGCTTGGCTTTCCTACAGATTTGTTATACTCGAAACCTATTCCAACTTTACGACTTATTTCTTGTTGGTCAACTAGGTTCTTAACAATATATGAGGAATTCTTATAAGCAAGACACTTCTTCTTTTCTTCTTCTATCTGGTTTCTGAGATTAGTTTCTACTACAACATGACAACTGACTTTGCTGACTTGAACAGCTAAGTCTTCAGTCAACTTAATAGTCAACTTGTCATGATTTCTTTTTAACTGTTTAAAAACTTCAGTCTCATCAATTAACTCTTTGACTTTGAGTCTGAGTTTCTTAACTTTATCTCTTTCACCATCTAGTTCTTTACCTAGTAAAGCAAACATCTTAGGACACGAAGGATTTACCTCTTTTCCTCTGTCACTGGTGGGAGACAGTGATCCCTCTGATGAAGCCATAAGAGCAAGATTTCCCAGCTCTTCCTCATCATCGTTATCTGAGTCATCCCAGCTTTTGCCTGCTGCTAGATAGGACTTTCCTTGATGCTTTTTCACTAGCGCATCATACTTCTCCTTGAGCTCTTCATAAGACTCTCTCTTCTTCCCTTGCTTAGGCTTCTTGCACTCAGTTGCAAAGTGGCCTAGCTCATTACAGTTGAAGCAACGAAACTTGCTTCTATCAACTAAGCCGGTCTTGTAGCCGCTTTTTGATACTGCTGTCGAAGAACCTCCTTTTTGGAATCTTCCAAAATTAGGCTTACTTCTGAATGAGGAGTTTCTTCGGAATCTCATGTTGCCAAACTTCCTGGCAACCATAGCTAGAGATTCATCTTCTAGCTGATCTGGTTCTTCCAGTGAGTAGAAATCACCATCTTCTTGTTTGTCAGCAGTATGTCCAAGTTCTGGAACCACATACTCTGTTGAACTGTTAGAAGGTGCAACAGCCTTCACTTCTTCTTTCTCTGGTGCTTCTACCATTAATGCCTTGGAGGAACTCAGTACCTTACCTCTTCCATACATTTCTCTGGTTTGGATCTGTTCCAGCTCATAAGTTTTTAAAACTCCGTAGAGTCTTTCTAGGGTTACTTCTTTCATGTCCCTAGATTCCCGGATGGCTGCAATCCTGTGCTCCAGATGCTCTGGTAAGGTCAACAAAAACTTCCTGTTCACCTCTTGGTTCTGATAAAACTTTCCATTCATGTTTAGCTCGTTTATCAATTTGTTTAGTCTCTGAAACACCTCAGAGATACCCTCACCAGGGTTGGATCTAAACTGTTCATATTGGGTGGTCAGGATCTCCAGTCTATTCTCCTTAACTTCTTCAGTTCCCTCATTGATAATTTCAATTGTTTCCCAGATTTGTTTTGCATTCTTGCAATTGACTACTTGGTTGTACATGATGTAGTCTAGGGATTCAATTAATATGAGCTTCAGATTATTATCAAGGGACACAGCTTCTGTTTCCTCATCTGTATAGTCTGCCGGACTTTTCGGAAACTGTCTGTGGGGAATTACGACCCCATCTACTGTATGTTCGAGAACAACTGATATAGGGAGCTCAACACCTTTAGCCATAATCAATGCATACTTAGGATTTGCAATCCCGATAAACAGTAGCATTTTTTGTTTCCACAAGTTGTAGTGTTCTCTGTCGAACTGTGGAATCTTGATGCTTGTAACTTTCTGGGTACTCATCTTTAATAAGATTAAAAATTAAGTGTTTCAAAAAAAATATTTTAATTTTTGACTGAAAACAATTTTTGATCAGAAATAATTTTTAGTGAAAAATTATTTCGAATAAAAAATTATTTTGAATTAAAAATAATTTTTGAGATCTGTATGAGTTGCGGAATTTTTGGTTTGGATCTGATATTTTCTATATCAACCGGCTCTGATACCAATTGTTGGTCCCTGATATTGTAGAAGGGGGGTTGAATACAATATCTGAAAATTAACCGCGGAATAATTAGGATTAAAAATATTATTTTAATTACTCGCGAAATATTAATTATAATGAAATACTGTTCAAGTGAAAGATATAATTTTAACTTGATTAGTATTACACAATTAATATGAAGATTAGATTCTATAACTGATATAAAAATCTAGAACGAATTCGACATGAAGTGTTCGAGTTTAATCAATTATATTCAAACTTGCACAGAAATCTGTGAATATTACAATGCAGACAAATTTCTGAATTTGAACTGATTTTCTTAACTCTTAACAAGTTGAACACTAACAAATGAAGAAATCATCTCATATTTATAGAGATTAGAAAAGGCTGGTATGACCTTTTCTAGCATGACTTAATTTCAAGAAAATAAGTCTGTATGACTTATTTTAACACTTGTATGACTTTTAAAAGACTGGGCATGACTTATTTCTGGTCGGTATGACTTTCTAAATTTCGGTATGACTTATTGAAAGTCATATTCGAATTATATTTAATTAAAGTAAGTCGGTATGACTTATTATAATTAAACAAAATTCAATCAGCATGACCTTTACTTAAAACTGCTCGGTATGACTTATGAATAGAGCTCGGTATGACTTATGTAAATAGGTCGGTATGACTTATTTAAATAGGCTCGGTATGACTTATTTATATATATATATATATAAGAAATTCGGTATGACTTATTTAATAAGTCATACTAACTGATTATATATATATATATAAGTCATTTTAATCCATTTCTTTTATAGTAAATTAATTCTACTTAAATTAATTAGTTAATTTACAAATTAAATCAAATTCAACTTGAATTAATTTAATTAGATAAATTAAATAATTAATTAACAATTGATAGTAGAATTAAAATACTATCTTTAGTCGCAGCCGTGCTGATAGTCTTGAAATCTTCCTGTCTTTTCTTCGTCTTCTAATCTTGAAACCTCTTGAATTAAATGAAGAATAAATATTATATTAGTTGACACACAAATGTACTGTCTGGTTCATTTGTGTCATCCCAATAAATATTCTCCATTTAAATAACATTTAACTAGAGGCCTTCTGTCATTAATTCTTCTTCATTGTTTGCATTCTTCTTCTGGAATCTGCTTGTAGTAACCACTTGAAATCTTCTATATCTTCTGTCTTCAATAGAAGTACTACTACATTATTAATTTCACTGACGCTTGAACAAATAATTGAACTTCTTCCAGTGTTGAGTAGCAATCCTACAAAATACCTCTGATACTTAGATCCTTTGTGATTAGTTGACTGTCTTCGTCTTGATTCCTGTTTAGTGTTTAGTATTTACTTCTCTTTATTAGTAAGAGTTGAGTTGCCATCTAATTATTACAAATAGGCCTAGTCATATGCCTTTCAATGGTTAGAGAGACGGAAGTGATAGTGTTTGTGTGTTTGGTTATAAGATCTTGGTTAGAGATTGACCCCAATGATTAAGATCTAACTTTTAGAATCGATTGGATTATCAAGCTCATAGATCTTTCCTATTTCTCAAAAGAGACTGAGAATAATCAGCTTATATTTAGATATAAATAAAAATAAAAATAAAATAGATAAAAATTAAAATTAAAATAAATATGCCAAAATGTAAAACAAATAATACTATACATACTTATATATATATAACTGATACCAATTGTTATAAACTAAAGATAATATTAAATATATTTACAGTAGTGATGCAAAAAAAAAAAACAACTGTATAAAAATAAGGAAAATCTTTTTGAGTTTTCTTTTTCAATTTGTTTGTTTGTTTTTGAAATATTTTAAGGAATATACACAGTGTATTTACAGTATTTGAAAATAAATATGCAATTTAAAACAACATGCAATAATTAGTTCATGTTTAACATCCCTAACTCACTAACCAACTTAGAGAAAGTGGATTCATCAAGTGGTTTCGTGAAGATGTCGGCAATTTGATCTTCTGTGGGTATAAAATGTAACATCACAGTTCCGTTCATGACATGCTCTCGGATAAAATGATACCTTATGTCTATGTGCTTGGTCCTTGAATGTTGTACAGGATTATTGGAAATTGTTATGGCACTTGTGTTATCGCAAAGTATTGGAATTTTAGTTAGCGCAAGTCCATAATCATTCAGTTGATTCCTTATCCATAAGATCTGTGCACAACAACTACCTGCCGCAATGTATTCTGCTTCGGCTGTCGAGGTAGATACTGAGTGTTGTTTCTTGCTGTACCAGGAAATCAACCGTTGTCCTAGAAACTGACAGCTTCCAGACGTACTTTTCCTATCCATCCTGCATCCTGCATAATCTGAATCTGTATAGCCTATTAGTTCAAAACCTGTACCTTTAGGGTACCAAATTCCAAGATTCGGTGTACCCTTCAGATATCTAAAAATTCTTTTAACAGCTATAAGATGAGATTCTCTAGGATCAGATTGAAACCTTGCACATAAGCATGTTGCAAACATTATATCGGGTCTACTAGCAGTTAGATATAATAATGAGCCTATCATACCTCTGTAGCTTGTGATGTCAACTTTCTTACCAGTTTCATCTTTGTCAAGCTTGGTGACTGTTGGCATAGGGGTTTTTGCTGGTGTAGAATCTTCTAGATTGTATTTCCTTAGAAGATCCCTTACGTACTTTGATTGGCAAATAAAAATCCCATCTTCCTTTTGCTTCACTTGCAATCCAAGGAAGAATAGCTCACCCATCATGCTCATTTCATACCTACTCTGCATTAACTTAGCAAATCTCTTGCACAAGTTTTCATTAGTAGGACCAAATATAATATCGTCAACATAAACTTGGACAAATACCATATCTTTATCATGTAATTTATAAAAGAGAGTTTTATCTATGACACCTCTAGTAAAACCGTTTTCAAGTAAAAACTGAGAGAGAGTGTCATACCATGTCCTCGGTGCTTGCTTGAGTCCATAGAGGGCTTTGAATAAGAAATATACAAATCAGCAAACTTTGGATTTTCAAAGCCAGGAGGCTGTTCCACATATACTTCCTCTTCTAACTTTCCATTCAGAAATGCACTCTTCACATCCATTTGATAGACTTTAAAATTGGAATGTGCTGCGAATGCCAGAAATATCCTGATGGCTTCAAGTCTTGCAACTGGTGCGTAGGTCTCATCATAATCAATTCCCTCTTCCTGGGAGTAACCCTTTACAACCAGTCTGGCCTTGTTCCTTGTAACAATGCCATCACCGTCTAACTTGTTCCTGTATACCCATTTCGTGCCAATAACAGATCTATCTTTAGGCCTGGGTACCAGTGTCCATACTTCTTGCCTTTCGAACTGATTGAGTTCTTCTTGCATGGCAAGAACCCAATCTGGATCAGTTAGAGCATCTTTAATTTTCTTTGGTTATTCTTGAGATAGAAAAACTGAAAATAAACATTCATTTGAAGTTGCACTTCTGGTTCTAACACCAACATCTGGATCACCTATGATCAATTCAAAGGGATGATCTTTGCTCCATATCCTTTCCCTTGGTAGGTTTGATCTTGATGATTCGCCTCTATATTCATTGTGATGTTGTGTTCTGCCAGTTGATCCTTCATCTCCCCCTGAGTTGCTGCCTGGATGACTTGTTGATCCACCACTGATATTAGTAGTATCTCCAGTGTTTCCATTGTTTCCACCACTATTACCTGGTTCATTACCATCATTGTTGTCATCATCATTTCCTGCTGCAACCTCAGGATCTTCTTCATTATCCGAATCTGAGTCTGGATGATTGTCAAATTTTAATGACTCAGAAGGATCTTCAGTTTGGATGCTCGGGAGTTTAGTGTCATCAAAAGTTACATTGACACTTTCCTTCACTTGGTGTTGATCAATTATGTATACCCTATATGCTCTTCTTGAATAACCGACAAAAATAGCTTCATGTGCCTTGGCCTCAAACTTGCCACGATGTTCATCTCCATCTTTTAACACAAAGCATTTGGCTCCAAATACATGAAAGTATTTGAGTGTTGGTTTCTTGCCAGCCATTAATTCGTAGGGTGTCTTCGTATGATCCTTGTTGATTAAAGTTCGATTCTGGGTATAACAAGCTGTGTTTACTGCTTCAGCCCAGAAGTAGATAGGCAACCTTGATTCACTTAACATTGTTCTTGCAGCTTCAATCAAGGTTCGATTCTTCCTTTCTACTACTCCATTCTGTTGCGGAGTTCTTGGCGCTGAGAATTGTCTTGTTATCCCTTTGTCTGAGCAGAAGCTATTTAGAATTTCATTCTTGAATTCTTTTCCATTATCTGATCTGATTGCCCGGACAGGTAGCTTTGAATCTAACTCAATCATCTTTACATGATCAATCACCAATTGTGGAGTTTCATCCTTAGAGTTCAAGAATAAAATCCACGAGTACTTTGTGAAGTCATCTACAATCACTAAGGCATATCTTTTCCTTGACATTGACAGAATATTGACTGGACCAAATAAATCCATATGTAGCAGTTGCAGTGGTTCAGTAATATTAGTAGAGTCTATGCCTTTGTGAGTTGCTCTTTTTGACTTCCCTTTTTGACATGCCTCGCACAAACCTTCTTGTGAGAATTCCATCGGAGGCAGTCCTCTCACCAAATCCCTCTTGACTAGAGAGTTCATTGTTTTGAAGTTCAGGTGTGAGAGCTTCTTGTGCCATAGCCAACTTTCTTCTGTTGAAGCTTTTGAATAAAAACAGTTTGCTTCAGCTTCAGTTCCCGAGTTGAAATCAGCTACGTACAAGTTTCCTTTCCTTACTCCACGCAAGGCTAGTCTGTCTTCTTTAGAATGAGCTATTAAACACTTCTCCTTGATAAAGTTTACTTTGTAACCTCTATCACAGAATTGACTGACGCTGAGTAGATTGTGCTTAAGTCCTTCCACCAAAGAGACGTTTTCAATGATAACATTTCCAGTATTTAACTTGCCATATCCCGTAGTCATTCCTTTACTGTTATCTCCAAAGATGACAATTGGGCCAGCTCTCTCAACCACATCTGATAGCAGGGCTCTATCTCCGGTCATATGGCTTGACGATCCGCTGTCCAGGATCCATACAATCCGGTTTACCTGTTTAACTCCCTGCAAATATCAAACGGATTAGATCATCTTCGGAGCCCAAAATTGATTGGGCCCGGCATACTTAAAGAATTGACCTTTGTCAGCTTTGACAACAGATCCTCTTCGAACAACAGCTGCATCCTCCTTGACTGTACTTACTTTCCTATAAATAGTCTTAACAACTTTTTGTTTAGACTTAGGAATATATTTTTCCTTCTTGACAGGTGAAGGAACAACAATCTTGGATATAGCAAATTTATTATTGATGTATTGTCTCGGTGTCATGTTCTTTTTATTAGCAGTCATGCGTTTGAAATAAGCAGTCATAGCATTAAAAGCACATAACATACAATTTAACATACCACAAGGTTTATGGCATACATCAATAGCAGGCATGTTATTCACAGCAGTAGGAGTTTTAACAATTTCTACTTTAACTTTCTCAGCAGTTTTAAAGTTTTCAGTTGAATGACATTTATTGTTACTATCCCTACTTCTAACAAACTTATTGCTAGGTCTGTTCAAATTATTCTTTAAGTTCTTAGCACCTATACCAGGTTTGTGGAAATCAGAAGTTCCCACAACTTTCACTGGTGTCTTGGGTGTAGCTTTCTCTTTTTGGACATTTACTCCTTTTATGTCCCTTGCTTGTTCTCCTCTTTTCTTCTCTTCCTCTTGATCCTCTAATTGCATCTCATAAGCGATCAGTATAGAGCTCTCGAGGATGGGTTCAGCTACAGGTGTAATGAAAAGAGGTTTGCGTGTGTCTTTAATAACATGAGGAATACCCCTTTCTTCAGCGCTTTGCTTGAATGGGGTAATGTTGCTTGGCTTTCCTACAGATTCATTGTACTCGAAGCCTATTCCAACTTTTCTGTTTATTACCTGTTGGTCACCTAGGTTCTTTACAATATACGAGGAATTTTTATATGCTAGACACCTTTTCTTTTCTTCCTCTATCTGGTTTCTGAGGTAGGTCTCAACTTCAACATAACAACTGACTCTATTGACTTGAAAAGCTAAGTCCTCAGTTAATTTCTTAGTCAACTTGTCACTGTTTCGTTTTAACTGTTTTAAGACTTCGAGCTCATCAACTAGATCTTTATTTTCGAGTCTTAGTTGCTTAACCTTACTTCTTTCACCCTCTAGTTCTTTACCTATTAAATTAAACATTTTAGGGCAATAAGGATTTACCTCTATTCCTTTTTGACTATTAGGAGACCTTGATTCTTCGGATGAAGCCATAAGAGCAAGATTTCCCAGCTCTTCCCCATCACTATCATATGAGTCATCCCAGCTTTTTCCCTTTGCCAGATAGGACTTTCCTTGATGCTTTTGCAAAAGTGCATCGTACTTTTCCTTGAGCTCTTCGTAAGACTCTCTCTTCTTCCCTTGCTTAGGCTTCTTGCACTCCGTTGCAAAGTGGCCTAGCTCATTGCAGTTGAAGCAACGAAACTTGCTTCTATCCACTAAGCCGGTCTTATAGCCGCTCTTTGATTCAGCTGTTGAAGACCCTCCTCTTTGGAATCTCCCAAAATTTGATTTAACTTTATAGGAGGGATTTCTCCGAAATCTCCTGTTGCCAAACTTCCTGGCAACCAAAGCTAGAGACTCATCTTCTAGCTGATCTAGTTCTTCTACAGAGTAGAATTCACCACCTTCTTGTTTATCTGAAGTATGTCCAATTTCTGGAACAACATACTCCAGTGAAGGTACAGCAGCCTTCATTTCCATCTTCTGTGGTGCTTCCACTAACAGTGCTTTGGAGGAACTCTGAACCTTGCCTCTCCCATACATCTCTCTCGTCTGGATCTGTTCCAGCTCATATGTCTTCAATACTTCGTAGAGTCTTTCTAGGGTTACCTCCTTCATGTCCCTAGACTCACAGATTGCTGCGATCCTATGCTCCAGATGCTCGGGTAGGGTTAGCAGAAACTTCCTGTTGATCTCCTGATTCTGATAATACTTCTCATTCATGTTGAGCTCGTTTATCAGTTTGTTCAATCTCTGAAACACCTCAGAGATACCCTCACCAGGGTTGGACCTAAACTGCTCGTACTGGGAGATCAGGATTTCGAGTCTATTCTCTTTGACTTCCTCAGTCCCCTCGTTGATAATCTCTATTGTATCCCAAATCTGTTTTGCATTTCTACAATTGACTACTTGATTGTACATGACGTAGTCTAGAGATTCAATCAATATCAGTTTGAAATTGTTGTCCAGGGACACAGCTTCCTTTTCTTCAATTGTATAGTCAGATAGACTTTTTGGAAACTGTCTGTGAGGAATTACGACCCCATCTACTATATGTTCGAGAATAACTGATATAGGGGGTTCAACACCATTGGCCAAAATATTTGCATACTTGGGATTTGCAATCCCGATAAACAGTAGCATTTTATGTTTCCACAAATTGTAGTGTTCTCTGTCGAACTGTGGAATTTTGATACTGGTCACTTTCTGGGTACTCATCTTTAATAAGATTAAAAATTAAGTGTTTCAAAAAATATTTTAATTTTTGACTTAAAACAATTTTTGATTAAAAATAATTTTTCAAAAAAAAAAATATTTCGAATAAAAAATTATTTCGAATTTAAAATAATTTTTGAGATCTGTATGAATTCGCGGAATTTGATTTGGATCTGATATGAAAATATATCAACCAGCTCTGATGCCAATTGTTGGTCCCTGATATTGTAGAAGGGGGGGTTGAATACAATATCTGAAAATTAATCGCGAAATAATTTGGATTAAAAATATTATTTTAATTACTCGCGAAATATTAATTGGAATGAAATACTGTTCAAGTGAAAGATATAATTTTAACTTGATTAGTATTACAAAATTAATATTAAGAAAACAGTTATATAATTGATTAAAAGTTCTAGAACAAATTTGACATGAATTGTTCGTATTTAACAATTATATCCAAACTCAGCACAGAAATCTGTGAATATTACAATGCAGACAAATTACTGAATTTGAACTGTTTTTCTGTTCTTAACAACTGAAATAATGAGAGCAACTCCTCATATTTATAGAGGTGGAAAACTCAGCATGACTCATCCCAATATGACCTTTTTCAATTAAAATTAACCTTTGTATGACTCATAAAAAGGCTGGGCAAGACTTATAATGGTCGGTATGACTCATATTAAAACTCGGTATGACTCACTGCAAAAGTGCTCGGTATGACTCATTGCAAGTGGCTTCGGTATGACTCATTGAATTCTTCTCGGTATGACTCATTGAATTCTGCTCGGTATGACTCATTGAATTCTACTCGGTATGACTCATATTTCAGCAGCTCAGTATGACTCATATTTCAGCAGCTCGGTATGACTCATATTTCAGCAGCTCGGTATGACTCATATTTCAGCAGCTCGGTATGACTCATATTTCAGCTGCTCGGTATGACTCATATTTCAGCAGCTCGGTATGACTCATATTTCAGCAGCTCGGTATGACTCATATTTCAGCAGCTCGGTATGACTCATATTTCAGCAGCTCGGTATGACTCATATTTCAGCATTTCTTTTATAGTAAATCAATTCTACTTAATTTAATTAAATAATTTATGAATTAAGTTAAATTCAGGCTTGAATTAATTTAATTAAACAAATTAAATAATTAACTTAATTTTTATTGTAGAATTAAAATACTATTAGGACTTATTTAACTCTGTAGTCCGCTCCGAGGTCTTTCCGTCTTTTCTTTGTCTTCTGTCATAAAACCACTTGAGCTAACTGAAGAATAAATATTATTATAGATGACACACAAATGTACTGTCTGGTTCATTTGTGTCATTCTAATAAATATTCTTCAATTATTAACTTTTAAACTGTGGCCTTCTATCATTCTCATGCTTTACTTCATTATTTCTTTTCTTGGAATCTCTTTGTAGTAGGCACTTGGAATCTTCTGTATCTTCTGAATTCTTCTAAAATACTGCTTCTCCATAAATCCCGACGCTTGAACGTATTAATGAACTTCTTCCGGTATAGAGTAGCAACTTCATTAGAACACTTCTGATTTTTGGATTCTTTGTGTCTAGTTGACATTCTTCGTCTTGATTCCTGTTAGATATTTTTTATTTACCACTGTTTCTAGATTGAGTTGAGTTGTCATCTAATTATTACAAATAGGCCTAGTCATATGCCTTTCAATCTCCCCCTATTTGTTGCTAAACATTTAACACACAAATTCCTAGAGGATAACTCAACTAACAACTAAGAAATAAATATGACATTTAAGAACTGTAAATAATAAATTGTTCTCTGGATTATATAATACATTTCCAGATTTCCTGAGTTAACTGAAAGGAAAGATGTTTGTTCCTCTAGCACTGAACATAATATACAAGTAGTATTATCTTCATTTCTCAGACTCATCACTACTCCCCCTTAGGATGGCAGGGATGTAGTCTTGTTCTCTTCTCATTACTACTTCTCCTCTGTTTCTCCAACTCCTGTCTTCCCTTCTCTTCCAAGGTGAATTTAATTTCCCCTTACTTGAATTATCCAACCATTTTAATAGAGGTAACAAACATGGCATACATACAGCATTAAACCATCGCAGATATAAAAAATGCAAACTATGACATGTTATGCATTTTAGAAAATCCGGTTAATTATATTTACAAGAATCTTCTAAAATCAAATGGAATAGAATCCAAGCATGTTGTTATATACCCCTTTTTCTTGTTCAACAATTGAGTAATCCTCTTCTGGCAAAAGCCTTTGTTTACTTCTCCCCTTTTGATCTACTCCCCCTTAGTTGAACACTTTAACATTTTGGAGTAATCCTCTTAATAATTCTCCCCCTTAGTTGAGTAATCCTCTTAATAATTCTCCCCCAATTGTTGGTCCTTTTCTGAAGAAATTTCTACCTAGGTTAAGTAACATTTGAAATCTGTAACAGGGAATTGGGAAAGGGATTCGGTAAGTGTGCTAGTGTGTGATTTTACTTTGTGTTCCTCACAAGTGTTTCACTCATATACTCTCTAAGTGTTTCACTCATAGAATATATATTTTCACTCTTTCTTACTTGTGTTTCACTCTTTTCTCACATCACTATATCTCTCTCAGTACGGATGACTCAGTCTTTTGTACCTGCAAGAAAGATCACCATAGCCCCTTCAAGAGAGGTCACTGGTGGTGCAATGGGGTTTCGTAAATCCCCGTCCTCAATTGAATCTATAAAAACATTTTGACTTTGGAAAACTGAATTGCTTCAGGAATAGATTCAGTGAGTTGCTGATCATCTAAGATGATCTATTCCATTAGGAATCCAGATATGTTCCATCTGGGGAGGGAGACAAGGATCTATAATGTAGCAAATGATCCAAGTTTCCTCCTGATGCCTGTGAAGGCATGTTGATTCCTTCAGAATCATCAATTATTCTTCCTTCCTTGATATGGAAGTTTAGAAAAACTGCTTCCGTCAATTCATCCTTACACGACACTCTAGTTGCTCCCTCTTAGTCATTGTTGGTCCCTTTGAAAAGAAAACACTTTATGTGAGGTGAAAGAAATGTCAGATGAAATTGACTCTTTACAAGTAACCTTGGCTGACAGGCTGAATTCAATAGACTCACTCTGTTGAGAGAATGAACCTAGTAACAGTTTTTCCTTTTCCAAGTCTGTATCCTTTTGAGAGAACATAGATGAGCTAACAGTTGTCTCAGTTTATATATGAATCACCTTTCTGGAGACAGAACTGTTGGATCACTCACATCACCAACCTTATCAAATGCAATCAAGGCATTGACTCCCTCATAATGAACAAAAAGGTATTATATAATCCAGAGAACAATTTATTATTTACAGTTCTTAAATGTCATATTTATTTCTTAGTTGTTAGTTGAGTTATCCTCTAGGAATTTGTGTGTTAAATGTTTAGCAACAAATAGGGGGAGATTGAAAGGCATATGCCAAGACCTATTTGTAATTAGTAGATGACAACTCAACTCATGTAAGAAATTAGAGTAAGTAATAAATTCTGAGGATGGAATCAAATCGAAGAATGTCAACTAGACACAAAGAATCTACTTGTCAGAAGAATTATAATGAAGTTGCTACTCTACACCGGAAGAAGTTCATTTATATGTTCAAGCGTCGGAGAAAAATAGAGAAGCAGTTGTTCAGAAGATTCAGATGATTCTAAGTGGCTACTACAGAAGATTCCAGAAGAAGAATGAAGACAGTGAAGTAGAAGAAGAACAGAATACCACAGCTTAATGTTAAAGATGAAGAATATTTATTATAGTATGACATAAATGAACCAGACAGTACATTTGTGTGTCAACTAAAATAATAAATATTCATCATCTAGCTCAAGTGGTTTTATGACAAAAGACACAACGAAGACTGGAAGACTTCAAGACTGATAGCACGGATTTAGCACAGTCTATCTGCAAGAATCAATCAACGGATATCTATCTGCAAGAAGCAATCGACTGATAAATATCGATCGATAAGTCATCAACTGATAATAAGCCATCGACTGATAAAGCCAATCGAGAAGTCATCGATCGAGAACTCAAGTCATCAACTGATATTTATCAATCGAGAACTAAAGTCATCAACTGATAATAAGCCATCGACTGATAAAGCCAATCGAGAAGTCATCGATCGAGAACTCAAGTCATCAACTGATATTTATCAATCGAGAACTCAAGTCATCAACTGATATTTATCAATCGAGAACTCGACAACATATATTTATTGATCGAGAAGTCATCAACGGATATTTACCAATCGAGAAGTCTCACAAGTACTCGATTGATTAGCTCACAGCCTGACTTCTTGAAGCTTAAAGGAGATGAGTATTCGGTTGATTCAAACAGCTAGTTTAAAGAAAAGTCATACCGGAGCAGCCGACTGATAAGTCATACCGAAGCTGTTAAAGAAAAGTCATACCGGAGCAGCCGACTGATAAGTCATACCGAAGCTGTTAAAGAAAAGTCATACCGGAACAGCCGACTGATAAGTCATACCGAGCTCAGTGGATAAGTCATACCGAGATTTCTGTGCTCAAAAGGTCATACTGAACCTATTTTGTTTAATTAAAATAAGTCATACCGATTTATTTTAATTAGATAAAATCTGAATATGACTTTAAATAAGTCATACCGAGATTCAGTAAGTCATACCGACCATTCAGAAGTCATACCCAGTTTTTAAATGTCATACAAGGGTTAAAATAAGTCATACAGACTTATTTTCTTGAAATAAAGTCATACTGAAAAAGGTCATAGCAGCCTTTTTCAAATCTCTATAAATATGAGATCAGTTCTTCATTTTTCAGTGTTCAGTTGTTAAAAGTTAGAAATCAGATCAAATTCAGTAATTTATCTGCATTGTAATATTCACAGATTTCTGTGATGAGTTTGGATATAATTGTTAAATACGAACAATTCATGTCAAATTTGTTCTAGAACTTTTAATCAATTATATAACTGTTTTCTTAATATTAATTTTGTAATACTAATCAAGTTAAAATTATATCTTTCACTTGAACAGTATTTCATTCCAATTAATATTTCGCGAGTAATTAAAATAATATTTTTAATCCAAATTATTTCGCGATTAATTTTCAGATATTGTATTCAACCCCCCTTCTACAATATCAGGGACCAACAATTGGTATCAGAGCTGGTTGATATATTTTCATATCAGATCCAAATCAAATTCCACGAACTAATACAAATCTCAAAAATTATTTTAAATTCGAAATAATTTTTTTATTCGAAATAATTTTTTTTCTGAAAAATTATTTTTGATCAAAAATTGTTTTAAGTCAAAAATTAAAATATTTTTTTAAACACTTAATTTTTAATCTTATTAAAGATGAGTACCCAGAAAGTGAGCAGTATCAAAATTCCACAGTTCGACAGAGAACACTACAATTTGTGGAAACATAAAATGCTACTGTTTATCGGGATTGCAAATCCCAAGTATGCAAATATTTTGGCCAATGGTGTTGAACCCCCTATATCAGTTATTCTCGAACATATAGTAGATGGGGTCGTAATTCCTCACAGACAGTTTCCAAAAAGTCTATCTGACTATACAATTGAAGAAAAGGAAGCTGTGTCCCTGGACAACAATCTCAAACTAATATTGATTGAATCTCTAGACTACGTCATGTACAATCAAGTAGTCAATTGTAGAAATGCAAAACAGATTTGGGATACAATAGAGATTATCAACGAGGGGACTGAGGAAGTCAAAGAGAATAGACTCGAAATCCTGATCTCCCAGTACGAGCAGTTTAGGTCCAACCCTGGTGAGGGTATCTCTGAGGTGTTTCAGAGATTGAACAAACTGATAAACGAGCTCAACATGAATGGGAAGTATTATCAGAATCAGGAGATCAACAGGAAGTTTCTGCTAACACTACCCGAGCATCTGGAGCATAGGATCGCAGCAATCCGTGAGTCTAGGGACATGAAGGAGGTAACCCTAGAAAGACTCTACGGAGTATTGAAGACATATGAGCTGGAACAGATCCAGACGAGAGAGATGTATGGGAGAGGCAAGGTTCAGAGTTCCTCCAAAGCACTGTTAGTGGAAGCACCACAGAAGATGGAAATGAAGGCTGCTGTACCTTCACTGGAGTATGTTGTTCGAGAAATTGGACATACTTCAGATAAACAAGAAGGTGGTGAATTCTACTCTCTGGAAGAACTAGATCAGCTAGAAGATGAGTCTCTAGCTTTAGTTGCCAGGAAGTTTGGCAACATGAGATTTCGGAGAAATCCCTCCTATAAAGTTAAATCAAATTTTGGGAGATTCCAAAGAGGAGGGTCTTCAACAGCTGAATCAAAGAGCGGCTATAAGACCGGCTTAGTGGATAGAAGCAAGTTTCGTTGCTTCAACTGCAATGAGCTAGGCCACTTTGCAACGGAGTGCAAGAAGCCTAAGCAAGGGAAGAAGACAGAGTCTTACGAAGAGCTCAAGGAAAAGTACGATGCACTTTTGCAAAAGCATCAAGGAAAGTCCTATCTGGCAAAGGGAAAAAGCTGGGATGACTCAGATGATAGTGATGGGGAAGAGCTGGGAAATCTTGCTCTTATGGCTTCATCCGAAGAATTAAGGTCTCCTAATAGTCAAAAAGGAATTGAGGTAAATCCTTATTGCCCTAAAATGTTTAATTTAATAGGTAAAGAACTAGAGGGTGAAAGAAGTAAGGTTAAGCAACTAAGACTCGAAAATAAAGATCTAGTTTATGAGCTCGAAGTCTTAAAACAGTTAAAACGAAACAGTGACAAGTTGACTAAGAAATTAACTGAGGACTTAGCTTTTCAAGTCAATAGAGTCAGTTGTTATGTTGAAGTTGAGACCTACCTCAGAAACCAGATAGAGGAAGAAAAGAAAAGGTGTCTAGCATATAAAAATTCCTCGTATATTGTAAAGAACCTAGTTGACCAACAGGTAATAAACAGAAAAGTTGGAATAGGCTTCGAGTACAATGAATCTGTAGGAAAGCAAAGCAACATTACCCCATTCAAGCAAAGCGCTGAAGAAAGAGGTATTCCTCATGTTGTTAAAGATACACGTAAACCTCTTTTCATTACACCTGTAGCTGAACCCATCCTCGAGAGCTCTATACTGATCGCTTATGAGATGCAATTAGAGGATCAAGAGGAAGAGAAGAAAAGAGGAGAACAAGTAAGGGACATAAAAGGAGTAAATGTCCAAAAAGAGAAAGCTACACCCAAGACACTAGTGAAAGTTGTGGGAACTTCTGATTTCCACAAACCTGGTATAGGTGCTATGAACGTAAAGAATAATTTGAACAGACCTAGCAATAAGTTTGTTAGAAGTAGGGATAGTAACAATAAATGTCATTCAACTGAAAACTTTAAAACTGCTGAGAAAGTTAAAGTAGAAATTGTTAAAACTCCTACTGCTGTGAATAACATGCCTGCTATTGATGTATGCCATAAACCTTGTGGTATGTTAAATTGTATGTTATGTGCCTTTAATGCTATGACTGCTTATTTCAAACGCATGACTGCTAATAAAAAGAACATGACACCGAGACAATACATCAATAATAAATTTGCTAAATCCAAGACTTCTATTCCTTCACCTGTCAAGAAGGAAAAAAATATTCCTAAGTCTAAACAAAAAGTTGTTAAGACTATTTATAGGAAAGTAAGTACAGTCAAGGAGGATGCAGGTGTTGTTCGAAGAGGATCTGTTGTCAAAGCTGACAAAGGTCAATTCTTTAAGTATGCCGGGCCCAATCAATTTTGGGCTCCGAAGATAATCTAATCCGTTTGATATGTGCAGGGAGTTAAACAGGAAAACCGGGTTGTTTGGATCCTAGACAGCGGATCGTCAAGGCATATGACCGGAGATAGAGCCCTGCTATCAGACGTGGTTGAAAGAGCTGGCCCAATCGTCACTTTTGGAGATAACAGCAAAGGAATGGCTATGGGATATGGCAAGTTAAATACTGGAAATGTTATCATTGAAAACGTCTCTTTGGTGGAAGGACTTAAGCACAATCTACTCAGCGTCAGTCAATTCTGTGATAAAGGTTACAAAGTGAACTTTATCAAGGAGAAGTGCTTAATAGCTCATTCTAAAGAAGACAGACTAGCCTTGCGTGGAGTAAGGAAAGGAAACTTGTACGTAGCTGATTTCAACTCGGGAACTGAAGCTGAAGCAAACTGTTTTTATTCAAAAGCTTCATCAGAAGAAAGTTGGCTATGGCACAAGAAACTCTCACACCTGAATTTCAAAACAATGAACTCTCTAGTCAAGAGGGATTTGGTGAGAGGACTGCCTCCGATGGAATTTACACAAGAAGGATTGTGTGAGGCATGTCAGAAAGGGAAGTCAAAAAGAGCAACTCACAAAGGCATAGACACTACAAACATCACTGAACCACTTCAACTCCTACACATGGATTTATTTGGTCCAGTCAATATCATGTCTATATCAAGGAAGAAATATGCCTTAGTGATTGTAGATGACTTCACAAAGTACACGTGGGTTTTATTCTTGAACTCTAAGGATGAAACTCCACAGTTGGTGATTGATCATGTAAAATTGATTGAGTTAGATTCAAAGCTACCTGTCCGGGCAATCAGATCAGATAATGGAACAGAATTCAAGAATGAAATTCTAAATAGCTTCTGCTCAGACAAAGGGATAACAAGACAATTCTCAGCGCCAAGAACTCCGCAACAGAATGGAGTAGTAGAAAGGAAGAATCGAACCTTGATTGAAGCTGCAAGAACAATGTTAAGTGAATCAAGGTTGCCTATCTACTTCTGGGCTGAAGCAGTGAACACGGCTTGTTATACCCAGAATCGAACTTTAATCAACAAGGATCATATGAAGACACCCTACGAATTAATGGCTGGCAAGAAACCAACACTCAAATACTTTCATGTATTTGGAGCCAAATGTTTTGTGCTAAAAGATGGAGATGAACATCGTGGCAAATTCGAGGCCAAGGCACATGAAGCAATTTTTGTCGGCTACTCAAAAAGAGCATATAGGGTGTACATAATTGATCAGCACCAAGTAAAAGAAAGTGTCAACGTATCATTTGACGACACTGAACTCCCAAGCATCCAAACTAAAGATCCTTCTGAGTCATTAAAATTTGACAATCATCCAGACTCAGATTCGGATAATGAAGAAGAGCCTGAGGTTGCAACAGGAAATGATGATGACAACAATGATGGTAATGATCTAGGTAATAGTGGTAGAAACAATGGCAACACTAGAGATACTACTAATACCAGTGGTGGATCAACAAGTCATCCAGGCAGCAACTCAGGGGGAGATAAAGGATCAACTGGCAGAACACAACATCACAATGAATTTTGAGGCGAATCATCAAGATCAAACCTACCAAGGGAAAGGATATGGAGCAAAGATCATCCCTTTGAATTGATCATAGGTGATCCAGATGTTGGTGTTAGAACCAGAAGTACAACTTCAAATGAATGTTTATTTTCAGTTTTTCTATCTCAAGAAGAACCAAAGAAAATTGAAGATGCTCTAACTGATCCAGATTGGGTTCTTGCCATGCAAGAAGAACTCAATCAGTTCAAAAGGCAAGAAGTATGGACACTGGTACCCAGGCCTAAAGATAGATCTGTTATTGGCACGAAATGGGTATACAGGAACAAGTTAGACGGTGATGGCATTGTTACAAGGAACAAGGCCAGACTGGTTGCTAAGGGTTACTCTCAGGAAGAGGGAATTGATTATGATGAGACCTACGCACCAGTTGCAAGACTTGAAGCCATTAGGATATTTCTGGCATTCGCACCACATTCTAATTTCAAAATTTATCAAATGGATGTGAAGAGTGCATTTCTGAATGGAGAGTTAGAAGAGGAAGTATATGTGGAGCAGCCCCCTGGCTTTGAAAATCCAGAGTTTGCTGATTTTGTGTACTTTCTTTTCAAAGCTCTCTATGGACTCAAGCAAGCACCGAGGACATGGTATGACACTCTCTCTATATTTTTACTTGAAAACGGTTTTACTAGAGGTGTCATAGACAAAACTCTCTTTTACAAATTACATAATAAAGATATGATATTCGTCCAAGTTTATGTTGACGATATTATATTTGGTTCTACTAACGAAATCTTGTGCAAGAAATTTGCTAAGTTAATGCAGAGTAGATATGAGATGAGCATGATGGGTGAGCTGTCATTCTTCCTTGGATTGCAAGTGAAGCAAAAGGAGGATGGGATTTTTATTTGCCAATCAAAGTACATAAGGGATCTTCTAAGGAAATACAATCTAGAAGATTCTACACCGGCAAAAACCCCTATGCCAACAGCCACAAAGCTTGACAAAGATGAAACTGGTAAGAAGGTGGACATCACAAGCTATAGAGGTATGATAGGCTCATTATTATATCTAACTGCTAGTAGACCCGATATAATGTTTGCAACATGCTTATGTGCAAGGTTTCAAACTGACCCTAGAGAATCTCATCTTATAGCTGTTAAAAGAATTTTTAGATATCTGAAGGGTACACCGAATCTTGGAATTTGGTACCCTAAAGGTACAGGTTTTGAACTAATAGGCTATACAGATTCAGATTATGCAAGATGCAGGATGGACAGGAAAAGTACATCTGGAAGTTGTCAGTTTCTAGGACGACGGTTGATTTCCTGGAACAGTAAGAAACAGCACACAGTATCTACCTCGACAGCCGAAGCAGAATATATTGCGGCAGGTAGTTGTTGTGCACAAATCTTGTGGATAAGGAATCAGCTGAATGATTATGGACTTGCGCTATCTAAAATTCCAATACTTTGCGACAACACAAGTGCCATAGCTATTTCCAATAATCCTGTACAACATTCAAGGACCAAGCACATAGACATAAGGTATCATTTTATCCGAGAACATGTCATGAACGGAACTGTGGTGTTACATTTTGTACCCACAGAAGATCAAATTGCCGACATCTTCATGAAACCACTTGAAGAATCCACTTTCTCTAAGTTGGTTAGTGAGTTAGGGATGTTAAACATGAACTAATTATTGCATGTTGTTTTAAATTGCATATTTATTTTGAAGCACTGTAAATACACTGTATATATTCCTTAAAAAAATTATCAAAAAACAAACAAACAAATTGAAAAAGAAAACTCAAAAAGATTTTCCTTATTTTGTACAGTTGTTATTTCATTGGCATCTTTTCTGTAAATATTGTTTATTATAATTGTTTTCCAACAATTGGCATATATTTTATATATATATAAGTATGTATAGTGTTATTTGTTTTTCAACTTTGACATCCTTATCTTTATTGTTTTTATATATATACATAAATATAAGCTGATTATTTCGCGTCTCTTTTGAGAAGTAGGAAAGATCTATGAGCTTGATCATCCAATTGTTTCTAATAGTTAGATCCCAAACATTGGCATCAATCTCTATCCAAGATCTTAGAACCAAACACACAAACACAATCACATCCGTCTCTCTAACCATTAAACAGAATACCTAATTGCTAAGAATGAGGGAGTCAATGCCTTGAGTGCATTTGATAAGGTTGGTAATGTGAGGGAACCAACAGCTCTGTCTCCAGAAAGGTGATTCAAATACATATAAACTGAGACAACTGTTAGCTCATCTGTGTTCTCTCAAAAGGATACAGACTTGGAAAAGGCAAAACTGTTACTAGGTTAATTCTCTCAACAGAGTGAGCCTATTGAATTCAGCCTGTCAGCCAAGGCTATCAGCAAAGAGTTAATTTCATCTGACATTTTTCAAGAAACCAAATATTGTCTTATTTTTAGGGACAACAATGGACCAACTCAATTGGCATTTTGGACCAACAATTTAAGAACTTACTTGGGACCAAAATGGACCAAGAAAGAACAATTGAAATGTCACAGGAAGGATGAATTGACGGTAGCAATTTTTCTAAACTTCCATATCAAGGAAGGAAGAATGATTGATGATTCTGACTGAGTCAACATGCCTTCACAGGCGTCAGGAGGAAACTTGGATCATTTGCTACATTATAGATCCTTGTCTCCCTCCCCAGATGGAACATATCTGGATTCCTAACGGAATAGATCATCTAAGATGATAAGCAACTCACTGAATCTATTTCTGAAGCAATTCAGTTTTTAAAAGTCAAAATGTTTTTATAGATTCAATTGAGGACGGGGATTTACGAAACCCCATTGCACCACCAGTGACCTCTCTTGAAGGGGCTATGGTGATCTTTCTTGCAGGTACAAAAGACTATGTCATTCGTACTGAGAGAGAAATAGTGTTGTGAGAAAAGAGTGAAACACAAGTAAGGAAGAGTGAAAATATATATTCTATGAGTGAAACACTTAGAGAGTATATGAGCGAAACACTTGTGAGGAACACAAAGTAAAATCACACACTAGCACACTTACCGAATCCCTTTCCCCATTCCCTGTTACAGATTTCAAATGTTACTTAACCAAGGTGGAAATTCTTCAGAAAAGGACCAACAATTGTTACCTATCTACAATTGGGGGAGAATTATTAAGAGGATTACTCAACTAAGGGGGAGAATTATTAAGAGGATTACTCCAAAATGTTAAAGTGTTCAACTAAAGGGGAGTAGATCAAAAGGGGAGAAGTAAACAAAGGCTTTTGCCAGAAGAGGATTACTCAATTGTTGAACAAGAAAAAGGGGTATATAACAACATGCTTGGATTCTATTCCATTTGATTTTAGAAGATTCTTGTAAATATGATTAACCGGATTTTCTAAAATGCATAACATGTCATAGTTTACATTTTTTATATCTGCGATGGTTTAATGCTGTATGTATGCCATGTTTGTTACCTCTATTAAAATGGTTGGATAATTCAAGTAAGGGGAAATTGAATTCACCTTGGAAGAGAAGGGAAGACAGGAGTTGGAGAAATAGAGGAGAAGTGGTAAGAAGAGAACAGACATCATCTCTGACATCCTAAGGGGGAGTAGTGATGAGTCTGAGAAATGAAGATAATACTACATGTATAATATGTTCAGTGCTAGAGGAACAAACATCTTTCATTTCAGTTACACAAAGAAATCTAGAAATGTATTATATGATCCAGAGAACAATTTATTTACTTACAGTTCTTAAATGTCATATTAGTTTCTTAGTTGTTAGTTGAGTTATCCTCTAGGAATTTGTGTGTTAAATGTTTAACAACAAATAGGGGGAGATTGAAAGGCATATGTCAAGGCCTATTTGTAATTAGTAGATGACAACTCAACTCATGTAAGAAATTAGAGTAAGTAATAAATTCTGAGGATGGAATCAAATCGAAGAATGTCAACTAGACACAAAGAATCTACTTGTCAGAAGAATTATAATGAAGTTGCTACTCTACACCGGAAGAAGTTCATTTATATGTTCAAGCGTCGGAGAAAAATAGAGAAGCAGTTGTTCAGAAGATTCAGAAGATTCTAAGTGGCTACTACAGAAGATTCCAGAAGAAGAATGAAGACAGTGAAGTAGAAGAAGAACAGAAGACCACAACTTAATGTTAAAGATGAAGAATATTTATTATAGTATGACATAAATGAACCAGACAGTACATTTGTGTGTCAACTAAAATAATAAATATTCATCATCTAGCTCAAGTGGTTTTATGACAAAAGACACAACGAAGACTGGAATACTTCAAGACTGATAGCACGGATTTAGCACAGTCTATCTGCAAGAATCAATCAACGGATATCTATCTGCAAGAAGCAATCGACTGATAAATATCGATCGATAAGTCATCAACTGATAATAAGCCATTGACTGATAAAGCCAATCGAGAAGTCATCGATCGAGAACTCAAGTCATCAACTGATATTTATCAATCGAGAACTAAAGTCATCAACTGATAATAAGCCATCGACTGATAAAGCCAATCGAGAAGTCATCGATCGAGAACTCAAGTCATCAACTGATATTTATCAATCGAGAACTCAAGTCATCAACTGATATTTATCAATCGAGAACTCGACAACATATATTTATTGATCGAGAAGTCATCAACGGATATTTACCAATCGAGAAGTCTCACAAGTACTCGATTGATTAGCTCACAGCCTGACTTCTTGAAGCTTAAAGGAGATGAGTATTCGGTTGATTCAAACAACTAGTTTAAAGAAAAGTCATACCGGAGCAGCCGACTGATAAGTCATACCGAAGCTGTTAAAGAAAAGTCATACCGGAGCAGCCGACTGATAAGTCATACCGAAGCTGTTAAAGAAAAGTCATACCGGAACAGCCGACTGATAAGTCATACCGAGCTCAGTGGATAAGTCATACCGAGATTTCTGTGCTCAAAAGGTCATACTGAACCTATTTTGTTTAATTAAAATAAGTCATACCGATTTATTTTAATTAGATAAAATCTGAATATGACTTTAAATAAGTCATACCGAGATTCAGTAAGTCATACCGACCATTCAGAAGTCATACCCAGTTTTTAAATGTCATACAAGGGTTAAAATAAGTCATACAGACTTATTTTCTTGAAATAAAGTCATACTGAAAAAGGTCATAGCAGCCTTTTTCAAATCTCTATAAATATGAGATCAGCTCTTCATTTTTCAGTGTTCAGTTGTTAAAAGTTAGAAATCAGATCAAATTCAGTAATTTATCTGCATTGTAATATTCACAGATTTCTGTGCTGAGTTTGGATATAATTGTTAAATACGAACAATTCATGTCAAATTTGTTCTAGAGATTTTAATCAATTATATAACTGTTTTCTTAATATTAATTTTGTAATACTAATCAAGTTAAAATTATATCTTTCACTTGAACAGTATTTCATTCCAATTAATATTTCGCGAGTAATTAAAATAATATTTTTAATCCAAATTATTCTGCGATTAATTTTCAGATATTGTATTCAACCCCCCTTCTACAATATCAGGGACCAACACAAGTTGTTTCCATGTTCAAACGAGTCAAGAATGATGCTACAAGTTGTTTCCAAATTCGAACGAGTCAAGAATGAAGCCTTAAATTGTTACGAATTGGTTTCATATTCAAATGAGCCAAGAATAGTCCTACAAGAGGTTTCAAGTTATTTCCATGTTCAAACGAGTCAAGAATGAAGCTACAAGTTATTTCCAAATTCGAACGAGTCAAGAATGAAGCCTTAAATTGTTACGAATTAGTTTCATGTTCAAATGAGCCAAGAATGGTCCTACAAGAGGTTTCAAGTTGTTTCCTTGTTCAAACAAGTCAAGAATGAAGCCTTAAATTCGTACGAATTAGTTTCATGTTCAAATGAGCCAAGAATGGTACTACAAGAGGTTTCAAGTTATTTCTATGTTCAAACGAGTCAAGAATGAAGCTACAAGTTGTTTCCAAATTTGAACGAGTCAAGAATGAAGCCTTAAATTGTTACTAATTGGTTTCAAGTTCAAATGAGCCAAGAATGGTCCTACAAGAGGTTTCAAGTCGTTTTCCATGTTCAAACGAGTCAGGAATGAAGCTAAATGTTGTTTCCAAATTCGAACGAGTCAAGAATGGTCCTACAAGAGGTTTCAAGTTGTTTCCATGTTCAAACAAGTCAAGAATGAAGTTACAAGTTGTTTCCAAATTCGAACGAGTCAAGAATGAAGCTTTAAATTGTTACTAATTGGTTTCAAGTTCAAATGAGCCAAGAATGGTCCTACAAGTGGTTTCAAGTTGTTTCCATGTTCGAACGAGTCAAGAATGAAGTTAAAAGTTGTTTCCCAATTCAAACGAGTCAAGAATGAAACCTTAAATTGTTACGAATTGGTTTCATGTTCAAATGAGCCAAGAATGGTCCTACAAGAGATTTCAAGTTGTTTCCATGTTCAAACAAGTCAAGAACGAAGTTACAAGTTGTTTCCAAATTCGAACGAGTCAAGAATGAAGCCTTAAATTGTTACAAATTGGTTTCAAGTTCAATTGAGCCAAGAATGGTCGTACAAGAGGTTTCAAGTTGTTTCCATGTTCAAATGAGTCAAGAATGAAGTTACAAGTTTTTTCCAAATTCGAACGAGTCAAGAATGAAGCCTTAAATATTTACAATTTCGTTTCATGTTCAAATGAGCCAAGAATGGTTCTACAAGAGGTTTCAAGTTGTTTCCATGTTCAAACAAGTCAACAATGAAGTTACAAGTTGTTTCCAAATTCGAACGAGTCAAGAATGAAGCCTTAAATTGTTAAAAATTGGTTTCATGTTCAAATGAGCCAAGAATGGTCCTACAAGAGGTTTCAAGTTATTTCCATGTTCAAACGAGTCAAGAATGAAGCTACAAGTTGTTTCTAAATTCGAACGAGTCAAGAATGAAGCCTTAAATTATTACGAATTGGTTTCATGTTCAAATGAGCCAAGAATGGTCCTACAAGAGGTATCAAGTTGTTTCCATGTTCAAACGAGTCAAGAATGAAGCTACAAGTTGTTTCCAAATTCGAACGAGTCAAAAATGAAGCCTTAAATTGTTACGAATTGGTTTCATGTTTAAATGAGCCAAGAATATTCCTACAAGACGTTTCAAGTTATTTTCCATGTTCAAACGAGTCAAGAATGAAGCTAAAAGTTGTTTCCAAATTCGAACGAGTCAAGAATGAAGCCTTAAATTGGTACGAATTAATTTCATGTTCAAATGTGCCAAGAATGGTCCTACAAGAGGTTTCAAGTTATGTCCATGTTCAAACAAGTCAAGAATGAAGTTACAAGTTGTTTCCAAATTCGAA
This sequence comes from Oenanthe sinensis, assembly GCA_028671895.1. Classification (NCBI taxonomy): domain Eukaryota; kingdom Viridiplantae; phylum Streptophyta; class Magnoliopsida; order Apiales; family Apiaceae; genus Oenanthe; species Oenanthe sinensis. Next base: position 259,882 of record JAPMAC010000225.1, on the reverse strand, counting down.
CGAGTCAAGAATGAAGCCTTAAATTGTTACTAATTGGTTTCAAGTTCAAATGAGCCAAGAATGGTCCTTCAAGTGGTTTCAAGTTGTTTCCATGTTCGAACGAGTCAAGAATGAAGTTACAAGTTGTTTCCAAATTCGAACGAGTCAAGAATGAAGCCTTAAATTGTTACGAATTGGTATCAAGTTCAATTGAGCAAAGAATAGTCGTACAAGAGGTTTCAAGTTGTTTCCAAGTTCAAATGAGTCAAGAATGAAGTTACAAGTTTTTTCCAAATTCGAACGAGTCAAGAATGAAGCCTTAAATTGTTACGAATTGGTTTCATATTCAAATGAGCCAAGAATGGTCCTACAAGAGGTTTCAAGTTATTTCCATGTTCAAACGAGTCAAGAATGAAGCTACAAGTTGTTTCCAAATTCGAACGAGTCAAAAATGAAGCCTTAAATTGTTACGAATTGGTTTCATGTTCAAATGAGCCAAGAATATTCCTACAAGACGTTTCAAGTTATTTTCCATGTTCAAACGAGTCAGGAATGAAGCTAAAAGTTGTTTCCAAATTCGATCGAGTCAAGAATGAAGCCTTAAATTGGTACGAATTAGTTTCATGTTCAAATGAGCCAAGAATGGTCCTACAAGAGGTTTCAAGTCGTTTTCCATGTTCAAACGAGTCAGGAATGAAGCTAAATGTTGTTTCCAAATTCGAACGAGTCAAGAATGAAGCCTTAAATTGTTACTAATTGGTTTCAAGTTCAAATGAGCCAAGAATGGTCCTACAAGTGGTTTCAAGTTGTTTCCATGTTCGAACGAGTCAAGAATGAAGTTACAAGTTGTTTCCAAATTCGAACGAGTCAAGAATGAAGCCTTAAATTGTTACGAATTGGTTTCAAGTTCAATTGAGCAAAGAATGGTCGTACAAGAGGTTTCAAGTTGTTTCCATGTTCAAATGAGTCAAGAATTAAGTTACAAGTTTTTTCCAAATTCGAACGAGTCAAGAATGAAGCCTTAAATATTTACAATTTCGTTTCATGTTCAAATGAGCCAAGAATGGTTCTACAAGAGGTTTCAAGTTGTTTCCATGTTCAAACAAGTCAACAATGAAGTTACAAGTTGTTTCCAAATTCGAACGAGTCAAGAATGATGCCTTAAATTGTTAAAAATTGGTTTCATGTTCAAATGAGCCAAGAATGGTCCTACAAGAGGTTTCAAGTTATTTCCATGTTCAAACGAGTCAAGAGTGAAGCTACAAGTTGTTTCTAAATTTGAACGAGTCAAGAATGAAGCCTTAAATTATTACGAATTGGTTTCATGTTCAAATGAGCCAAGAATGTTCCTATAAGAGGTTTCAAGTTATTTTCCATGTTCAAACGAGTCAAGAATGAAGCTAAAAGTTCTTTCCAAATTCGAACGAGTCAAGAATGAAGCCTTAAATTGTTACGAATTAGTTTCATGTTCAAATGAGCCAAGAATGGTCCTACAAGAGGTTTCAAGTTGTTTCCATGTTCAAACAAGTCAAGAATGAAGTTACAAGTTGTTTCCAAATTCGAACGATTCAAGAATGAAGCCTTAAATTGTTACGAATTGGTTTTATGTTCAAATGAACCAAGAATGTTCCTACAAGAGGTTTCAATTTATTTTCCATGTTCAAACATGGTTTAAAGTTGTTTTCCATGTTCAAACATGTCAAGAATGAAGCTAAAAGTTGTTTCCAAATTCGAACTAGTCAAGAATGAAGCCTTAAATTGTTACGAATTGGTTTCATGTTCAAATGAGCCAAGAATGGTCCTACAAGAGGTTTCAAGTTGTTTCCATGTTCAAACAAGTCAAGAATGAAGTTACAAGTTGTTTCCAACTTTGAACGAGTCAAGAATGAAGCCTTAATTTGTTACGAATTGGTTTCATGTTCAAATGAGCCAAGAATGGTCCTACAAGAGGTATCAAGTTGTTTCCATGTTCAAACGAGTCAAGAATGAAGCTACAAGTTGTTTCCAAATTCGAACGAGTCAAGATTGAAGCCTTAAATTGTTACGAATTGGTTTCATATTCAAATGAGCCAAGAATGGTCCTACAAGAGGTTTCAAGTTATTTCCATGTTCAAACGAGTCAAGAATGAAGCTACAAGTTGTTTCCAAATTCAAACGAGTCAAAAATGAAGCCTTAAATTGTTACGAATTGGTTTCATGTTTAAATGAGCCAAGAATATTCTTACAAGACGTTTCAAGTTATTTTCCATGTTCAAACGAGTCAAGAATGAAGCTAAAAGTTGTTTCCAAATTCGAACGAGTCAAGAATGAAGCCTTAAATTGGTACGAATTAGTTTCATGTTCAAATGTGCCAAGAATGGTCCTACAAGAGGTTTCAAGTTATGTCCATGTTCAAACAAGTCAAGAATGAAGTTACAAGTTGTTTCCAAATTCGAACGAGTCAAGAATGAAGCTTTAAATTGTTACTAAATAGTTTCAAGTTCAAATGAGCCAAGAATGGTCCTACAAGTGGTTTCAAGTTGTTTCCATGTTCGAACGAGTCAAGAATGAAGCTAAAAGTTGTTTCCAAATTCGAACGAGTCAAGAATGAAACCTTAAATTGTTACGAATTGGTTTCATGTTCAAATGAGCCAAGAATGGTCCTACAAGAGGTTTCAAGTTGTTTCCAGGTTCAAACAAGTCAAGAATGAAATTACAAGTTCTTTCCAAATTCGAACGAGTCAAGAATCAAGCCTTAAATTGTTACGAATTGGTTTCATGTTCAAATGAGCCAAGAATGGTCCTACAAGCGGTTTCAAGTTGTTTCCATGTTCAAACAAGTCAAGAATGAAGTTACAAGTTGTTTCCAAATTCGAACGAGTCAAGAATGAAGCCTTAAATTGTTACTAATTGGTTTCAAGTTCAAATGAGCTAAGAATGGTCCTACAAGTGGTTTCAAGTTGTTTCCAAGTTCGAACGAGTCAAGAATGAAGTTAAAAGTTGTTTCCCAATTCGAACGAGTCAAGAATGAAACCTTAAATTGTTAGGAATTGGTTTCATGTTCAAATGAGGCAAGGATGGTCCTACAAGAGGTTTCAAGTTGTTTCCATGTTCAAACAAGTCAAGAACGAAGTTACAAGTTGTTTCCAAATTCGAACGAGTCAAGAATGAAGCCTTAAATTGTTACGAATTGGTTTCAAGTTCAATTGAGCCAAGAATGATCCTACAAGAGGTTTCAAGTTGTTTCTATGTTCAAATGAGTCAAGAATGAAGTTACAAGTTTTTTCCAAATTCGAACGAGTCAAGAATAAAGCCTTAAATTGTTACAATTTCGTTTCATGTTCAAATGAGCCAAGAATTGTCCTACAAGAGGTTTCAAGTTGTTTTCATGTTCAAACAAGTCAACAATAAAGTTACAAGTTGTTTCCAAATTCGAACGAGTCAAGAATGAAGCCTTAAATTGTTACAAATTGATTTCATATTCAAATGAGCCAAGAATGGTCCTACAAGAGGTTTCAAGTTATTTCCATGTTCAAACGAGTCAAGAATGTAGCTACAAGTTGTTTCTAAATTCGAACGAGTCAAGAATGAAGCCTTAAATTATTAAGAATTGGTTTCATGTTCAAATGAGCCAAGAATGGTCCTACAAGAGGTTTCAAGTTGTTTCCATGTTCAAACAAGTCAAGAATGAAGTTACAAGTTGTTTCCAAATTCAAACGATTCAAGAATGAAGCCTTAAATTGTTACGAATTGGTTTTATGTTCAAATGAACCAAGAATGTTCCTACAAGAGGTTTCAATTTGTTTTCCATGTTCAAACATGGTTTAAAGTTGTTTTCCATGTTCAAACATGTCAAGAATGAAGCTAAAAGTTGTTTCCAAATTCGAACTAGTCAAGAATGAAGCCTTAAATTATTACGAATTGGTTTCATGTTCAAATGAGCCAAGAATGGTCCTACAAGAGGTTTCAAGTTGTTTCCATGTTCAAACAAGTCAAGAATGAAGTTACAAGTTGTTTCCAAATTTGAACCAGTCAAGAATGAAGCCTTAATTTGTTACGAATTGGTTTCATGTTCAAATGAGCCAAGAATGGTCCTACAAGAGGTATCAAGTTGTTTCCATGTTCAAACGAGTCAAGAATGATGCTACAAGTTGTTTCCAAATTCGAACGAGTCAAGATTGAAGCCTTAAATTGTTACGAATTGGTTTCATATTCAAATGAGCCAAGAATGGTCCTACAAGAGGTTTCAAGTTATTTCCATGTTCAAACGAGTCAAGAATGAAGCTACAAGTTGTTTCCAAATTCGAACGAGTCAAGAATGAAGCCTTAAATTGTTACGAATTGATTTCATGTTCAAATGTGCCAAGAATATTCCTACAAGAGGTTTCAAGTTGTTTTCCATGTTCAAACGAGTCAAGAATGAAGCTAAAAGTTGTTTCCAAATTCGAACGAGTCAAGAATGAAGCCTTAAATTGGTACGAATTAGTTTCATGTTCAAATGTGCCAAGAATGGTCTACAAGAGGTTTCAAGTTGTTTCCATGTTCAAACAAGTCAAGAATAAAGTTACAAGTTGTTTCCAAATTCGAACGAGTCAAGAATGAAGCCTTAAATTGTTACTAATTGGTTTCAAGTTCAAATGAGCCAAGAATGGTCCTACAAGTGGTTTCAAGTTGTTTCCATGTTCGAACGAGTCAAGAATGAAGCTAAAAGTTGTTTCCAAATTCGAACGAGTCAAGAATGAAACCTTAAATTGTTACGAATTGGTTTCATGTTCAAATGAGCCAAGAATGGTCCTACAAGAGGTTTCAAGTTGTTTCCAGGTTCAAACAAGTCAAGAATGAAATTACAAGTTCTTTCCAAATTCGAACGAGTCAAGAATCAAGCCTTAAATTGTTACGAATTGGTTTCATGTTCAAATGAGCCAAGAATGGTCCTACAAGCGGTTTCAAGTTGTTTCATGTTCAAACAAGTCAAGAATGAAGTTACAAGTTGTTTTCAAATTCGAACGAGTCAATAATGAAGCCTTAAATTGTTACGAATTGGTTTCATGTTCAAATGAACCAAGAATGTTCCTACAAGAGGTTTCAAGTTGTTTTCCATGTTCAAACATGGTTTCAAGTTGTTTTCCATGTTCAAACTGAAGGGTTTCGAGGCACAAACGCAGCGGAATAAACGCGAAAAATAAATCAAAATAGCGAAACCCTTCCCAGGATCCATGCGAAAACAAAAGATTTAATTCGGAGATAAAGAATAAATACCTTTAGAAGCTTTAACAATTCATTAATGGAAGATTAATGGAGGTCCAAAGCTTGTTTAATCATCACGTATCTCGCTCTCGGAATCTACGCTCTGCGGTATCCACACGAACACTTTTCATGAAGGATTGATGTGTACTAGCACCCGAAAACTGTTTCTCTCTCTCTCTTACTCTTTTCTCAAAACGGCTAGGGTTTTAGTAAAAATATGTCTCTCTTATTAAATTAACTCATAAAGAGATTATATAGAGATTATATAGAGAGAGGAATAAGTTTTCTAATTATAATCCAATTATAATTAATACTAATCCAAAATTCTAAATTATTTAATTAAGTCTCACTTAATTAATTAATTAATAATTTTGGAATTAGTTTAAATAATTCATTTATTCTATTTATATAATTAATTAAGTCATACTTAATTAATATCATAAATAAAATAAATTACTTATTTAATTTAAATTATCTCTCCTTCAAGCGTTCTTTGTGTGTAACCCTGTAGGATATTATTACGTTGGCAACAATTTTAATATCTAATTAAAATTGTAAACAATGAGCGGCATCTAGTAATACATCATTGTTACCCAAGCAATAATAATAAATCGGTAATTCGATTAAGCCTTTCGTGAATAATGTTCCATGTAATATAATCCATTTAATCTTGATATTATAGATTAAACTCACGGCATGTCTCGTGTCATCCTCTTCATAATTTAATCTTTATTTTCTTGATCGATGAGTAGACTATTAAAATCAAATCAACATTTGAGGACGGCCGTGCATTTCATAGTCTCACTCAAATAAGAGGCCAATAATATCACTCCTAAAATTAGGAGGATTAAATCCCATCTAGATCATTCATATTTCTCATACGATTCATAATATACCCAATGTCCACTTTTATCATCACCCGGTCAAAGGTAACTTTTAATGTAATCAAAGTATATCAATTCTCTTATAGAAATATAATGATTTCAGGTCTAAGGATCATTACACTATTATCACAGTGAGAATTACTTATGACACTTATTTAACATGGAGAATCTCACGGCTGGTCATTCCAGTGTCATGCATTGAGACATGCACTTATGTTCTTGACTTTAGTATCACCATACCTATGACTAATGAGATGCAGTCATCTGTCAATAAACATACTAGTCTTTGTGCATTATTATTGTCCTTAAGTAATAATAATCGACTAGGGAATTTTAGGAATAAGATACTATTCATATAATCTCATTTTTAAGTCAAATACTTAAAGATATATAATATGTATCAAAATTCCAAGGACATTTATTATGCTTTCAATTTATTACGCAGTAAATAAAACATAATCAATAAATAATAATCAATAAAACATAATCCTTAATAATAAATATTTTTCTTAAAATATAAAAAGTATTGTCTCCAAAGCACAATTACTAACAATCTCCCACTTGCACTAGAGCCAATTACCCAAGTATTCAATACTCATGGAACTAGTGTGACTTTCGTGCTTCTGCTGCGACAAAGCCATAGTCAGTGGGTCTGCAATATTATTATTAGTATGCACTTTACATATATATATATATATATATATATATATATATATATATATATATATATATATATATATATATATATATATATATATATATATATATATATATATATATATATATCTCCTTGATCATTAATCTCATTAATTAGGTGATATCTCTTAAGTACATACCCAAACAGCCTCCTTGGCTGCTTCGCAAGCATCAATATACTCAGGCTCTATTGTAGAATCAACAACTGTCTCTGCTGTGAACCATTCCAGCATACAACATCTCAATAAAAATAGATAAAACATGAAGCCAGACAAAAACATTAAATCATCATTGTTTGTCTAGAAACCAGCATCACTGAAACCTCTTATAACTAGCTTCACATCTCCTCCATATAACAAGAATGAATCTTTAGTCCTCTTCAAGTACTTAAGAATATTCTTGACTGCCATCCAGTGACCTTCACTTAGATTAGACCGGTATCTACTCGTCATGCTTAAAGCATACGAGACATCGGGACGAATACATATCATTGCATACATTATAAAACCAATTGCTGACGCATATGGAACTTTACTCATGCGGTCCTTATCATCCAATGATTTAGGACAAATTTTATTTTGAGATCACTATCCCATGAGATATTGGGACATATCCATTTTAGCCTCTTTGCATTCGAAATCGATGTAAAACTTTGTCAATGTATGTACTCTGACTTAGGCCGATCAATCACCCTGATATATCTCTATATATCTCGATCCCTAATATATAGGTCGCATCGCCTTAGTCTTTCATTGAGAAATTATTTCTCAACCAAGACTTCACAGTCTGTGGAGAAGGAATGTCATTCCCTATTAGTAATATATCATCAACATTTAATACTAGGAATGCCACATGGCTCCCACTAAACTTCTTGTAAAGTCAAACTCTTTTTGACTGTTTCATGAAAATAAATGTTCCATCTCTTAGAATCTGGAGTGTTCATAGCGTCTTGGTAGGTGAGAGGCTCATATTCATCAACAAACATCACATCACCATCTTAAGTCAAAAGAAATCCATAATATCTCTCGGGCTCATGGCGAATCCTACCAGACCTATGAACAACCGGTGTTTCTTGAGCAGTATTGTTTTCTTGTAAACAATGAGCGGCATCTAGTAATACATCATTGCTACCCAAGCAATAATAATAAATCGGTGATTCGATTAAGCCTTTCGTGAATAATGTTCCATGTAATATAATCCCTTTAATCTTGATATTATAGATTAAACTCACGGCATGTCTCGTGTCATCCTCTTCATAATTTAATCTTTATTTTCTTGATCGGTGAGTAGACTATTAAAATCAAATCAACATTTGAGCACGGCCGTGCATTTCATAGTCTCACTTAAACAAGAGGCCAATAATATCACTCCTAAAATTAGGAGGATTAAATCCCATCTAGATCATTCATATTTCTCATACGATTCAAATATACCCAATGTCTACTTTTATCATCACCCGTTCAAATGTAACTTTTAATGTAATCAAAGTATATTAATTCTCATATAGAAATATAATGATTTCAGATCTAAGGATCATTACACCATTATCACAGTGAGAATTACTTATGACACTTATTTAACATGTAGAATCTCACGGTCATTCCAGTGTCATGCATTGAGACATGCACTTATGTTCTTGACTTTAGTATCACCATACCTATGACCAATGAGATGTGGTCATTTGTCAAGAAACACACTAGTCTTTGTGCATTATTATTATCCTTAAATAATAATACTCGACTAGGAAATATTAGGAATAAGATACTATTCATATAATCTAATTTTTAAGTCACATACTTAAAGATATATAATACGTATCAAAATTCCAAGGACATTTATTATGCTTTCAATTTATTATGCAGTAAATAAAACATAATAAATAAATAATAATCAATAAAACATAATCCTTAATAATAAATATTTTTCTTAAAATAAAAAAAGTATTGTCTCTAGAGCACAATTACTAACATAAACATATCAAGAATTAAGCTAAAAGTTGTTTCCAAATTCGAACGAGTCAAGAATGAAGCCTTAAATTGTTACGAATTGGTTTCATGTTCAAATGAGCCAAGAATGGTCCTACAAGAGGTTTCAAGTTGTTTCCATGTTCAAACAAGTCAAGAATGAAGTTACAAGTTGTTTCCAAATTCGAACGAGTCAAGAATGAAGGCTTAAATTGTTACGAATTGGTTTCATGTTCAAATGAGCCAAGAATGGTCCTACAAGAGGTTTCAAGTTGTTTCCATGTTCAAACGAGTCAAGAATGAAGCTAAAAGTTGTTTCCAAATTCGAACGAGTCAAGAATGAAAACTTAAATTGTTACGAATTGGTTTCATGTTCAAATGAGCCAAGAATGGTCCTACAAGAGGTGTCAAGTTGTTTCCATGTTAAAACGAGTCAAGAATAAAGCTAAAAGTTGTTTCCAAATTCGAACGAGTCAATAATCAAGCCTTAAATTGTTACGAATTGGTTTCATGTTCAAATGAGCCAAGAATGGTCCTACAATTCCTTTCACAAAATGCTGACGCCTAGTGCAACTGGTCTGGTTCACAAACGACTAACTTTGATCCAAGTCTTCATATTATTGCATTACGTACATTGTTAAGTTTACAGCAACTTCATTGTTTCGAACACTGACTGTCAATAAACACTGTAACTTCACTGGAATCTTTTCTGGTACTTAGACACTTGTCTTTACCATGTCTTCAATTGTTCTAGATTCCTATGTTTCGAACACTGTCTATCTTCAATCAATGCTGGTACACTGAAATCTTCTAGTGTCACTTTATACTGAATCTTCAACACTTCTGAAACCCTGAAAGTCTTTACACATTATTCTTCACTGAGGCTTGAACATATTAATGAACTTCTTTCAGTGACCTGTAGTAGACTTCAAAACTTCTTCTAATGTCTTGATTCATTGTATCTGCCTTGTCTTCATTTCTTCCTTATTTCTGTGTAGGCGTAGTATTATTTACTTGTCATGTCCTAGTGTTGAGTTATCACAATTACTATTCATACAGCTTCGTAATCTCACCAACAGTTGTTCAACATAAACTTCTTTTTCTAGTTCTTCATTTAGGAAAGCACTTTTTACATCCATTTGAAAAACCTTGAAGTTGTTGAATGCAGAAAAAGCTAAAAATATTCTTATGGCTTCAAGTCTAGCAATATGGGCAAATGTTTCATCATAATCAATTCCCTCATATTGAAAATAATCTTTTTCTATCAGCCTTGCTTTGGTTTTTGTGACAACTCCACTATCATCCATCTTATTTCTGAAGACCCACTTAGTGACAATTACATATTTTTTTTGGTATTGGCATCAGTTATTAACACATCTTCTTTCAAACTGGTTAAGTTCTTCTTGCATTGCATTAATCCAATCTGGATCAAGAATGGCTTTATCTAGAGTTTTAGGCTCAACTAGAGACATGAATGAGGAGTATATGAATTCATTGGTTACATTTCTTCTAGTCTTTACACATGTTCCTGGATCACCAATAATTAAATCATTAGTGTGATCCATGTTTCACTTAGTTTCTCTTAAGGAATCTCCAAAATCTTCTACATTCAGATTGACAGCCTCCATTGCTCTTGCACTATTGACAACATCAATATCTTCAAGTCCACTATCCATGGGAACATTCTCAGAGTAATTTGTTGTTTGAACAATTCCTTCATTCTCTTCAGATTGATTAGAAACCTTAGTTGGACCAGAAATTGTGTGTTCAACTCTTGGTGATTCTTCTCATCAACATCTTCCAAATAGCCTTGATTCTCAAAGACCGAGGACTCTGATTCTTGACTACCTTCAACACCAGGAAACTTGGTTTCATCAAAGGTGACATTCACACTTTCATCAATAACTTTGTAATCAATGATATAGACGTTGTAAGTTGTCCTTTCAATACCATAGCCCATGAATATCCCTTCATAAGCTTTAGTATCAAATTTCCCTTTGACCTCTGTTGAGTCTTTCATGATATAACATTTTCTTCCAAATAAATAAAAGTATTTGACAGTAGGTTTCCTTCCAGTTAGCAGCTTATAGGGTGTTTTTCCAAAAGCCTTATTGACAATTGTCATATTTTGAGTATAACAGGCTGTATTAATAGCTTCACCCCAGAAATGAGTAGGAAGTTTTGCTTCACTCAACATGGTTCTTGCAGCCTCAATGAGAGTTCTAGTTTTCCTTTCCACAACATCATTTTGTTGAGGTGTCCTTGGTGCAGGGAATTGTTGAGTGATACCATTGTCTTTGCAGAGGTCATTCATGATACTATTTTTTAATTCACTACCATTGTAACTTCTCAAGAATTGGACTTTGAACTTAGGATTCTTGTCAAGGACTCTTACTAGATCAAAAATTTCTTGTGCAGCTTCATCTTTGGTTACCAGGAACCTCACCCAAGTGTATCTTGAAAAGTCATCAACCATTACAAGGACATATCTTTTCTTTGCCAGTGACTGCACATTCACAGGACCAAATAAGTCCAAATGAATAAGTTGAAAAGCTTCATTTATTAAACCACTGAGAGTGATTTTATTAGTAGCTCTCTTTAGTTTTCCTTTTTGACAATCCTCACATAGTCCTTCTTGACAGAATTCAAGTTGAGGAAGGTCTTTTACCAATTCTATCTTCATCAGGTAACTCATTGCTTTGAAATTCAAATAAGAAAGATTCTTATGTCACAACCAGCTTTCATAAGATAAAGCTTTGTTGTAGAAACGGTAGATTTTGTCCTTTCTTACTGAGTCAAGGTCAGCAATGAATAGGCTTCCTTTCTTTACTCCTTAAAGAGCTTATTCTCCTGTTTTCTTGTTGACAATTGAGCATCTATCTTGATCAAACTCAACTTTGAAACCTTTCTCACAAAATTGAGTAACACTCAATAGATTGTGCTTCAAACCATTCATTAGAACAATTTTCTCAATTTTCAAGTTAAAAACTTCCAGTATGCCATATCGCATTGTGAAACCAATGTTGTTGTCATCAAAGGTTACACACGAGCCAGTCATTTCCTTGAACTGTGATAGCAGGGCTTTATCACCAGTCATGTGTCCTGAGCATCCACTGTCAATGATCCACATGATTCTTTTATTTTTCTTATTGCCCTACAATGCAAAGTTTTTAAGTTGCTTTTGGTACCCAATACTCATTGGGTACATTTGGCTTAGCCAAATCACGGTTTAAGGTAGGATTAGTTCGTTTTCATTCATCATCTTTTAGCATGACTCATGTGGCCACCAATTTAGATTTGATACTTGGTTTTGGGTTCTTGTTTCTGAATGGCTTGGCCATCCTAGCTTTAGGAAGGCTTAGAGTCTTTGTCTTTTTAATTTTGACTGACTTATGTAAGCATACATCATTGGAAATAATAGGCATGTTCAAACAGATGCTCAATATATTTAATTTACAGAGCATGCAATCAAAATTTTCACAATGAGACACTTGTCTATCTAACAAAGGAGTACTATGCAAGTTTCCATTAACAGATATGACATGTTTGACTTCAGATGTGACGCCCTCCCGACCCGGGGTCTAGATCGGGGAGTCACTAACACTCTATATGCATGCACCCTAAATAACAATAATAGAAAATACGCATAAATATGACCCCGACTACTCGCCTGGACCTTTCAAGGTAATGGTATGAAACAAGCACACAACTACATTCATTTATATTTACATTTACAGTAACCAAAATAATATTACAACTCCTGAAACATCTCAAAATCTACTAATAAAAGTACAAGACTAAACAAAGTCTTTTCCTTCCAACTCTGCCTTGATCCTACCTGTTCAATCTCAGCCAGCCTCACATAGTTCATGAATGACATATTTTTCCTGGCAGTCTGCTTAAGGCGGACCATGATTCTCAGAAGTTGTAGATGTTAGAAAAATAAAAGAATGAGCTACAAAAGCTCAGCAAGTAACCATATAGGTTAAAAACAGTTCTACAGGCTTATATACATAATTTAGAAAGTCTTTTCTCAAAACCATGCTTTAAAATCATTGCTGGACCTCATTGTCCCATAATTGTAATTAAACATTCTCATCAGGGTATTCATTACTCGTAAAACTTTCTTTCATAAACCACTGGCAGGGTTAAATAATTTCAATAACTGGTGCAAAGTACATAAGAAGCTGGAAAATAATAATCAGTTACAAGTATAGGAGTAATCTGCAGGGTTAGATGGATAACAGGAAGTAATGTCTAACCATTGAAACAAGTCAAATCAAGGTATATCTGATAATTGAAGCTGTATATGACAGTTTATAACAAGGCATTTCATTATTCATTACCAATCATTTCAAAGTTCATTTGTATAAAATTGTCCTTTCATTAGGACTGATTCTTTCAAAACATTTCATAGAACTGTCCTCTCATTAGGACTTTACTTTTCAAATTATTTATAAAACTGTCCTCTCATTAGGACCTTTACTGTTTAGAAACAATTCATTTTGGTTGAAGTTTTCTCACAACGCCAGACAATACGGGTGATCAGCCACGTAAAGTCCCCATAACGGACTAAAGTCCCTCTGGACATAAGGAGTACTCATAAAGGCACTTATTGCCATTGGCCTTGGGCTATCTCATTATAGCCATTGACTATCTCATTATAGTCTTCACATAAAAAGTGCTGGACCGGCGTCACTCGGCCTCTTACGCCTCCAACCTATAGGAATCCGCAGAAGCCATATTTGATCGGAATTCCTATAATAACCAAAACCTTTCCTTTTTAAAATTACCAAATCATTTGATGAAAAAGACTTCTTGAAAGTCGGATTTCATATTTAAATCCATTTTTAAAGATCATTAGACAGAGTAGATTTTTATTCCAGGATAAGTCTCAAAACAAGTCTCTGTTGTAATAAAGTAAGCTGAAATCATAAACTGGGGATCAAAACCAAGCTATTGTAGGGTTTCGTGACACAAACGCAGCGGAATAAACGCGAAAAATAAATCAAAATAGCGAAACCCTCCGCAGGATCCATGCGAAAACAAAAGATTTAATTCGGAGATAAAGAATAAATACCTTTAGAAGCTTTAACAGTTCATTAATGGAAGATTAATGGAGGTCCAAAGCTTGTTTAATCACCACGTATCCCGCTCTCGCGATCTACGCTCTACGGTATCCACACGAACACTTTTCATGAAGGATTGATGTGTACTAGCACCCGAAAACTTTCTCTCTCTCTATCTTCCTCCTCTCTCATAGCGGCTAGGATTTTGTAAAATCTTTTTTTTATTAAATTAGCCCATAAAGAGATTATATAGAGAGAGGAATAAGTTTTCTAATTATAATCCAATTATAATTAATACTAATCCAAAATTCTAAATTATTTAATTAAGTCTCACTTAATTAATTAATTATTAATTTTGGAATTAGTTTAAGTAATTCATTTATTCTATTTATATAATTAATTAAGTCATACTTAATTAATATCATAAATAAAATAAATTACTTATTTAATTTAAATTCATAATTTAAATTATTTCTCCTTCAAGCGTTCTTTGTGTGTGACCCTGTAGGTTATTATTACGTTGGCAACAATTTTAATATCTAATTAAAATTGTAAACAATGAGCGGCATCTAGTAATACATCATTGCTACCCAAGTAATAATAATAAATCGGTGATTCGATTAAGCCTTTCATGAATAATGTTCCATGTAATATAATCCCTTTAATCTTGATATTATAGATTAAACTCAAGGCATGTCTCGTGTCATCCTCTTCATAATTTAATCTTTATTTTCTTGATCGATGAGTAGACTATTAAAATCAAATCAAGATTTGAGCACGGCCGTGCATTTCATAGTCTCACTCAAACAAGAGGCCAATAATATCACTCCTAAAATTAGGAGGATTAAATCCCATCTAGATCATTCATATTTCTCATACGATTCATAATATACCTAATGTCCACTTTTATCATCACCCGGTCAAAGGTAACTTTTAATGTAATCAAAGTATATTAATTCTCGTATAGAAATATAATGATTTCAGGTCTAAGGATCATTACACCATTATCACAGTGAGAATTACTTATGACACTTACTTAACATGTAGAATCTCACGGCGGGTCATTCCAGTGCCATGCATTGATACATGCACTTATGTTCTTGACTTTAGTATCCCCATACCTATGACCAATGAGATGTGGTCATCTGTCAAGAAACATACTAGTCTTTGTGGATTATTATTGTCCTTAAATAATAATACTCGACTAGGGAATTTTAGGAATAAGATACTATTCATATAATCTCATTTTTAAATCACATACTTAAAGATATAGAATACGTATCAAAATTCCAAGGACATTAACTATGCTTTCAATTTATTACGCAGTAAACAAAACATAATAAATAAATAATAATCAATAAAACATAATCCTTAATAATTAATATTTTCCTTAAAATATAAAAAGTATTGTCTCTAGAGCACAATTACTAACAGCTATAGTTGTGAAGTCAGGTTACAGGGTCAATTCATAGGTATAACAAGATGTTTTGAAAACAATTGTAAAACATTTAATCAGGACGGCAGTTAGGCCTAAATAACAGGGTTCTTTTAAGGTTTAAGTTTAAGCAATTATTGTTAAGAAAGTGATGATATAGCACAAGTCACAGCTCAAGATCACTGGTGTAAGATCTGTAAAACTAGTTTATAAGTGGTCAGTAGCAGTTCAGGGATTGAAAAGTTTAAAGTGCACTTAACACTGGTATAAGGTTGCAGTTTAAGTAAAACAATTAAAGTAAAGCAGGCTGTAACTTAAAACAGTTGAGATAAGATAATACAGTTGCAGGGTCATAAAGCAGTTTATAAAACAGTTCACTATGCAGTTCATAAAACAGGGTTTAAGTTGAAAGAGATTAGGCAATAGTTACTTGCCTCAAATAGAATGCTACAGCTGTTGAACAGGTAGATCGCCTACACCAGACACTAACTCTCTACTTTAGCTTTCCCTCTGTCTTTCACTTCAACGTCCTTCGTAGCTACACACAAATAATACTATTTCAGAATCTTATAAACTCTCGACGTTTTCATTAACGTCTAACTCTTCTACCCTTTCGATAATGTAACCCTTTAACACATATGCACAATCCACTGTAGACATACTCTGCTATCTACTTACTTCTATACTGGCAAGCAAATAGCACATAGACAATTATATCATCCACAACATTCCTGACTGATAGCATTTCCTATACTGAAGTGGTGTGCCAATAGTGTTTTACAAAGTCATTTTAGTTTTAGAAAATTTTGGCAGCACCTTTCTGTAATTGGAACTATCCGTCGGAATACAACCGACACAACCAAACATTAATCTCAATCATATCCCATTATACAATCATGTTGGCACCAAATCCATATCAAACAAGCAATAGCTATAAATAATATACAATACTATTATCATTCAGAATAACTGAAACAACTCAGGTATCAACTGCTTATTGATATAGTCAATCCAGTCCTTAATTCAATTCTATATCATAATAATCCATGTTTAATTACTTAAACTCATATTGGCAATCAATGAATGACATTCGAATATAGAATACTAATATACACATATTTCGAAAAAGGCTATCATGTTTAACATAATTCGACCAAGCAATTTAGCTAATTCAACTAATCATGTATGATTTCCACTTTAATCATAACATGTGCACATGTATATCAGTCAAGAATTTGTAATACAATTACAATTCAATTAAGGCTATCAATAATTAATATGAAGCTATTGTTTACTTAATTAGTTCCTAGTTAACCATTCTCGACTAAAACCAAAGTACACAAGTCGGAAAATCATGGCATTATTCGAGAAATTAAGAAACTAGCCGAACCTAATATGCAAATTTGATTTTTACTAATCGAGCATGACAATTGACATCATAATTGAATTACTTCACCATGTATATACCCAAATGTTCAAGCACACACGTACATATGCAAATTAACTTAGCTACCAATCGAAGACTGTAAAAACCATGGCCAAAAATACAAAATCTTGACATGCATCCCCTCGATTAACAACATATCAATCTCATAGTAGCCACAACAGTATCCACGAGTTCAATTGCTACCACATCAATATAAACGAAACCATACAAGGCTTACAAATCGGAATGCTACAATCTAAATCGGAAAATCATCATACAACTCGAAATTGAAACATGCAGCATCTATAATTATTAGAATAAGTATATAGATTACGTAGAGGCTCAAGTAACGTCATTGCCGTGACCTGCCAGCTCGTTATAGTCATCGCCGGCGGCCAAAGCTCCGGTGGAGTTCCGTTCATCGGATTCTCAACACCCAGCTTTGATTTCTTTGTTATCCACCATAGTTAACATCACAACAAAGTTTCGGGATTACAATTAACTGACTAACAGGGCTTGCATGCAAGTATGTAATAATCGGGAGACATATATATACATACGATTTACACGCATATATATAAGCAAGTATAAAGAAGAACACAAGACCCAACAATTAACTAAAGGCTATATCATAAATCGGGAATGAAACCAAGATCATCTAGAATCATGAAGAAATCGCCAGAGAAGAAACTAGAACCTGCAAGTCGATAATACAGAGCAACTGAGAAGAAAAGATAGTGGGCGGTGGTTTTGTTAATAACAAGGGCAAAACAGTAATTTCATAATGCTGATTTTCTGAATAAAATCAATTAGTAATTCGAATTTTTATGGAAATTGGGTACAAAAACAAGTTTTATATTTTTAAAATTAAGAGCATGAATTTAGAAGCTTCCCCATATTTTTGAAATATTTTTATGATGAATAAATAATTAAATAAAAATTTCTGAAGTTTTAGTGCATAAATAGGAAATAAGAGTAGAAAAATCCTTAAAAATATATTTGGGCTCGAATAAAATAAACTTCTATTTTTCAAAAGTCTCAAAATATTTAAGGATCATTTTGGAACAGGTTTCATGATTTTTGGACATTTCAATAATTAAATATGGAATTTAGAAGAGTAATATCTCTAGAATAAAACAGGAATGAAAGATTTATATAAAATCACTGGGACTAGAATTAAATACATCACCATTTTTAGAAAGTCTCTAAAATCACATAGAAGCTACATATAAAATTTCATAATTATTGGACACACCAATAATTTTATAAAAATCAAACAGTTACTCAATTAAGCATAGAAATCACTTAATCACTTAATTAAATCACTTAAGCATAATACAGTCAAACAGACAGTCAACTAGACATATCAAATGACCACATATCATATCTTAACACATTAAAACACATAAATCATATACTTCATATTATTCAAATAGATTTAATTACCTCGATCGTTACATTCTCCCCCCCTTAAAAAGATTATGTCCCCAGAATCAGCCTAGGTAAACAAATAGGGATACTTCTCGAGCATTTCACTCTCAAGTTCCCAGGTGAATTCCTCAACTCGAGGATTTCTCCACAAAACCTTTACAAGCTTAACAGACTTATTCCTTAAAACTTTATCCTTACGATCCTGAATCTCTACAGGCTGTTCTACATAGGACAAGTCGGGTTGAATCTCCAAGGGTTCATACTCTATCACATGACTCATGTCAGGATTATACTTTCGAAGCATAGATACGTGAAAAACATTGTGAATGTGCTGCATCTGTGGTGGTAAAGCCAATTCATATGCAACTTTCCCAACTTGCTTCAAGACTTCAAAAGGTCCTATATATCGCGGATTAAGCTTTCCTCTCTTGCCAAATCTACTAACACCTTTCCACGGAGAAATTTTTAACAATACTTGGTCACCTTCTTCAAAATTCAAATCTTTCCTTGACTGGTCAGCATACTTCTTTTGCCTATCTTGAGCAGCTAACAATCTCTTCTGAATCAACTCAATCTTTTCTTTAGTTTGTTGAACTAACTCTGGACCCAAAATCTTACGCTCACCAACTTCATTCCAACACACTGGTGATCTGCATTTTCTTCCATACAAAGCTTCATACGGGGGCATCCCAATACTAGCATGATAGTTGTTGTTATATGAAAACTCCACTAACGGTAGATGCTCGTCCCAGCTTCCTTCAAAATCCAAGGCACAAACTCTTAACATATCTTCAATGGTTTGGATTGTTCTTTCACTCTGGCCATCTGTCTGTGGATGATATGCAGTACTCATATTCAGCTTTGTTCCCAAACACTCTTGAAATTTCTTCCAAAATCTTGAATTGAATCTCGGGTCTCTGTCTGACACTATTGATATAGGAACACCATGTCTCATAACAATCTCCTTCAAGTACAAATGAACCAACCTGTCCAGTGAAAATCTTTCGTTGATCGGTAGAAAGTGCGCTGACTTGGTCAATCTGTCTATTATTACCCAGATAGCATCATGATTAGCTTTAGTCCTTGGCAGACCTACTACAAAATCCATAGCAAGATTCTCCCATTTCCATTCTGGAACCTCTAGTGGTTGCAACAATCCACTGGGCCTCTGATGTTCAGCTTTGACTCTCTGGCACGTATAACATTTACTGATCCACTCTGCCACATCTCTTTTCATGTTGGGCCACCAAAAATTTTCCTTCAAGTCTTTGTACATCTTTGTGCTTCCTGGATGAATAGAGTATCTTGAACTATGTGCATCATGCAAAATTTCATTCTTGAGCTCTTGAACATTGGGGATCCAAATTCGTGAGGAAAACCTAAAGATTCCTTTACCGTCCTTCTGACTTTTTAACTCTTCTCCAGTCAACTTAGCTCTGTCTTGACTCATCATCTGTTCTTGACATCTCTTGATCTTTTCTAACAATTCTGGCTGAAAAGTCATTGTATATACCATTTCTTCCACTGAATCAGAATCACATACCTCTATTTCCAATTTCTCAAACTCTTTGATCAATTCTTCAGAGGAAACCAATATATTCAATCTTTCCTTTCTGCTTAAATCATCTGCTACGACATTCGCTTTGCCTGGATGATAGTTGATCGTGCAGTCGTAGTCTTTGATCAATTCCAACCATCTTCTCTGTCTCATGTTCAATTCTTTCTGAGTAAAGATATACTTCAAACTCTTATGGTCAGTAAAAATCTCACACTTTTCTCCGTACAAGTAGTGCCTCCAAATCTTCAATGCAAATACGATGGCAGCTAATTCTAGATCATGTGTAGGATACTTCAATTCATGAGGTCTTAACTGCCTGGAAGCATATGCAATAACTTTCCCATGTTGCATCAGAACACATCCCAAGCCTTTGTGAGAAGCATCACTGTAGATGACAAAATTTCCTTGATCGTCTGGTAACACCAATACTGGGGCAGACACTAGTCTCCGCTTTAACTCTTCAAAACTTTCTTCACACTTCTCATTCCATACAAACTTTTCATTCTTCCTTGTCAACTTGGTCATAGGGGTAGCTATCTTTGAAAAATCTTGAACAAATCTTCGATAGTATCCCGCTAAACCCAGAAAACTTCTGACTTCTGTTGGAGTCCTTGGTCTTTCCCATTTCATCACTGCTTCTATCTTCGTCGGATCAACTTTGATACCTTCTCTACTGACAACATGACCTAAGAATTGTACTTCCTTCAACCAAAATTCACATTTTGAAAATTTCGCATACAGCTTCTCTTTTCTTAAAGTCTCTAAAGCAATTCTCAAATGATCTGCATGCTCTTCTTCTGACTTAGAATATATCAGGATGTCGTCGATGAAAACAATCACAAACTTGTCTAAATATTTCTTAAAGACTCTGTTCATCAGATCCATAAACGCTGCTGGGGCATTTGTCAATCCAAAAGCCATAACTAAAAATTCATAATGTCCGTACCTTGTTCTGAATGCTGTTTTAGATACATCTTCAGGTTTGATCTTGAGTTGATGGTATCCGGACCTTAAGTCAATTTTTGAGAACCATTCGGCTCCTTTCAGCTGGTCAAAAAGATCATCGATCCTCGGCAACGGGTACTTGTTCTTGATGGTTAGCTTGTTTAACTCTCGGTAATCTATGCACAACCTCATGCTTCCATCTTTTTTTCTTAACAAACAAAACTGGTGCTCCCCAGGGGGACACACTAGGCCTTATAATTCCTTTATCCAAGAGATCTTGTATTTGACTCGCCAATTCTTTCATTTCAACTGGCGCCATTCTATACGGAGCTTTGGAAACTGGCTCAGTGCCTGGAGCTAAATCAATGGAGAATTCTATTTCCCTATCGGAAGGTAAGCCTGGTAATTCTTCTGGAAATACGTCGGGAAATTCGTTGACGATAGGAACATCTTCTAACTGAACTGACTTCTTCTCAGTGTCTACAACATAGGCTAGGTAAGCCTCACATCCTTGACGTAGGAATCTCTTTGCCTGAGCAATATTCAAAAACTTCTTGACTTGTCGGGTACCTCGAAATTCAACTTCTTCTCCTTCTAGGGTTTTCACCTTTAATTTCTTATTCCTACAATCTATCTGAGCCTTGTATTCTGACAACCAATCCATCCCTAGAATTACATCAAATTCACCTAACTTAAAAGGTATCAAGTTAGCAAGAAAATGACAACTGCCTATTTCAATGTCACATCTAGGACAAACTTGGTTTACTGGAATCTTTGCCTGGTTAGCTACTTCTATAACTAAGGCTTGCTCCAAAGGTCGGACTTTACATTGCAATTTGCCAAGAAAATCTTGGGATATAAAAGACTTAGTAGCTCCTGAATCAATCAATACACTAGCTTGCACTGAGTTAACAGGAAGTGTACCTGATATCACATCCACATCCTGGATAGCTTCTTTCTGAGTCATGTTGAAGGTTCTTGCTCTAGATTGATGTGCTGAAGATTGTGACGGAGTTCCAGCTATCCTTAGAACATTGGTAGGTTATGTAGGTTCCTTGCATTCCCTTGCCATGTGGCCCAGCTTGCCACACTTATAGCATTTGATCCCTGACTTTTGATTTTGATTCTGACTCTGACTGTTACATTCTGCTGCATAATGTCCTTTCCTGTTGCATTTGAAGCAGGTGATATTGGGCTTATTACAAACTCCAGAGTGCTTCCTTCCACAAATCTTGCACTCAGGAACAAACTGTCTGACGGCCTTTGGCTGGTCGAAACCTTGAGCTTTATTATTCTGTCTTCCTCTTCCATCATTACCATTCTTGATCTGCTGAAAATTACTTCTCTGACCTTCTGGCCTTCTATGAAACTTGTTTCTGAAATTACCATGTCCCTGACTGTCTTCCCTAGCACCAAACTTTCTCTTTTTGTTATCCTTCTCTTTCTGGGACATATCACTCTCACCTTCCACGATCATTGCTTTCTGAACTATTGCAGTAAAGCTTTGCAGCTCAAAAACTGCTACCCTACTTCTAATCCATGGCCTTAGGCCTTGCTGAAACCTCTTAGCCTTCTTAACATCAGTGTTGACAAATTCTGGCACAAACCTGGCCATCTCAGAAAACTTGGCCTCGTACTCTGCTACACTCATACCTCCTTGCTTCAGTTCTAGAAATTTAATCTCCATTTGGTCCTTCATGAAACTAGGAAAGTACTTTTCTAAAAACAATTCTGTAAATTGATCCCAAGAAATCACACCTTCACCCTGAAGCATCTTCGTAGACTCCCACCAGTAACCGGCTTCAGCTTTAAGAAAATAACTAGCATACTCAGTCTTTTTATCCTCGTCTACATCTACCAACTGAAAAGCTTTTTCCATCTCCTTAAGCCATGTCTGGGCTTCTACTGGGTTCGTGGATCCTTTGAATTCAGGTGGTTTCACTGCTTGAAAAGATTTAAAAGTAACTGTTGGGGGTGCAGAAGGTCTTTGCTGTTGCTGGGTTAAAAGAGCTGTTTGCTGTTGTAGCAACTGAATGAGTTGAGCAACTGTAGGGTCCATGGGATTTTGATCTTGTGTATTATGGTTCTGAGACGAATTTGAGGTGTTTCTTTTTCTTGGCGGCATTTACTATAGGGAAACAAGCAACTTATTAAGCAATACACTACACTGTATCGTAAACAGTTCAAATACTTTTAAAATCATTTGGGAATTAAAAATACTTATTTAAAAATCAATCTTGTAGCATCATTACTACATAAGTTGCCTGTACAACAAGGATATAAGGTTCTATCGAAAACAGGTTAGCACAACAGGTATAAATAAGGTACTGGCAAAGGTAAGGAACAGTTTATGGTCAAATGTGCGAAAAAGTAAATGACAGATATATCGGAAGATACTGGAACTGGAAAACAAACAAACATAGATACTAAAAGTGCCAAAGTGCAGGATAAGTTAAGGTACAAACACGAAATAAAAGTACTGGAAAGAAAACAGAAATAACATCTGGGCAAGTGTGCTAGAGGGCTCTAACAAATGTCCCTTCTAACACCCAAACATCCTAACATCTAATCACCCCTGTGATCCCTGTCTCTGGCAGCCCTGAGTCCAATCAGCAGCTCACTAAGCACACGGGTCAACTCTCCTGCCCGCTCCGCCATATCATCTGGAAATGCTCTGGCCGCTATCTGCCTACGCCCCTCTTCCTCGACAGCCCTAATGCGATCCTCCCACCACTCGACAGGATGCTCGGGAACTCTTAGCTGGCCTAGGGTAATAGATGGCCTATAAACTCTACGGCGAACAGGGACACCAGCACTCCCTGAGGGTAGGTCAGGCTGAGCAGGGGGCTCAGGAATCAGCTCCTCCTCGCTCTCAGAACTAGATATAACTATAGTATCATCATCAGTTTCCGAAGAAAATTCAGAGGAACCAGGAGAAGATGGTTGTTGTGAAACAATGCCACGAGCCTGCAATAATACGATATGCAAAGCAAAAGGGATAAGATCACCTTAAATCTACAGTTAAAATCCTAACGTCTAAACCACTCTTCACTATCTAATCCAATCTTACCATTACTCTCTCTCCTTTTATTCAATGATCTACTTATTTAACTTAATCCTGGCTTGTTTCAGTGACCAAAACCTTAGCTCTGATACCAACCTGTGACGCCCTCCCGACCCGGGGTCTAGATCGGGGAGTCACTAACACTCTATATGCATGCACCCTAAATAACAATAATAGAAAATACGCATAAATATGACCCCGACTACTCGCCTGGACCTTTCAAGGTAATGGTATGAAACAAGCACACAACTACATTCATTTATATTTACATTTACAGTAACCAAAATAATATTACAACTCCTGAAACATCTCAAAATCTACTAATAAAAGTACAAGACTAAACAAAGTCTTTTCCTTCCAACTCTGCCTTGATCCTACCTGTTCAATCTCAGCCAGCCTCACATAGTTCATGAATGACATATTTTTCCTGGCAGTCTGCTTAAGGCGGACCATGATTCTCAGAAGTTGTAGATGTTAGAAAAATAAAAGAATGAGCTACAAAAGCTCAGCAAGTAACCATATAGGTTAAAAACAGTTCTACAGGCTTATATACATAATTTAGAAAGTCTTTTCTCAAAACCATGCTTTAAAATCATTGATGGACCTCATTGTCCCATAATTGTAATTAAACATTCTCATCAGGGTATTCATTACTCGTAAAACTTTCTTTCATAAACCACTGGCAGGGTTAAATAATTTCAATAACTGGTGCAAAGTACATAAGAAGCTGGAAAATAATAATCAGTTACAAGTATAGGAGTAATCTGCAGGGTTAGATGGATAACAGGAAGTAATGTCTAACCATTGAAACAAGTCAAATCAAGGTATATCTGATAATTGAAGCTGTATATGACAGTTTATAACAAGGCATTTCATTATTCATTACCAATCATTTCAAAGTTCATTTGTATAAAATTGTCCTTTCATTAGGACTGATTCTTTCAAAACATTTCATAGAACTGTCCTCTCATTAGGACTTTACTTTTCAAATTATTTATAAAACTGTCCTCTCATTAAGACCTTTGCTGTTTAGAAATAATTCATTTTGGTTGAAGTTTTCTCACAACGCCAGACAATACGGGTGATCAGCCACGTAAAGTCCCCATAACGGACTAAAGTCCCTCTGGACATAAGGAGTACTCATAAAGGCACTTATTGCCATTGGCCTTGGGCTATCTCATTATAGCCATTGACTATCTCATTATAGTCTTCACATAAAAAGTGCTGGACCGGCGTCACTCGGCCTCTTACGCCTCCAACCTATAGGAATCCGCAGAAGCCATATTTGATCGGAATTCCTATAATAACCAAAACCTTTCCTTTTTAAAATTACCAAATCATTTGATGAAAAAGACTTCTTGAAAGTCGGATTTCATATTTAAATCCATTTTTAAAGATCATTAGACAGAGTAGATTTTTATTCCAGGATAAGTCTCAAAACAAGTCTCTGTTGTAATAAAGTAAGCTGAAATCATAAACTGGGGATCAAAACCAAGCTATAGTTGTGAAGTCAGGTTACAGGGTCAATTCATAGGTATAACAAGATGTTTTGAAAACAATTGTAAAACATTTAATCAGGACGGCAGTTAGGCCTAAATAACAGGGTTCTTTTAAGGTTTAAGTTTAAGCAATTATTGTTAAGAAAGTGATGATATAGCACAAGTCACAGCTCAAGATCACTGGTGTAAGATCTGTAAAACTAGTTTATAAGTGGTCAGTAGCAGTTCAGGGATTGAAAAGTTTAAAGTGCACTTAACACTGGTATAAGGTTGCAGTTTAAGTAAAACAATTAAAGTAAAGCAGGCTGTAACTTAAAACAGTTGAGATAAGATAATACAGTTGCAGGGTCATAAAGCAGTTTATAAAACAGTTCACTATGCAGTTCATAAAACAGGGTTTAAGTTGAAAGAGATTAGGCAATAGTTACTTGCCTCAAATAGAATGCTACAGCTGTTGAACAGGTAGATCGCCTACACCAGACACTAACTCTCTACTTTAGCTTTCCCTCTGTCTTTCACTTCAACGTCCTTCGTAGCTACACACAAATAATACTATTTCAGAATCTTATAAACTCTCGACGTTTTCATTAACGTCTAACTCTTCTACCCTTTCGATAATGTAACCCTTTAACACATATGCACAATCCACTGTAGACATACTCTGCTATCTACTTACTTCTATACTGGCAAGCAAATAGCACATAGACAATTATATCATCCACAACATTCCTGACTGATAGCATTTCCTATACTGAAGTGGTGTGCCAATAGTGTTTTACAAAGTCATTTTAGTTTTAGAAAATTTTGGCAGCACCTTTCTGTAATTGGAACTATCCGTCGGAATACAACCGACACAACCAAACATTAATCTCAATCATATCCCATTATACAATCATGTTGGCACCAAATCCATATCAAACAAGCAATAGCTATAAATAATATACAATACTATTATCATTCAGAATAACTGAAACAACTCAGGTATCAACTGCTTATTGATATAGTCAATCCAGTCCTTAATTCAATTCTATATCATAATAATCCATGTTTAATTACTTAAACTCATATTGGCAATCAATGAATGACATTCGAATATAGAATACTAATATACACATATTTCGAAAAAGGCTATCATGTTTAACATAATTCGACCAAGCAATTTAGCTAATTCAACTAATCATGTATGATTTCCACTTTAATCATAACATGTGCACATGTATATCAGTCAAGAATTTGTAATACAATTACAATTCAATTAAGGCTATCAATAATTAATATGAAGCTATTGTTTACTTAATTAGTTCCTAGTTAACCATTCTCGACTAAAACCAAAGTACACAAGTCGGAAAATCATGGCATTATTCGAGAAATTAAGAAACTAGCCGAACCTAATATGCAAATTTGATTTTTACTAATCGAGCATGACAATTGACATCATAATTGAATTACTTCACCATGTATATACCCAAATGTTCAAGCACACACGTACATATGCAAATTAACTTAGCTACCAATCGAAGACTGTAAAAACCATGGCCAAAAATACAAAATCTTGACATGCATCCCCTCGATTAACAACATATCAAACTCATAGTAGCCACAACAGTATCCACGAGTTCAATTGCTACCACATCAATATAAACGAAACCATACAAGGCTTACAAATCGGAATGCTACAATCTAAATCGGAAAATCATCATACAACTCGAAATTGAAACATGCAGCATCTATAATTATTAGAATAAGTATATAGATTACGTAGAGGCTCAAGTAACGTCATTGCCGTGACCTGCCAGCTCGTTATAGTCATCGCCGGCGGCCAAAGCTCCGGTGGAGTTCCGTTCATCGGATTCTCAACACCCAGCTTTGATTTCTTTGTTATCCACCATAGTTAACATCACAACAAAGTTTCGGGATTACAATTAACTGACTAACAGGGCTTGCATGCAAGTATGTAATAATCGGGAGACATATATGTACATACGATTTACACGCATATATATAAGCAAGTATAAAGAAGAACACAAGACCCAACAATTAACTAAAGGCTATATCATAAATCGGGAATGAAACCAAGATCATCTAGAATCATGAAGAAATCGCCAGAGAAGAAACTAGAACCTGCAAGTCGATAATACAGAGCAACTGAGAAGAAAAGATAGTGGGCGGTGGTTTTGTTAATAACAAGGGCAAAACAGTAATTTCATAATGCTGATTTTCTGAATAAAATCAATTAGTAATTCGAATTTTTATGGAAATTGGGTACAAAAACAAGTTTTATATTTTTAAAATTAAGAGCATGAATTTAGAAGCTTCCCCATATTTTTGAAATATTTTTATGATGAATAAATAATTAAATAAAAATTTCTGAAGTTTTAGTGCATAAATAGGAAATAAGAGTAGAAAAATCCTTAAAATTACATTTGGGCTCGAATAAAATAAAATTCTATTTTTCAAAAGTCTCAAAATATTTAAGGATCATTTTGGAACAGGTTTCATGATTTTTGGACATTTCAATAATTAAATATGGAATTTAGAAGAGTAATATCTCTAGAATAAAACAGGAATGAAAGATTTATATAAAATCACTGGGACTAGAATTAAATACATCACCATTTTTAGAAAGTCTCTAAAATCACATAGAAGTTACATATAAAATTCCATAATTATTGGACACACCAATAATTTTATAAAAATCAAACAGTTACTCAATTAAGCATAGAAATCACTTAATCACTTAATTAAATCACTTAAGCATAATACAGTCAAACAGACAGTCAACTAGACATATCAAATGACCACATATCATATCTTAACACATTAAAACACATAAATCATATACTCCATATTATTCAAATAGATTTAATTACCTCGATCGTTACATCAGACTTACTCTTGGTACATGCATAAGTTAAATGACTAGAAGACCCACAATTGTTACATAATTTCCTTGGAGCATTAAGAATATAACCATAATTATTTTTTTTATTTATTCCCAACTTACCATTCCTATTCTTCTTGGTCTTCATGAAAGTAGGTTTAGAAATTACTGTCTTACCAGTGTTGATAGAAGGTTTAGATGAAACTGTCTTGACAGTATGTTTTAATCTTACTTACTCGACAACAACTTCTGAACTTGCTGTCTTGCTAGTGTTGACAACATCTTCTAGACCCTGAGTACTGTCAAGGTTAAAATTAACTGTCTTGGGGTATTTGACAGTATCTTTTGACCTAGAGTTTTGTGTAACAGTAACATTGTCCCCGTCATTTAGAATTTTCTTAACAATTAAAGATTCCTCATCAAATTCAAACTCATCCTTTTTAAACATTGGCTTCTTGACATTCTTAAGTATAGAGGGTCTGACAGTAAGTTTATCCAGAATAGTGTCCTCCTCTACCACATGCTTCTTGCCATTTTTCTTCTCATAGTTAAACCCTATACCTGCCTTTTGATTTTCAGTATTATCAACATTGTAAGATTTTAACAATGAAGTAGAATTTTTGTAGGCATTGATGTTAAGTTCATTTTCACTTATCTATTTTCTGAAAAACTCCTCAATCTGAGAAGCACAAACTACCTTGTACTTTATAAACTCATTTTCTTGTTGTAAGGACTCCAAAGCATTATGTCTTAGTTATAGTTCTTCATTTTTCACTTTAATATTTCATTAGCATTTGTCAGTTTAATAATCTCTTCATTAGAACCTAGCATGCTTGTATGAATATTAAAGATTTCAGAACTTAAACTTTCAACAATTTTCTTGTACGGAGATGCAGTCATATCAATAGTAGTAAGAAAATGTACATGTCTTGATGAAGGAGGTGACTCTTCTCCAGAGTTTTCCATTAGATCTAAGTTCTTAAATTCTTCCTCCTCTTCATAATCGGATTCCTCCCAGCATTTTCCTTCAGCTACAAATGCCCTACCTTGTTGCTTCTTGAGCAAAGCATCTTACTTTGCCTTGAGTTTCTCATAGTCATTGTCATTTCTTCTCACTTGCTTTGACTTTTTGCATTCAGTTGCAAAATGCCGCATCTCACTACAGTTGTAGCACCTTATATTTGATATGTCCACCATTCATGTCTTATATCCACCTTTTTTGCTTCCTCCAAATTTTAACGTGTTTCCTTTGTTGAACTCGGGGCTTTGAGCTTTGGCTTTGAAAGAACTGTTCTTCTTGAACCTCAGGTTTGAGATCTTTCTTGCCATGTAGGCCATTTTTTTGTTTTCTATGTTGTCCAGTTCTTCCAGGCTGTAGAACTCATCTTCACCACTATCCTTGAGTTCAAGAGTGATACTCACATCCTCATCAGTGATCTTTTCAATCTTGATCTGTTGTTGATGTTGGGGGTCTTAGAACTGTAACATTTTTAGATCCTGAGCCACCAGAGCATTTGAGGTGTTGGCCATCTTTCCACTTTGACCAGACTGAATAACTCTATTTTATAACAGCTCTAGCTCATAGGTTTTGAGTATGCCATATAAAGTTTCAAGAAAAACTTTTGATAAATCTCTTCCTTCTCTTATGGTAGTAACTTTGTGCTCCAGATGGTCAGGAAGTGTCAACATGAATTTTATGTTTACTTCCATATTATCATAAAACTTTCCATGCAGTTTCAAGTCATTTATCAATCTGTTGAACCTCTCAAACATCTCAGTCAACCCTTCATTTGACTTGACCATAAAAGCCTCATACCGAGACAACAGGATTTGTCTTTGGTTATGTTTTACCTCTTCTGTTCCTTCACACAGTATGAATAACATCATTTTTCTTTTCCAAAGATTATAATGTTCTCTATCAAAGGTGGGTATTTTTATGCTGTTTACTTTCTGTGCACTCATCTTGGATCTTTTCAGTTTAGATATGTTAAACCTCCTGCTCTAATACCAGTTGTTAGTTAAGATGAGTGTTGCAGAAGGGGGGAGGTGTGACGCCCCCAGATCCGGGGTCAGGGATCCGGGTCATCACGGTCCAATATCCACAACAATAACATCACTCATCTGCTTTAACCATTATAATAACCAAACATAAAAGCAGTGACCCCAAACCAAATACACAACTCAAGTTATAGTCTCAGGAAACGAACTTAAAATAGTAACAGTTATTACAAACCAATGTATCCTCAGGATCTCACACTACTAATATAACTTCCACATGATGTTACATTAGAAGTAAACATTAATCCAAGATCTACTATCACATTACATATTTTTCAATAAGTCTAGGATTCTAATCTGGAATCCCGCCTTTCTTGCACCATTTATCGAAGTCCTGAACCTGACTAGCTCAAGCTCGAATCTTCTTGTTCCTTAAAATAATACTCGAGGTAGACAATTCACAGTCATCTCTTTCTGCAAGATATAAGATTTACAAACAGCAAGAATGAGCCAAAGAATGCTCAGCAAGTTATTTATCAGAATATTTCAAGAAAAAGGTGATAGCCATAATTATCCCAACTGGATATTCAACAATAAAGTACATAATTAGCAATCTGATTGAATATAACCAGTTATATTTCGACAATAAACGACTCAAGGTTCACGATGCAAGAAGATATTCACAACAATAATGCAGTTCACGTTACTGCAATACAACAATTTAAGTTTATGATTATTGAGTTTGACAATATCAATAACTTAGCACTATGGCCTCAATCACCAGTACCATTAGTTTGAGTACCAATAAGCAAGCAGTTCATTATACTGCGAAAAGAATGAACGGAAGTTCATCAATTCCCATTAACACTATCAGTAACTTAGCACCACGGCTTTCGTTATAGTGTAGGAACAATGAAACTAATATATATGCGAATAAAACGGTACTCAAAACAACCAACCAACTCAGAGTGGATTACATTCCCGTTGACACTATCGGTAACACAGCACCTAGACTTTCGTTACAGTGCAACGTCAAATTCCAATTGGAAGAAACGGGCTTAATCTGGAGATTTTTCAACGCCCTATTGTACGCGATGATCAGTCGCCTTGTACAATAGAAAAACTAGTCACTTTCTCTACTAGTAGAAGGACAACCCCTTATCGGGACGTCACCCTAGGCAACACATGGGCCTTTAGTTTACGGCTGGGTCGTGCGTCACCGACCTCTTACGCAACCTTACTCCAGTCCCTGATGAATACTTAAACATTCATCAAACCTAGAAGGAAATTTAATCAAGCCTTCTAGAATGACAACAATCTACTCTAGGATTTCAATCAACTGTTAAGGAAGGGAATTCAATACCACTTTCCAGAACAACAACAATCCATCATAGGATTTCATCAACAGATATGGAAGGGAATTTAATACAACCTTCCAGAACACAACGACAATCCATCACAGGATTTCAATCAACAGATAAGGAAGGGAATTTAATACAACCTTCCAGAACAACAACGACAATCCATCACAGGATTTCGATCAATAGATAAGGAAGGGAATTTAATACAACCTTCCAGAACAACACAACAATCCATCACAGGATTTCATCAACAGATAAGGAAGGGAATTTAATACAACCTTCCAGAACAACAACGACAATCCATCACAGGATTTCATCAACAGATAAGGAAGGGAATTTAATACAACCTTCCAGAACAACAACGACAATCCATCACAGGATTTCATCAACAGATAAGGAAGGGAATTTAATACAACCTTCCAGAACAACAACGACAATCCATCACAGGATTTCATCAACAGATAAGGAAGGGAATTTAATACAACCTTCCAGAACAACAACGACAATCCATCACAGGATTTCAATCAACAGATAAGGAAGGGAATTTAATACAACCTTCCAGAACAACAACGACCTATTGTAAGATTTCAATATCTGACAATAGCTTGGCTCCCTAAGCCAAGTGGGAGTACTCTCGAAACATCTGGGTTGACTCTCAGTCAACGAATTCAACAAGACAGAAACCCTTGAATCAAGGGGACTCAAGAACGCGACCGGGAAGCCGCTAATACTAGCTAAAATAGACTCCACAAAACATTACAGTTTTGGAGTGAAAAATGGGCCTTAAAGGCACCAATACAACTGGGAGGAATATCGGAGTCGGACGTTACCTCCCGAACCTGGAGTTATCGACTCAGAATAAATACAAAATATCCGAGTCATCGCTCACCATTTATTATTTAATGAAAAATAATATTTAAAGAAATTTAGACAACTCCAGAATATTTTTAAAGAACAAATAAATATTTTATTAATATTTAAGAGGCCTAGAATAGTCCTCGAAAAATATTAAAAGGATTTAAAAGAATTAAAATATTTAATCCCAATATAATCAAGATTATTTAATATTTAAATAATCTTAAATGATTCAACATATTTAAATAATTTCAAATGACCTGAAAGTATTTAATTAACATTTAAACACATTCTATACTCTTTAAATAATATTTAATAAACTAAATATTATTTAAAACATCGATGGGATATTAATCCAAATCCACCAATCCCATCTCATACCAGACTACTCCAGGTCGACCATCGAGCACCAAAAAGATGTACTCGACACTAGATTCAGTTATACAAAACTGACAAAAGGCGTCCTCTAACTCTTGAGATATTCAGAGGCGCGAACATATAGTATACAGTTCCATCTGAAAGGAATTTCAAACACTACAGAGCTTTATAACCAATAAACCGTTATAAAGTCTAGAGTTTAGAAAGCTGCTATACGAACTCTGAATTTTCAAGAAGTTCAGAGTCGTCTCAGAATTAGGTTGAAAGAGATTCGAAACAACTCACGATAAGCAATCTTAACAACCTATGCATACTCTTGTCATAAATCAGAATTAAAATGACAAAGCGTCGGATACTTGCATACTATAACTTTTCGAGAAGTTCAGAGTAGTAGAAGAATCACGTTATATATATGAACAAGACAGTTCAAGGTGAAATGCCGACGTGCATTTCCAATAACAACAATGAGCTAAGTAGTTCCAAACACAACAAAAATGTATAATCAAAGAACTTATCATCAAGTCAAAAATTTCAAAAGTTTTGGCATCACCATGAATCAATAATATTCTGATATGGAATAAAACGATAGAGTTAGAAACTTGCCTGTATGTTCCCGCGGAAGTAAGCTCCTTCCTGGCTTCGTCCGAGTATCTACGAATCGGAAACATAACACGTTTAGCTATACGAGCATATCTTAATCGCTCTATTAAACATACTCGTATAACTACCTTAACCTTTCCAAACAACACACAATAAACAAGTCCATTAGCTTATAGCATTTCTATGTCATCACATGACATCTTTCGTTGAGGTTTCGTTTTCTAGTTTAGCCTCAAATGTCGTTTCATAATAAGGAATAGCTAGGACTAAAACATTAGCATTTCCCTTAACTTTTCATTTGCACCACTTGGATTCAAACATTTTTCATAAATCAGGTTTTAGTCTTTTTAACCCAATTCTTCTTTCCAATTCTTCACATATGTGCCTAATATTTAAAATAAAAGGCTCAAGATTTATGGAGTAGGTTAACTAGGCTGATCACCTACTCCATGTCAGTCAAAAACAGAGCAGCTGAGTTTTCTGCCTAACCTGATTATTTTGGCCATAACTTTTAGCTCATAACTCCGTTTGACGCAAAATTAGCGCGCAAACGATCTAGAGACTGATACTATCCAACCATATAAAGAAATTATCAAGAAAGGCAGGGTAGACCCTTCTGGTTTTATGAACAGTTGGTAGACAGAAATAATTTTGCATGGTTCCGTTTGTACGCTCATCGTTTACCTCATTTTAACCTTCTCCAAATCAACCAAACAACCTCCATAAATTTTATACCACTACTTGGGAATGTACTCAAGACATCCCAAGCCCAAACACAATTTATTAATACTCCAAACATTGCCAATAAATCATAGAAATCAGCCAACAATTCAATCATGTTCTTACAAGCTAGTGTTCAACTACTCATAACTCTTTCAATCAAAGCTCAAAAATTACTAAACTTTGCAAACTTCTAGTAAAGATATTTATGAACAACTTTCATCATTTGACCCACATCAAATAAGGTCTTTAACCTTTCCAAAACAATTCTCCAAAACAGGACAACCAATTCAAAAACATAAAACGTTACTGCGCACCCTTTACTCAAACATTTTTAATAAATTGAAACATAATCATTTTAATACCAAGTTTTGCAGACATATTCTTGGATATATGGCAAAGCTTTCTTAAAAATTTCATCTCAAAATAATTTTATTCAAGCCAAAAACGAACTGAACAACTCTAAAAACTGAACACAGAAAACACTGCTCCGCACTACCTTCGCTAAAACACTCATAACTTTTTACTCGTTTATCCAAATGACACAAGGTTTGCACGTAAATAAACTAGAAACTAAATAGAACAACTTTCATCAAGACATCAATCGAAGAAAATAATGAAACTGGTCCGAATCAGTGCTTCAAAATAGGGCAGTAGCTAGCTTAAACTGAAACCATAGTTGTAAGGAAAGAGTTTATACCTCTTTAGTCAAACCCATCAAGAATCAAGCAACCAAGCATTCTCTCCCTCCACTTTTCCTCTTCAATCAGCTGGAATGGAAAGGGAAAGTAGCTTGCTAACATCCTTTCTCTTCTTCCTCTTTCTTTCTTCATCTCTTCTCTCTTTGATTTCTAGACCATAACTTTCCAAAATCTAAACTATCAGTTTATACAAATCAAGAAACGAACTACAAACGATATGAGGTGAGGAGAGTGCTTACACTAGACGCATAGAGCTCGAGATAAGCTTCGTTTTGAGTGGTAGAACGCGTAAAACCGCCAAGGCAATCTCAAGATACAAGCTTTTCTTCTTCTCCCTTTTTCATCTCTTTTCTACTCGGGATTTCATCCCCCAAATAAGGAGATGGAAGTGTTTTGGTGGAAATGGGTGCTGATGTGTGTATATGTATAATTAGTTATTTAGTCTTGGCTTTTAACAAGTAAAAAGGTCAAGTCAACATTGGCTTCTTTGACTTTGATCAATACTACTTGCTAGCTTTCTCTTTATATAACTAAGGCAAGTATTTCCATTCCTTTTCTTTTTAATAAAAAATCGGTTCCTATATATATACAAGGTAGTGTTTTGATCTTCGTCTCCGTAGCGATTCACTACAACGCAATTAACCGCTAACTCGTTCCGGGAGTTCTAATAAAATTATCCTCCACCAAAATCACTACTCACTAAATATTAGTCGATACGTACTATTTTATAAACTTTACCCTATTTATTCCAAGGGTTCGGATGCGACTCGCCGGATAAAATATTAAGATAAAGTACTTCGTATTTTACGTATACTCACTTAAAAATACGAGCCATGAAATATTCTCAAATTACCCGTCTCTGGATTCTGACGAGTCCTACTACGATGATATATTCTCTAGGTTAATAACATAGCTTCGAAACTAATTTCTAAGGAAATAAATACTCCTTCACATTAAAATACGACTTCATATCTTAAGTTCCTTATGACAATATAACCATAAAATCGTTTATTCATAAAACGAAAAATTTTATCCAAAAATCTTAATAACCCCAAATGTCAAAATTTCAGGTTATTACAGGAGGGATTGAATGCAACTCGATTAATTATTAAGGATTCTCACTAACAACAACAAGAATAATAATTAATGAGTTAGAGATGCAAACAAACTAAGTAGAAAAAATGACAAAGTGTTTAAACTTCAAAATTTAATTTTATTAATTTTTATTTTGCGACAAATGTCTGGAAAATAATTCCAACTTCGATAGATACAATAACAATGAGTTTGCTAATGTTTCTATACTTGACAAAATTCTAGTTCAGTTGAATAAGAGAAAGTACGGGTGAGATATGTGTATTTATACTGAAACACATATCCCACTTACAAGTGTACTTTCTCTTATTCCTAAAATAAAGCTTAAAATAGAAACTTTGCTTTGTATTTTCAAATTTGTCTTCATTCCATTTATAGATAAAGCAGCTCTGAGATATGCAGAAATCTTTGACTCTTTAAGCACGCTTTACCTTTTGCTTGAATTCTCCCAAATTGCAGTATTAGACTTGACAGACTAGATAATAATGTCAAAATCATTCATTGTATTTTCATTATCTAGTCTGCTACCTTAAATAATCTTTCAGCTCCATAAAAAGTTTATTGTCAACCTTTTGGTGACAGTATCTTTGGCTCCGCATACTTTGCTGTCAAGCTTGATAGTCCATGAAACATACTGTCTTCCAAAGCTGCTGTTAACTATTCCCACCAATGTTGCTGTCAACTACTCCGCCAAAGTTGTTGTCAGTGAAACTTGTTGTCTTCAATTTTTCATTCTCCGCCAAGTTTACTGTCATTGGAATAGTTGTTGTCAGTAATATTTGCTGTCTTTAAATCTTCATTCTCCGCCAAGTTTACTGTCAATGAAATAGTTGTTGTCGTATGTCCCAATTGTGTTGTCACTTGTAATGTACTGTCATAGGCTTGAGTACTTAAAAACTTGATGTCTGAGTTTTGAATCATATTGTGCATGAACACTTAGTGAATTTCTACTACATGACTTATTTTTATTCTCTTATACAAGACAGTAACTTTCAAATGTACTGTCACCTAACTAATACTTTCAAATGTATTCTCTACACATGACCACTAACTATAAGAAAATAAGAAAGCAATC
The DNA here is from genome assembly GCA_028671895.1 of Oenanthe sinensis. Lineage (NCBI taxonomy): Eukaryota > Viridiplantae > Streptophyta > Magnoliopsida > Apiales > Apiaceae > Oenanthe > Oenanthe sinensis. The sequence continues at coordinate 223,045 of JAPMAC010000225.1, read as the reverse complement.
TATGTCACTAACCATTTCCTCTTCCAAGTTAGCATAACCCCTACGAGACATGTAGTGAGGATATGGATTCATCTCCCTTCTCTCCTTTTGCTTGTTGTGGACCTCCTTCATTAAAAAATACCAAAATAGATGATTCACAAAATATTTTTTTCTATTTGAGAATAGCAAAAATAAGAAGTTAAAAACTCACATAGAATTAATCAGATAGACGATCTACAACAAACATGTCCCAGGGTGCCTTCTCGATAAATGATTAATCCGTTAGTGAAAACTCTAGAGCCTCACACTAATCACCATATAAAAGGACATAATGGGTTGATAAACGGTTTTGAATTCCCTCCACTTCTGGCACGAGGAATTTCACACCATCTTTCTTGTTGTTAGCTGTACATCAAATGCCATCTATAAAAATAATCATGCTTAGTTAAGTACTGAGGTTGCAGGTAGCACATGCATATTAACTTACTAGGTAATCATTAATGAACACAAATAAAAACTATTAGCTACATCATCGAGATGCAGTTTATTTTACCTAAACACAATCCCAAATCTTATTTTTCCTTTCTTTCGGAACTTTTTTACAAATATTTTATGATATCAGGGCTTTAGTTCTAGCGAGAACTCCAATACAAGATTTCATCTCTAAGGCTGTCGGACTGTACAACTCACCCTTCCCATTGAAAGTCACTAGGTGCTTGATGCCCAAAATCTTACGTCTAATAATATTATGCATTGTAATAGCTCTGTGTTTTAAAAGCCTATGTCCTTTTTATTTGTTAGGCACTTTTTTGCTAGGCTCTGATTCATCTCCTCATTTCCTTTTCTTAGACAATTTCTTTTGTAGGTTGATAGAAGTAACAATCTTCTTTACCGATTTAGGGGAAGCTACGACCTTTTTCTTCGTTGATTTGGAGTTGATTTTGTCTTCCTGAAAGGCGCCATATCTAGTTTGCACACCACAATTAATATATTTGGTAATGCTGAATAAAACGGTCCCAAAAAGTAAATGAACTACTAATATGTGAACTACAACATATATATAATAATATCTATATATCACAGAATCACCACAAATGCAATACTAGCTATCCAAAACAAAAGGTTTCAATATATATAATAATATTGCGTAAGAAACAAATACAAATGCATCACACCAGATTTAACATCCCGAATTTAATCACATAAATAACATTCTTCAAAAATCCAATAAAAGTTACAACTATTCAATATCCAAAAAATTATAATCTAAAATTTAAAAATTAAAACTAAAATCTCCAAATTTCGCAACTCGCGCTCTTTCCAAAAGGTAACCCACTTAATAATGGATACATGCCAGGGAAAATCAAGAAGTATAGACTGGCAGTGAGCGAAAGGCTCTTATACGGGTATAAAACAATGCGAAGAGAACAAGGGTTAGACGTGCTCATAATATGAATATAAACTGAATGGTGAAATAATGAGTGATGACAACAATGGAAGAAGATAAAATATTAAGGATGCTTAAAATAACAATATGAACATATATACTTGTATTGATAAAAATAAACTTACTCTTACGTAATATATTCTTACCACTTTCCAATTATACTAAAAATCATTTAGTTGAAAGCCAATATACTTATTGATATGGGAGACAATCATACACTTACAGGATGTCTGACATTTCAGTTCTCCATAATATGTAGCCATCAAAACTTACAGGGGCTTGCATGGAACAAATCAAATGTTAACCAAAATCTTACATAGGCTTGCACGGTACAAAACACAATGTTATCCAAATGGCCAAAATAAACATACGTAATAGTCATGACTCTACGTGTCCCATATCTCCGGCGACACGCCTATAATATTTAAATAGACCGTACAAGTGGCGCCAAGTACGAGATTCTCTCCATTCGTGACGGAGTCTTACAATGTCTCCCATGTCATACATATATCACAAAAAGACCGAAAAATATATTACTCAAAATTTGACGCATGCCAAATAACATTCAATACTGTCTATTAAAATAAAATCCAAACTGACCAGTCCGGAAAACTATCAATTTACTCTATCAAGATGACCTCAAATGAAAAAGCGTAAAACACAAAACTTGTAAACGATTCCGAGAGATTTCCCGAATGGTAAGATTTGTCAAAACGGAGAAGTAATAATTACAAAGACTAGATAATTACGGGTTGTTAAAACAAAATCAGCAACTAATAACAGAAGTATTTTGATGTTTATGACATCAAAATCATATAATTTGATAGCGGAATAACAGTTGTAACTTTTATTAGATTTTTAAAGAATTTTATTTTGTGAATAAGTTTGGGATGTTAAAGTTGATATCAGATCTAGGGTTTTATGATTCTGTAGACTTTCTATTAGGCTGTACTTATGAGATTTTGGTAGTTGTAAGATAGAGTTTTAGAATTATTATGATTTGCCTTTAGGCTCGACCTGTGAGTTTGGATAGATAGTAAGTTTGTTAGTTAGTTAAGATTATTATTTGTTTCGTACTATTTGGATATCTTTTCGTTAGTACATAGAATCAGCTTTCATATGATCCTTATCGTAAGTGTGTGTAATATGATGAAAGCTAAAAAATAAAGATGCAATGTGGAGACTCAACTGCAAGCAAATTTTTGAAGAAAATGAGGTTCATGAATGACAAACAACAATGACATCTTCATCAGTTACGACTTAGCGTGTGACATTTTGTTAGATTTAATAGTAGATATCGAGATTTTTAGTGGTATTATCAAAGTAGCAGCGATAGAAGGGAACCAAAGACACCTAATGAGAATAGAGGACACTTTCAGGATAATCGTTAAGTTGCTGCTGATTTAGGACTTATAGTGATAGTCATCGAGGAAGACAATGATTCGGGTCAGACACAACGTCAATATGGAGCTACTTAAGAGAATAGAGGAAACGGTTCGTGTATGTTATCGCAACTTTTTTTAGTAGAGGTGTGTAAAAGATTAATTCCGAGGGTGAAATTTCTATTAGGAGGGAAGAATGTAACATCCCGAATTTTTATTCATATATTTAGATATTTTACTTAGTATTAGTGAGTTGTTATTGATTTATTAGTTGGATATATTTATATTTAGTTAATTATTAGGATATTTTAGAGAATATTATTAGTGGACAAAAGAAAAAAAAGTGAAAAGAAAGGAAAAGGCTTAGGGTTTTGAAAAAAAGAAGAAGTTATGTAAGTTTTGTAAGAGCAACCATATGGAAGTGGAAAGAGAAAGAGAAAGAGAGGAAGAAAGAGATAAAGTGGAGATAGAGAAAAATCTTAAGAAGATAGGTTATGGTATTTAAATTGGGGTTCTTGTGATTGAGAGCAATTCATAATCTTCGACTCTTAAGGTACGAATATCTTCGACACACTCTCTTTGTTCTCGTATTGTTCATTCAAAATCGTATGCATATATTGTATATTTCATACGGTTTGTATCCATTCTGATTCTTGTAAAATTCATATCTTATTCGTTCTTTATTTGATTATTGTGATTTTATACTACCTAGAGTTATTTAAATTATCTACAACTTTTATTTCTTCATGTTTTCTGAAATTTAGTTTATAAGTATATTAAACTCTGTCGTTTGTATAATCTGGTTGGTTATTTTGAGTTATTATGTTTAAACATTAGAAATTCACAGTAAATTTGTGTTTCAGCATAACAACTCAAAATAACCAACCAGATTACAACTCAAAATTATGTGATTTTGATGTTTCAGTATAACAACTCAAAATAACCAACCAGATTAAACAAACAACAGATTTTAAAATACTTATGAACTGAATTTCAGAAAACATAAAGAACGAAAGTTGTAGATAATTTAAATAGCTTTCCAAGTAGTATAAAATCACAGCAATCAGATAAAGAACAAATAAGATATGAATTTTACAAGAATCAGAATAGATATAAACCATTATGAAATATACAATATATGCATACGATTTTGAAAGAACAAAACGAGAACAAAGAGAGTGTCGAAAATATCTTAACCTTAAGAGTCGAAGATCATGAATTGCTCTCAATCACAAGAACCCCAATTTAAATATCATAACCTATCTTCTTAAGATTTTTCTCTATGTCCAATTTATCTCTTTCTTCCTCTATTTCTCTTTCTCTTTCCACTTCCATATGGTTATTCCTACAAAACTTACGTAACTTCTTTTTTTCCAAAACCCTAAGCCTTTCCTTTTCTTTTTATTTTTATTCCTTTTTTTCTTTTGTCCACTAATAATATTCTCTAAAATATCCTAATAATAAACTAAATATAAATACATCCAACTAATAAATCAATAACAACTCACTAATATTATTCATAATATTAAGTAAAATAGCTAAATATATGAATAAAAATACGGGATGTTACACCAGATGTACTAAAGGCACACACAAAACCCCTCATTTTTGACTAACCTTAGTTCCTTAAATAATCATCAAATATCTTTAAATATCATCAAATATCAAAAATCCTAGATCTTTGAACCATAAATCATCAAATAAAAAAAGTAAGAAACACACACAAACACATCACACCAGATGCCCTATTTTTGACTAACCTGAAAGGGGAGATAGGAGTGAAGGGAAGTAACTCACTGCACTTTCATGTGTACTAGAAATGCTAAATGTAATCTCTATGTAATGGTTGATGATAACTCAACAATAGAATAGGATATGTAATAATATGCAGGTGCACAGAAATCTTGGATCACAGAGTTCAGTTAAGACAAAGTATCAAATGATCATCTACAGACTTGAAGCTCACTGGAAGAAGTTCATTAACATGTTCAGGCCTCAGTGGAGAATAAAAGATGTTGACATCTATTCAAGGATGTGGAAGCTACAGAAGATTGTCTTAGTCTATGACGATTTTAGTGCATTACAATCGAAGCAACAAGTAAGGTTTGCAAAGAAGAATGTGGAATCATGTTCGGAATCAAGAGCCCCTATCAAGACTAGTCACTTATGAACCAGACCGTTGCATCAAGTGTCAGGACATTGGAGGCAAGCTCTCGTCGGTTAATATGATTTTAATCATTCTAAAGTTGTTGGTTTTCTTGAGTCAAGTGGAGGATCAACAAAGGTGGTAAATCAGTGTTGGAGAAATGTCAGCCTAATGGATAAGGGACAGACGGCACAACCTGATTGGATCTTACTAAAGCTTCACAAATTTGAAGGCCAAATACTTGGACGTGGTGGAGTCACGTATACGGGGCCAAGTATTTGGATAAGGAAGTCTACACAAATTGAAGAGTGGAATGGAAATATTTAATTTAATTAAATAAAGTATTTATTTAATTATTTTATAAATAAAGACACTCTTTATTTATATTATATATATTTATTTAAATATTACTTTTATATTAAATATTTCCAAAGGCATGCTTGGCACATGACTTTGAAGATATGATTTGAGTGGACAAAAGTAAAAGGTGGAAAAACAAAGTAACACCTTTTTCAATATATAAAGAAGAAACCCAAGTCATCATTTGGTGAGAGTATTCGGATGAGAAAAGAAAAGGGGAGAGAGAGAAAAATTATTTTTCTCTCCCCCATGGCCATACTCCATATCTTGAATATTATGGGGCCATGAATTTCTTTGTTTCACCACTCATCTATTCTTCTATTGTAAACATTGCTAAATCTTGTTTAGAAGATAGGTTTGATTTTTGTTTCCTAGATCTAGAATTTGTAATATTTTTAGAGGAGCCAAAAATCATTTCTTTGTAGTGTTCTTGAGCTTTTGTTCTTGAACTTGTTGTAGCATCTACCTCACTTCAATGAATATAAAGTTATATTCTTGGATCTTGTTGTGTTGTGTGTTTTGGATGATTTACCGTTCATTATCTTGGTTATTTTAATGGTGTTCTTGAGGTTGAAGAAGATGATGAACAGTACCCGGGTTTGAACCAAAGTAATTTTTATGTTGTCCCAAAAATTATTAATAGTCATATTTTTCATTTGGGAATCGTATTCACCCCCCCCCCCCCCTCTACGATCTCCGGGACCCAACATAACCCTAGTTCTTCAAATATCATCAAATATCAAAAATCCTAGTTCTTCAAACCATAAATCATCAAATAATTTTTTTTAGCTTTATTACCCAAATAAAAATAATACATAAACTTTATTATAGATAAAAAATTATCCAAATCAAACTAAAACACAAGCACATACACATATTTTTATAAACATTCCCCTAAATTATTAGAGCAATTGAACAAAAAAAATACCAAAATCAAATTAAAACACATGCACACATATATATAAAGAGAGAGTGGCAAAAAGAGATGGAGAGAGACACATATTGAGAGAAGAGATTACCTAAAGATGAGTGTACAAAGTGATGTGAGAGTTATAAGAGCAATGAAGAAAGTATTAGGGGTTTGGTGAAAAATTGGGGAAATTGCAGATGTGGGAGTATTTGATGAAAGGGTAGGGGAGAACTGAAGAGTTTGAAAGAAGAAAGGGGTATGTGAAAGGCATATGACTAGGCCTATTTGTAATTATTAGATGACAACTCAACTCTAGCTAATAAAGAGAAGTAAATAATAAACACCAAACAGGAATCAAGACGAAGACAGTCAACTAATCACAAAGAATCTAAGTATCAGAAGTATTTTCTGGGACTGCTACTCAACACTAGAAGAAATTCATTAATATGTTCAAGCGTCAGTGGAAAAGAATGAAGTAGCACTTCTAAAAGATATAGAAGATATAAAGGATTTTAAGTGGTTACTACAGAATGATTCCAGAAGAAGATCAAAGACAGTGAAGCAGAAGAATGACAGAAGACCTCAACTTAAAGTATTAATAAATGAAGAATATTTATTAGTATGACACAAATGAACCAGACAGTACATTTGTGTGTCAACTAAAATAAAAATATTATTTATTCTTCTTTTAGTTCAAAGAGGTTTCAAGAACAGAAGACAAAGAAAAGACGGGAAGATTTCAAAACTGACTGCAGATTAAACAGATCATTATAGTATTTTTAATTCTACAATCAAAGTAAGTTAATTATTTAATTTATTTAATTAAATTAATTCAAGTTGAATTTAATTTAATTTATAAATTATTTAATTAATTTAAGTAGAATTAATTTATTATAAAAGTAATGAATTAATATGACTTATATATATATATATATATATATATATATATATATATATTTCGAATGGCTTAAATAAGTCATACCGAATGACTTGTGAATAAGTCTGTTTTCCCAGTTGCACAAGTAGAAGGGGGGGTTGAATACTTGTGTTACTTTTATGCCTGATTTAAAACCAACTCGATATGAATTAAGAACAAAGATCAAACACAAAGATATGAATAAGTACTGTTTGTATTATTGATGATAGAATACAAAACTCTCCTAGGGTGTACACAAATCCTAGCAGCTTCTCTGTGTTTATCACAGCAACTCTCTCTATCTCTATGCTTTCAAAAAAATATCACTCAGACAAATTATGCTTCGACTTTTTTTTCCTCACCCTTTTACAATTAGGTTACATAGAGTTTATATAGAGAGCTACCTATCAACTAATAACATAATGATAAATTACAATAGGAATATAATTCCTAATTATTAGTTGACAGTTTCCTTCTAGAATTCTCTTTCTTTCCCATAGCATATCTGCAATATATTTATCTTGATCTTCGAAGACTTTCCATTCCTGTGATCTTCTTCCAAATTTAACTTCAACTGTATAGACTCTGAAATCTTTAGAATCTGATGATCTTCAGACTCTGAACATATGTAGACTCTGATAGATCATAGACTCTGATAGATCATAGACTCTGATAGTCTATAGACTCTGACCACCTTCCAGACTCTGATCTTCATGCAGACTCTGGTTTCACTTGCTTAAGAAATTCTTCTAAGTACAAGTAACATGAATGTTGACTATCTAGACTCTGATTATATATTTTAAAGACTAGAAAGACTTATTACAGATAAACAAATCTAGACCCTGTTCTAGAATTTTGTACATCATCAAATGAATATATTCCTAACAATCTCCCCTATTTATGCTTTATAAAATGTAAGCATAAATCAAGGTTTGATGATGTCAAAACTAAAGAATAAAACTATTAATCTAGAACAATATAAAAGAATTATAAAGGAAAAAGAATTACTTCTTATTTAATCTTCTCAAAGGCTGGATTATTCTTCAAAAATGAGTTCAGCATATTTTCTTCCACAATTGCAAGAGGTTCACCAACAAACTTCTTTAATTTCTTCATTTCTTCATTTGAACATTTGATTTGACAGTAAGCTGCTCTCAGATCATTTGCACTGCTTTCTTGATCTTTTAAGTCCTTCAACATCAGAACACTAACTTTCCCACTCATAGGCTGAAACCCAAAGTAATGACCCACACCTTCTTGAAATTTAATTTGTTTTTCTTCCAATGGCATGACTTGATCATTTCCCTCAGTATCAACATATTTTAAAGAAAATTTGCCCATTTGTCGATTTGCCTGTCTGTGCAAAGTCAGCTTCCTATCAATCTCCTTAAACCATTTGTGTGTGACAGCTTCTTTGCTCTTGTTAACTTCATAAGCAATTTGAAGAAGAAATCTGATATACTGTAGTTCCTCAGCCTGTTTGAAAAAGATAAAATTTGATTGACTAATCCATCTTACACTTCCACCTTCTAAGAAGTAAACCAGCATCTCATTCTTCACCTTTTCTATACCTCCCTGACCTCCTTATATCTTTGTTTCAAAAACATTATAAACAATTTGAGCAGACACCACTTTATTTAAGTGTTTCTGAGTGATCTTCTCAAACTGCCTATCTGTCAAGGATTGAGGATCCCTGGTTAGAGTAGATGTTCTGTCAATGTCAGATTCTTCAAATCCTCCAAGACCTATGAAAGGGGAGATAGGAGTGAAGGGAAGTAACTCACTGCACTTTCATGTGTACTAGAAATGCTAAATGTAATCTCTATATAATGGTTGATGATAACTCAACAATAGAACATGACATGTAATAATATGCTGGTGCACAGAAATCTTGGATCACAGAGTTCAGTTAAGACAAAGTATCAAAGGATCATCTACAGACTTGAAGCTCACTGGAAGAAGTTCATTAACATGTTCAGGCCTCAGTGGAGAATAAAAGATATTGACATCTATTCAAGGATGTGGAAGCTACAGAAGATTGTCTTAGTCTATGAAGATTTTAGTGCATTACAATCGAAGCAACAAGTAAGGTTTGCAAAGAAGAATGTAGAATCATGTTCGGAATCAAGAGCCCCTATCAAGACTAGTCACTTATGAACCAGACCATTGCATAAAGTGTCAGGACATTGGAGGCAAGCTCTCGTCGGTTAATATGGTTTTAATCATTCTAAAGTTGTTGGTTTTCTTGAGTCATGTGGAGGATCAACAAAGGTGGTAAATCAGTGTTGGAGAAATGCCAGCCTAATGGATAAGGGACAGACGGCACAACCTGATTGGATCTTACTAAAGCTTCACAAATTAGAAGGCCAAATACTTGGACGTGGTGGAGTCACGTATACGGGGCCAAGTATTTGGATAAGGAAGTCTACACAAATTGAAGAGTGGAATGGAAATATTTAATTTAATTAAATAAAGTATTTATTTAATTATTTATATATTTTATAAATAAAGACATTCTTTATTTATATTATATATATTTATTTAAATATTACTTTTATATTAAATATTTCCAAAGGCATACTTGGCACATGACTTTGAAGATAAGATTTGAGTGGACAAGAGTAAAAGGTGGAAAAGCAAAAAGCAACACCTTTTTCAATATAAAAAATCTTCCATACTTGTTTTTCAAGTAGTGTGGGTGCAGGAGAATTAAAAAGGGGAGAGAGAGAAAAATTATTTTTCTCTCCCCCATGGCCGAACTAGACTTTAATATATTTTGGGGCCATGATTTTCTTAATCATACCACTCCTCTATCTTTCTATTGTAAACACTTGCTAAATCTTGTTTAGAGGATAGGGTTGATTTTTGTCTCCTAGATCTACAAAATGTAATAGTTTTAGAGGAGACAAAAATCACTTCTTTGTTGTGTTCTTGAGCTTATGTTCTTGAACTTGTTTGTAGCATCTACCCCACTTCAATGAATATAAAGTTATATTCTTGGATCTTGTTGTGTTGTGTGTTTTGGATGATTTACCGTTCATTATCTTGGTTATTTTAATGGTGTTCTTGAGGTTGAAGAAGATGATGAACAGTACCTGGGTTTGAACCAAAGTAATTTTTATGTTGTCCCAAAAATAAATAAAAGTCAGATTTTTATTTGGGAATCGTATTCACCCCCCCTCTACGATCTCCAGGACCTAACAATTGATATTAGAGCTACTCGATTGACATACAAATCGATTGGATCTATTTTTATTTTTTAGATTAAAGAGGGTACAATTGGTTCACTGGGCATCCAGAATTTTTTTTGAAGCCCGGAATTTTTCTAAGTACAAAATATTCTAGATAGCCAAGTAGAACATTTCTATGTAGAAATTCTACTTAGATGTTCGAGATAGCCAAGTAGAACATTTCTATGTAGAAATTCGACTTGATGTTCGAGATAGTGTCTAACTCGAACATTATCTCGAATATTCTACTTAATGTTCTACATAGAGCCTAAGTAGAACATTTCTATGTAGAAATTCTACTTAATGTTCTAGATAGAACCTAAGTAGAAATTCTGGAGTTAGAAATATTTTCTAAGTCAGAAGTTCTACTTAATGTTCTACATAGAGCCTAAGTAGAACATTTCTATGTAGAAATTCTACTTAATGTTCTAGATAGAACCTAAGTAGAAATTCTGGAGTTAGAAATATTTTCTAAGTCAGAAGTTCTACTTAATGTTCTACATAGAGCCTAAGTAGAACATTTCTATGTAGAAATTCTACTTAATGTTCTAGATAGAACCTAAGTAGAAATTCTGGAGTTAGAAATATTTTCTAAGTCAGAAGTTCTACTTAATGTTCTACATAGAGCCTAAGTAGAACATTTCTATGTAGAAATTCTACTTAATGTTCTAGATAGAACCTAAGTAGAAATTCTGGAGTTAGAAATATTTTCTAAGTCAGAAGTTCTACTTAATGTTCTACATAGAGCCTAAGTAGAACATTTCTATGTAGAAATTCTACTTAATGTTCTAGATAGAACCTAAGTAGAAATTCTGGAGTTAGAAATATTTTCTAAGTCAGAAGTTCTACTTAATGTTCTACATAGAGCCTAAGTAGAACATTTCTATGTAGAAATTCTACTTAATGTTCTAGATAGAACCTAAGTAGAAATTCTGGAGTTAGAAATATTTTCTAAGTCAGAAGTTCTACTTAATGTTCTACATAGAGCCTAAGTAGAACATTTCTATGTAGAATTTCTACTTGATGTTCTAGATAGAGTCTATGTAGAACATTTCTATGTAGATTTTTTTTCTTAGAAGGCTGTTTCAACATGACACATGGCTACATAGTTTAACTTTTATTTAAAATAAAAATTGTTTTTCTCTCAAATTGTTTTTAGTTTAATAATTAATTTAATAATTAAATTTGAATTTAATTATATAAAATATTTTGAAAATAATTTTTAAATTTAAATAATTTATTTTTCATGTTTATCTTACATCTTGGAAAATATTTTTTTTTTTTTTAATTTTAGAGTCAAATATTTTATATTTTTAATATTCTTAGTTAAGAATTTTATTAATTTGAAAACTAAAATTAATCTTAAAATCCAATTTAATTTCTTTTGAGTTTAATATTCTTAAAAGTATTTTGAGAATTATTTTTGAGGTTTAATAATTTATTTTTCATAAAACTTTAATTATAAATTTTATAAAACTCTTTGGAAAATATTTTTCGATTGAAATAATTTATTTTCATGAACATTTTAAATGTTTTGAGAATTTAGTATTTCTATTTCAAAATTATGTTTTCGAGTTGTTTTATTTTAATTATAATTTAAGCTTGGAAGTTTTAATTATAAATCTCATAAAACTTTTTGGAAAATCATTTTGGTTGAAATAATTTATTTTCAAGAATATCTAAGATGACTTGAAAATTTATTATTTTTATATCAAACTTATATTTTCAATATGTTTTATTTTAATTATAATTGAAACTGTTTTGGATTATAAAATTCTATAAAATTCTTTGGAAATTAATTTTGATTTGAAATAATTTCTTTTTCAGGATTATTTAATATACCTTGAAAATTTTGTTATCTCTATATCAAAACTTTCTTTTCGAATTTTATTTTATTTATAATTTGAAATTGAGAAATTTATTATTATTTATCAAAAATGCATTTTCAATTTATTTTGAATATTTAAATTCCTAAAAAATTAAATACTTCTGTTTGAACAAAATGTTTTATTAAACGAAACAACAGGAGTTGATTCTTCGTTCGTTGAGGACAAACGAACTGACTGAAGAACATTCTAATGGAGTTGAGACCTGATCTTACCATTGGAGATGTATTTCTACATCGGTCTACTCAGTGGATCATTTGGTTATTGAAAGGGGATTAGTTCATTTAGGGAAGAGTCTTCGATTAGTGGTTTTCGAATCAATATTTGAAGAATTTGGGATTTTGAAAAGGAATTCAGTTTATCGGTCAAAGAACCAAAATAACAATTGAAGATTTGGTTAAAGGACATCTGTGGCAGAAATACACAAGGTTTGATTATCACTGACATATGATAATCAAGGGGTTATTGCTACACATACAAAGAAGAGTGATCTTTTCAAGCAGAACATGAGACATTCTATGTCGGGGTCTTTAAGCAGAACAGTCAGGTATCAGTTTAGGTTGAAGCAGGAACATCATTGGTCATTGAGGTCAAATGCAAGGATACTTCCATGAGTGTCAGTAGAATGGAAATTGATTTGGATCAATTGATTATCACTCGAGATGGAATGCTAAGCATCGTACAGGTATACTTTCTAACTAGTTTATACTTGTTTGATTTAATTATAGAGTATTAAGTGCTGAACTGCATTATATTATAAGTTTGATGTAATGCATGTCTCACCTTGATTTCTATATAAATTAGATAACTTATGCTAGTTTGTTAGTGTTGCTTGTTTATCAGTATTTGACTTCATGATTAGATCTTGTGTGATTTAATGCTTGCTTTACGATAATTGATCATGTTAGCATATAGAGTCTTAGGTATTTGTAGGGGTACATTTACCGGAAAGAGTATTTGCTGCATGCTAAGTGCCTTGATGTTTACATTGTCAATAATCTGTTTATACTCGCATGGTTGTATTAAATGCTATATTTGATCATGTGCTTGTTAAGATAAATTTGTTTCTAATTTGGGAATTGCCTAGGGGTCAGTATAATAAACCATGAATTAAATTTTTTAAATTTAAACTGACTCAGGTAATTAGAGATAGTATAATGTTAAAGTGAACAACAAAGGTGAATTAGAAGAATTAGGAATCTGAGTGATTGATTCTTCTATGACTACATATATGTACGACATGATTCTTATAGACTGCTAGTCCACCTTAAGTTAGGTTGGGATCACTGAGCTCATAGCCAAGACTACTTGTTGAGGCTGATATAGATGGGGAGTGATCAGTCAGATAAGAATGAACATGTTGAACTTGAATGCTTTGTTGTTAACTATGTTTAGAAATATCTCTAACCCTTGGACTCAATCAAATTGAGGACCACGTGTCTTAATCATTTGTGAATGCAGAGTATCTTTCAACATGTACAAGTTATATATCTCTGACATTTTCATGTTCGAGGCATGTAACTACTTTTGCTTTGGTATTCAAATGGTTAAGCAAGGTTACCTATTTTTCTTGAATGATCTGAAGCACAATATTAAGGAAGACATAGGGGATTCTTTGCGAAGGGTTTCCTAATATCAGTTCGAGGATGAACAATATTGATCGGGGTCAAGAGAAATAGAAGCTCACTCTACTGGAAGTGAGGTTATTGCTGACACAAAATGTAATGCTTATGATGAAGTCAACTATTCGTTGAAGTTTATCAGAATGGAGTTAGCTGCAACAACAAGTGATGCTCTCACACTTGGTTTATCAACTAATACTTGGTTTATCAAGATAACGGATTCGACGGTGAAGATGAAGTTGGTGAGAAAGGACTACTTCTAATGAAATTCTTTTAAGAAGGACATTAGTGAAGTATGTCAGTTGAAGGGAAGGGAAGTCAAAGACTACCCTGTTTAGTTTTGGTGGTTGTTCATGCATTCGATAGATGAAGCATCTCAGTGATTAATCACATTCAAAGGATTAGGCAGTTTGCTGTAAGAACACTTTGAGGGCAGGTAATGGAATTTGTTGACGAACGAAGTTCTATGTTATGTCTGCACTGAAAGGAGTATTCTAGAGTAAAGTTCAGTTTTCGGACTTCATGACCAAATGGAGGAGTTAATAGGGAAATCCAGACCTTGAGTGAAATTACAAGGATAATGGATAGACTTAAGGTTTCCTATTCACTACGGCTGAATCAGTTGACACAGCAAGTCTAATCAGCAAATGTAAAGAGAAGACATCAAGTAAGATTAATCATGCCTGAAGTCACATGGTGTGATGGAAGGCTATCTTATTTGGAGTTAAGAGCTTACACAGAGTCTGTGATTGATTTAAGATGATCTAGATGCAGTGAACAACATCATCAAGCTCCCTAGCATTCGTTTGATTTTAGCTCTGAATTTCTAAAGATTGACATCCTGTTTAGGGCTCAAGATCAGATGACACCAGATGAAGAAAAGCTGCAAGCAGCATCACAGGGGGAGCATCAGTAAGTTGGATCAACTAGTCATGTTTGATGTTCAAAGGCTAGCAGTGCTCATTGAGTAAGAATTGAGATTCTTAGGAGCACTTAGTGATCCAGATTGAGTGATTGCATATTAGAAAGGAAATTGTCAATTTAAAGATAATGCAAGATGATCTCAATCATATTTGAAGAAGAATACTCTACCCACTGAAAATCTAAGGAAACATTAAGGACACATCTGTCATGACAAAGGGTTTTGTGTAACAACATTTCCTAGAGTCAGTTCTTGATGAATCTGGGTAGTAGAGTAGTGATTGGTAGTGTCGTGCATGTATAAGAGTATTTCATTAGTTTTTCTGAGTGAATTCAATGAAGATTGAAGATGCACTAACTAATCAAGATTGAGTAGGGTTCGAATCAAGGAACTAACTCAATTCAACCAGAGGCAGATACACTTAGCGCAAGGAATCAATCCACATGAAGACTTGGTATTGATACAGAAGCTGAAGGGTAGTTCGGAGTTTTATTTGAAGGTTCTACTCTGCTAGTGTCAGGACTACTGGTTTCTAGAGTGCTGAGTTTAGTGAAGCTGCTACCAAGACCAATATCTACAAGGAAATATTTGGGTGTTGAAGGTAATGCAGTTTCCGTCTGGATGAGCGTGGTATTGTTTCGAGGAACAATGTTAACTGGTAGCTGAAAAGTTATTCCTGTCCAAAAGGAGTAAACGTTCGATCTCTAGGGCAAAGAGGAGTAATTGTTCATTCAACGATCATACACCAGTAAAAGCTCTATTGACTAAGGTATGTCACTTTAGTCTAATATTGATTCATTTAAATGTAATGTTTATAGAGAGTGTTCATGCTATTTAGATGTCTACGATCTCTAGGAACTGATTAATGTTTGGCGTGTGACCACCCGGGACTCAATATTATCATTATGAGCTTACCTATGATCACCCGGGACCTAGGGACCTAACATTGTAGCATCTCTTTGTATAGTCAATTTATATCCAGGATCTCGTACTTTGTGCTGTCATATGTTATTCATGCTATATGTATCAAATGTTTCAGCATAAGTATTTGTATATATTAATTAATTGTAATTTTATTTACTTTTAATTGTTTAATGCTAATATTAATGGAACCACTTAATATGTAGTTTAAGCGATGTAATTCATGTCTTTTACAAAATCCATTAATATTAGTTGTCATTCTTTTGATATTAGTGATGTCACTTAGAATTTCTGCACTAAGTGATTAAAAGATTATTTCAAAAAAAAAAAAACACTAATATTGAAAGTAATTTACTACATCGCGAGGGGTTGTCAAAGATCATAAATTTTAGCATTAATATTTAAAGGTATTTGATCTCTGATGCAACTAGTACCTCGAGCTTACATACATTCTGATTGTCATGAGTATTTTCAATATGCTTATGTGATAATTGTTGAGATGTAGTGTAAGAAGTTAAATGCTGTCATTCGGTCAATGTATGTTCAGTGTTTAGCGGATGCTTATGTTTTATGCTTTCGAATTACCATGATCTATATTGCAATATGTGTTTGTTTCAAGCGACAAATGGTAATTGTCTAGCATAATGTAAGTATCTTATGTGCTTTATTGTTTTGTAGTAAGATATATTTTATTACAAAATGATTGAATGATGTTAGTACTTTTGAATGTCTTGTCATTCATATCTTTGATAATTCATTAGTATTAACATATGTTTTTCATTCTTTAGAACTTGAATGCATAAAGAAATTTCTTGTCTATTTCTTGTGAAAAATGTTTTATCTAAACATGCATTCATTTGCCAGAGAATGAAAAGCCACTAAAAGTTTTTTTTTAAAAAAAAAACTCCCTTTGAAAGAGAACATTTCTTGAGGATTATCTTTCTATTTCAAAATCATATATCCTCTCTCTCTCTAAATGTTTTGTAATGAAAACTGTTTTCTCTCCACGATTTGTTTAAATAAAGTTACTTAATAACTTGTAACTTAGGTTGCATGGTATCAGGCTATTTTATTTGAGTAAATTGTTTTGATCTTGAGGTATCAACCATTGGTAAAACGTTTTTCAAAACTCTTGTTAATGTCTGTTTCACATTGACCTGTAGTATTAAAACAATGGTTGTGTGCTTTGGGATTAGTGCCTTGGACTGTATGACTAAAGCATTCATTCGATTTTTTTTTAAAAATAATTTATGTTTTAAGTCGGAGATAATATTCGATAAGAATGAATTGCAAAATAATTTCTAAAAACATACAGTGAGCAAGATGAAATAGATTTGAGTTATTAATCAAAATGTTTTTGTTAAAGGAGTTGAATTTCAATTGGATATTTGTCTAAGAGAAATTCAAAAGAACACTTTTGTTAATCTGTTAAATTTTTTTCAAAATTGTGAGTTTATGAAATTTGGCTTAATAATCTTTTACCTATTCTTTATTAATTCCCACATTTTAGCTCTGGTGCATTGTTTCTTGAGGACATATTGCTCCGATGCTATATTTCTGAGAAGGAATAGAGAATAAGTTTAATCATACTATACCAAATTTTATATAGCTCTGATCAACTCTATCTGTTTAGCCGTAATGGCTTGGCCTAAATGGCTATAGGGGAAGGTCTAGAAGTTGAATAATCCATCAATTTCTAACCAAGGCCTTAATACCAAACACTATCATTCAAATTCAAACTTTCAACCCTTGGTGATATAAGGAACTTATGTTAGTTAGAGGTTGATAAGGGAGAAACTGCACTTGATGCAGCAAATAAGGATGAAGTCGGAAGTGCACCCATAGCTCTACCTCCAGAGAAGAAAAGAAGTATACAAATTGAGGTAACTGTAGCTCATCTGTATTCTCTCAAAAGGATACAGAGCTGAAAAGGCAATTCAACCGTTTCTGAATGAACTCTCTCAACAGGGTGATTTCATTGAAAATTCGCTCGTCAGCCAGAGCACCTTGTAATGAGTCAAGCACACCAAAAGCATTCACGCTGATTGTAATCCTAAAGTTTTTGCTTCTAAGGGATGTTATAGGACCTAACAGTTCTCTAGCCTCTCTTGGGACTAACAATTGTGAGGACACACTGCAAGAAGTGCACATTGTGAGGTATAGGTAAAACCCCTAAACTTCTTTGTTTACCATTCATGGTGAATGAAGTTGTTGAGCCACCTTCACAGGTATTTGAGGGAAACTTGGATTTCTTGCCATATATTAGAATCCTTGTCAACCTTCCTAGGAGGAACAGTCCTAGTTCCCTAACGGGATTTCACATCCGCAGAGCAATCTGTTGATGTTGAGAGGCAATCACTAACAGTTTTCCATGACTGAAAATAGTGAGTTAATTAATCTTCACAGGTGATTGAGAGAGATGTTTGTACACGTCTACTCTCCCAGGAATTCAAATTCTGGAATACATGGATCGCTCAAAACTTAAAGGCATATCACCGTCAACGATCCAGTGCATGGACTTGCATATGGGGAGTCGGTTGATGCTTAAATAGCTGCTAATACGCATACCACATTCAACGATCCAGTGCATGGATTTGCATATGGGGAGATTGTTGATGCTGAAAGTAGCTGAGCAACAACTCGTAGACTATGATTCAGTTGGTTTACCAATTTGATAAGTCTTTTGAGGATCAGGGTGTTGGGATTTCAGTCACTCCTGGAATGGAGGAGATTCCAATTTCAGAAGGGTTATTCCCCAACAACGAGCCACGTGTGCATGGATTTGCTCATGGTGAGTTGGGTGACGGCCTAACTGAAACCCTGTCTGAGATTCCATCTCAGAACCTAGATCTTTAGTGATCGACAACATGCTACAGTCAACGATCCATAATATCTTGGTGAGACTAGCATGGATTTACTTGCAGGTACAAATTGCTATAAATGGAATGAGTGCAAGTAAGGTAGAGAAACACTTGAGTGCAGTAAGGGAGTGATACACTTGAGTGAGAGAAATAGGGAGAGAAATGAGTGGAACACTTACGCTTGAAAGTGTAAACACCAACAGAACGTAGTAGAAGTGAGGAAACCATAGACCAAACACTAACCTTGCTACTATGTCTAAATCCTGTTACTGAATTTTCTAGCTCTGGAATGTTGAAGAGATTCTTTTCTGGAAGACAAGCTGAAGAAGAGTCTAGCTAAAGCTTAGTGGGAATGTCCAAACTATTACCTTTGGATCTATTAATTCGTGTTATTCTCAATCTCAAAGGGGGAGACATTAATTTTTAGGCCTAAGGGGGATTTTATGTTCAATTGGAGGAGAGTTTCTTATTCGATTGGATGTAGATGATACTTTTATTGTTTTAAAGGATATTCTCAACTAAGGGGGAGAATTTGGTGATACAAGAAACGAGATCTCTTGGTGATACAAGAAATGAGATCTGTCAATCCTATCTTGTGGAGGTTACTTAGAGGATATCTAAAGACACAAGGGTGGATTAGAGCTTGCATGAACTAAGGGGGAGAATTAGATAAAATTGAAACCTTAGTGATGCAAGGGAGAAATTACTAAGGGGGAGTTTCTTAGTAATTGGTTGGAGCCTAATCCCTAAAGGTGTTGTAGATTTAACTAATTTTTCGTCTGAAGTGGAAAAGTTACTTTTTGTCAATTGGGGAGAAGTTATGGAGAATCTTAACATCTTGGTTTGCAATGCTATATCTTATTCTGAAAAGATATCTAAGGGATTTTGCTCTATTTGTTTGAAGATCTGTCCTTGGAACATTCTTAGGAGAGGTTCGGCAGAAGAATTCTTTCTAGCACGATCAATGAATGAAAATGAAGATTTCTTTGAAGTGTATCAACTCAGGGGGAGTTTTTGCTAAGTAGAAGTTTTCTGGGTAAAGAAGAATGTGAAGGAGATTTTCAAGGGGCATCTGAGAAGTGTCCAAGTGTGTTCTATTTCTTGTTTCAGTGATAGATGAAGTCAGTGGAGTAGTGCAGGGAAGAAAGAAAAATATGTTTCCTGGAAATAGAACATCCTGAAGAAAAAGAGGAAGTGACTTTCATTCCAAGAGAGAACAACCTTAAGGGGAGAATGAGTTGACCTCTTATGGGGAACATAGAGAGCTGTATGTTCTAGTTTGAATTGCAAGATGAACAAGAATGATTGTTCAGAAGTCTTTACTAATGATTTGTTTCTTTATTGAAAGAACCCCATCTTTGAAGAACATTGAAGTAGAGGAAGCTAAAGGAAAATGAAATTCAGAAATTCATCATTCATTTTCAGCAACTCAGGAAATCTGGATTTAACTGATTATATCTTTCCAGAACCTTTTGTATATTATTTTCATGTCCAGTACTTTAATTGTTTCTTGTATGTTAGTTGAGTTATCCTCTAGTAGTTAATTTTATTTAATTGCTTTTGGGGGAGATTGTAAAGGGAAATAGTATTTGATTGCTATTCCATATCAACCAAATAGGGGGAGATTGAAAGGGGAGATATGAGTGAAGGGAAGTAACTCAGTGCACTTTCATGTGTACTAGAAATGCTAAATGTAATCTCTATATAATGGTTGATGATAACTCAACAATAGAACAGGACGTGTAATAATATGCAGGTGCACAGAAATCTTGGATCACAGAGTTCAGTTAAGACAAAGTATCAAAGGATCATCTACAGACTTGAAGCTCACTGGAAGAAGTTCATTAACATGTTCAGGCCTCAGTGGAGAATAAAAGATATTGACATCTATTCAAGGATGTGGAAGCTACAGAAGATTGTCTTAGTCTATGAAGATTTTAGTGCATTACAATCGAAGCTACAAGTAAGGTTTGCAAAGAAGAATGTAGAATCATGTTCGGAATCAAGAGCCCCTATCAAGACTAGTCACTTATGAACCAGACCATTGCATAAAGTGTCAGGACATTGGAGGCAAGCTCTCGTCGGTTAATATGGTTTTAATCATTCTAAAGTTGTTGGTTTTCTTGAGTCATGTGGAGGATCAACAAAGGTGGTAAATCAGTGTTGGAGAAATGTCAGCCTAATGGATAAGGGACAGACGGCACAACCTGATTGGATCTTACTAAAGCTTCACAAATTAGAAGGCCAAATACTTGGACGTGGTGGAGTCACGTATACGGGGCCAAGTATTTGGATAAGGAAGTCTACACAAATTGAAGAGTGGAATGGAAATATTTAATTTAATTAAATAAAGTATTTATTTAATTATTTATATATTTTATAAATAAAGACATTCTTTATTTATATTATATATATTTATTTAAATATTACTTTTATATTAAATATTTCCAAAGGCATACTTGGCACATGACTTTGAAGATAAGATTTGAGTGGACAAGAGTAAAAGGTGGAAAAGCAAAAAGCAACACCTTTTTCAATATAAAAAATCTTCCATACTTGTTTTTCAAGTAGTGTGGGTGCAGGAGAATTAAAAAAGGGAGAGAGAGAAAAATTATTTTTCTCTCCCCCATGGCCGAACTAGACTTTAATATATTTTGGGGCCATGATTTTCTTAATCATACCACTCCTCTATCTTTCTATTGTAAACACTTGCTAAATCTTGTTTAGAGGATAGGGTTGATTTTTGTCTCCTAGATCTACAAAATGTAATAGTTTTAGAGGAGACAAAAATCACTTCTTTGTTGTGTTCTTGAGCTTATGTTCTTGAACTTGTTTGTAGCATCTACCCCACTTCAATGAATATAAAGTTATATTCTTGGATCTTGTTGTGTTGTGTGTTTTGGATGATTTACCGTTCATTATCTTGGTTATTTTAATGGTGTTCTTGAGGTTGAAGAAGATGATGAACAGTACATGGGTTTGAACCAAAGTAATTTTTATGTTGTCCCAAAAATAAATAAAAGTCAGATTTTTATTTGGGAATCGTATTCACCCCCCCTCTACGATCTCCAGGACCTAACAACCTATCTTCTTTTTAGCTCTAAGTTGTAGATTTGATTGACTGCACTTCCAGTATGAAGGTTCTTGAGTTTGATCAGAGTCTGACTTCTTTCTTTGCTTATCAGAGTCTGACTTAGACTCTAATTTCCCATGTCTAGTTCCTGACTGATGTGTTTGAGTTTTTGCTACTCCAGATTGCTTTTGTTGCACATCATCAAGACTCCTAGGACCATGAGAACTATCACCATCATCACCATCTCTCCTCCTTTTAACTCTTTTTGACCTATCTTTGCATCCATCATCCTTATTTCTCCTGGAGGATTCACCTTGCCTCTCCTTCTCCCCCTTTTTGACATCATCATCCTTATTACTGGTGACAGCCAAAAGAATCTGCTCAAGAACTGTAGAGATATTGGCTTGTGCTGCAATGACTGAATCAACCTTGGTGGTCAAATCAGAGACTGTAGATTGAAGAGAGGCTTTAGTTGTAGTGATAGCAGTTAAAGCATCTTTAAAAGCTACTTCTTTGGATAATTGAAGGGAGTGAATTCTGTCAAATCTTGTATTGAGCAGAGAAGTTGTATTATCAACACCAGTGAGCTTGATTTTAATATGAGAAATGTCCTGGACCACACTGGCTAATTGAGCAGCAACATCAGGTAATTCAGCTTTAACAGCTCCATCCAAAGCATGATCTTCTTCACCAGGATAGTAACCATGTTCCTGTTGAAAGGATTTCTTCTGAAAAGCTTTAAGTCTCTCAGACTGATGAATAGCCAAAATACACTCAAAAGAATCTTTATCAGATATGCCTATTTGCTGTGCAGACTCCCAAGACTGAGGAAACACCTGATCAAAATATACAAAAGAAGGAGTAACGTGATCATCATCTTCAGAAGTGCACTCCTCAGCAACAGACTCAAGCTTTGTGATTGGAGGTGTAGACTCTGGTGGTGTAAACTCTGAAACTGCAAACGGGACTATAGACCCTGACTCCTCCTGAGAGTGATCAGAGACTGTAGACTCTGGAGGTCTAGCCCTTATAGGCATAATCAAAAGTGGTTCTTCTGACTCCAAATTTGCAGCCTCAGTTAAAATGACAGTGTTATCTACCAAAGCCTCCATGACTCTATCTGCTCTCCTTGCTAGAGAATCCACTAGATGAAGTTGTGGTCTCTGGGTAAATGACTTCTGAGCAGTAAGAGCCTCCTCCTGTTTGCCAATCTGCACAATCAGACATAGTGAATTGTCATCCATCCCCTGCTCCAACTCATTGGACCAACTCTTTGGAAAATCTTGATCCTAATAAGTAAAGCTAGGTTCAGGATACCCTAATCTCTCATGCTCACAGTGGGGTTGGGCACCCACTTTCTCAATCTCACTCAGGCTCCCTACAGCCTTTTCTACCTCTCCTTTTACCTGGTTCAGTGCCAGCCTCTCAGATATTTTGTCACTCATTTGGGAGGGTGCACTCAATAATCCTACAGAAAAGGGGTTGAGAGAAAACAAAGGTGCTTCAATACCTGAACCACCTTGATGGAGACGAACCCCTTCAAATGTCTTAATTCTAGGGGTTTCCACCAAGGGGTGAGCATCAACAGACTCTGAACCCTTACAAGCATCTTCTTTCTTTTCAGAGTCTGTTGGCTCCAGTATTCCAGTCCCAGGGTCTACTCTAGACTCGGACTGCTTCAGTATGACTTCATTAGAAGCCAGAGTCTGAGTGTTACCATCTTTGACTATTTGTGTATGAAACTCCCCCTCAAGGTGGATAAACTCTGATAGAATAGATTGGAAAATTTTTGCATGAGCCTCCATCAGAGTCTGTCCTCCCATATCACTGGGGTTCTCATCAGCTTTTGGGTGAGTTGTCAAAGAGGGCCTAACAGCATACTCCACTGCCTCACTATCACCCAACCTCTGAGTAGGTGGTTCTTGTGTGGGTGAGGCAAACTAAGCATCTTTATCACTAGTCACCACTGGTGCACTAGTCCCAACCTCCAACTGTCTTGCATCACCTGCTACCTCCTGTGGTTCTACCATAGTTAATGCATCCAAGTGTCCATTGAGAAACATCTTGGCATGGAGTGCATTGATGGCCTAGGCAAAAGTCAAGTGAAAGGAATCCTGCAGTTCCCTTGCAATCTTGTGATAATGTGAGCCCTTAAGTTGATCCAATCTACTTTCATAGGTCGGATAGATGTATTTGTTGGCCACCTTACCTACATTTTGGACAAGAAAATCAACCACCTCCCTTGAAAATGGTTGAATGGTAGAGATCCAATCAATAGCTATCCTGTAGGTAATCCCATGATCCCAAATTGCTTCATAGTCAAAAACTGGTTGCTCAATCTCAGTTTCCAACTCAGCAACAGACTCTGATTTTCTCCTTTTGTAGATGCTAAGCTTTTTAGGCTTCTTTGTGATTTGCTGTTCAGAGTCTGGCACACCTAGTGCTTTGAGAACTGCATTTGTTCTGCCTTCTATGAGCCCAACTGCTTTTTCTTGGAATGAAGAGTTGAATAGGTAGCTGTATAGAGATTTGACTACATCCTGTGCAGACATTTATAGCTCATGTTCCATTCTCTTCCTTAGGGCTTCATAGGTTGAAAGAAAATCCAAGACTTGAGATTTAGTCTGATGTTGCTCTGGATCTTCAACTGATTCCACCAAAGGATATAAGAATAGCAGTGCCTCATCACTTGGAGTAATGATTTCATCAATTAGACTTGAGGCTGCATCCAATGGCATTCCTTCCCAAAATGTCTTATGATCAGAGTCTAAAGGCAGTCTAGACTCTGACTCAACATTAGACTCTGGTTCAGGTAATTTCTTGCTATCAGAGTCTGGCCCTGCAGGAGCCTTGGGAGCATCTGTTTCCTGCAAAACAGGGTTAGTAATAATAATAGGCTTGTGTGTGTGTGCAGAATAAGCCTTTCTTAACCTTCTATACTTCTTAGCAAAAGATTTTTCAGGAGATTCAATTTGAGAATCCTGAAGTGCATTCCTAGGTGTTTCAGACTCTGTAGCCTTTTCAGAGACTGCAGACTTGGCTTGAAGGTTAGAATCAAGTGTCTCATGACCTTCTTTTAGGAAAGAAAGACCTTCAACAACTTGTTTCTCTAAAGGGTTGAGCTCCTCATCACTGTGCTCATCTATAAGCCTAGATTGAATCAATTTTCTCCTCTTTACAACTGGTGCCTGTTGAGAGACACCAGACATTGGTTTCTTTTTGGATTTTGGTTTAGAAGATTGTGTAATTGAAGGGGATTGGGTGACTTGGGTAGGTGCAGGGGGACTCTCCATTACTTATTCCTGCACCATTTCACCACAAAAAAATGAAGCATTGTAGAGAGAAGGTTTTTAGGTTGAGAGTTTTACCTGCATTACCTGTGGATAAGTCATGGTAGGTAGACTCTTCTTCTTATCATCAATTCTCTTAATATCAGAGAATATCCTCCTTTGTTGTTTATATGCCTGCACACAACAATCATCTACCAACTTGGTTGACATGTCAGGAATGAAGTGGTTGAGGAGAATCATAAGAAATCTATGATAGTAGACTTTTTTCCTCCCCTCATACACATTGTTTAATTTTGCTCCCATTTGAGTGAGCAACATATCACCAATGTTGATTACTCTATCAAATAGGAGACTGTGACCAATTTGATAAGTAATAGCATCAAATCCACTACACTTACTAGTAAAACACTTAGCAATTTGATCAAAGAAAAAGGACCATTCTTTTCTCAAATAGGGCATAGTTAACTTACTCATGTTTTCTAGACTACCAGAATAACCTAGTGATTTAAACATATCTTTAATTCCAGCAACAGAAACAGTTTCATCAAAAGATTGTTTAACTGGTAATTTAAACACAGAATTAATAACATCAGCAGTAACATCAAATGTAAAATCACCAAAGGTAAACATTATTTTACCTGGTTGATCCTGAGAAGGATCAACTACCTTTGTAGAGCTCTAGGCTTGTGACACAGCATCCATGTGAATGACTGGTGATGCCTTGAGAATGTAGTGGAGCTCGGATTGCTCCAAGAAATCCATCACAGGGTAGTAGTCAGCGTCTACCCCTTTCTTTTCTCCAAGGGCGGCAACATGATTTGTGGTCATGAACTCGAAATCCCTAAATGTGAAAGCAATTGCCTTGGGTCCCCTCATGATAGTAGAAATGGCAGCCATTGAAGTTGTTGAGTTGAAAGTGATGGAAAAGCTTAAAGAATTTAGTTAGGGTTCGTAAAAAAGCTCTGTGAATACTTTTGCCTTAGAAAATAATTGCAATAAACAAGTGAGTAAATTGTATGAAAAATTCTATTTTGTTCAGGTTGCATACAATACACACGAGTCTATAGCCTATTTCCAGTCAAAAATAATTGTTACCGCCTATTTCAAGTCATTTGAACAATTTAAACGCAATCAGAGTCTGCAGGCGCGAATTTTAACCGATTCAGAGTCTAGGCGATATTTTTCTTAGAGTCTACAGACTCTCAGAGTCTACAGAGTCGTCAGAGTCTACAGACTCGTCAGAGTCTTCAGAAGAGTCTAAAAACTACACTCTGTCAAGATAAAGTACGAAACAAAATTTTGCAATAATAATTAATCACAGTGTTAAGACAGGGACTATAATTAAAGTACATACATTGCTTCTTGTAATTATTGATCACTTACATATTTACCATACCTAATTCACCTACTAGTCTGAGAAAGGTAGACTCATCAAGTGGTTTTGTCAAAATGTCTGCAATCTGTCTGTCAGTTAGAACATAGTGAAGTGTCACAGTACCATTTTCAACATGTTCTCTAATAAAGTGATACCTGATATCAATGTGCTTTGTTATGGAGTGTTGGAATGGATTCTCTGCAATTTTAATAGCACTAGTATTATCACAATACATAGGAATATTTGAGAATGTTAGTCCATAATCAAGTAATTAATTTCTCATCCATAGAATTTGAGCACAACAACTTTCAGCTGCAATGTATTCAGCCTCAGCTGTTGAGGTTGATATTGTCTGTTGTTTCTTGCTAAACCAAGAAATTAATATGTTGCCAAGAAACTGACATTGTCCTGTTGTGCTTTTCCTGTCTACTTTGCATCCTGCATAGTCAGAATCTGAATAGCCAATTAGTGAAAAATTTGACTCTCTAGGATACCAAAGTCCAAGATTTTGTTCCCCTTGAGATATCTAAATTTTTTTTTCACAGCTATTAAGTGTGATTCTCTAGGGTCAGCTTGAAATCTGGCACACAGACAAGTTGTAAACATTATATCTGGTCTACTAGCAGTTAAATATAACAATGAGCCAATCATACCTCTGTAGCTAGTGTTGTCAACTTTCTTACCCTTTGGGTCAGAGTCTAGCTTAGTGGTTGTTGACATGGGAGTTTTAGCAGTTGCAGAATCTTGCATATCAAACTTCTTCAACAGTTCTTTTACATACTTTGTTTGATTGATGAAAATTCCATCATCATTCTGTTTGACTTGAAGCCCTAAAAAGAAGTTTAATTCTCCCATCATGCTCATTTCATAATTTGACTGCATTAGTTGACTAAACTTTTCACAGAGATTATCATTAGTAGATCCAAATATAATATCATCAACATAAATTTGGACAAGCAAAATATCACCTTTATATTTTCTAATAAAGAGAGTTTTGTCAATGGTACCTCTTGTGAATCCATTTTTAAGAAGAAATTTTGAAAGAGTTTCATACCAAGCTCTAGGTGCTTGCTTCAATCCATATAGTGCCTTGTCTAACCTGTAAACATGATCAGGAAACTTTGGATTAACAAATCCTGGTGGTTGTTCCACATAGACTTCTTCTTCCAATTCTCCATTTAAGAAGGCACTTTTCACATCCATCTGATACACCTTGAATTTTGAATGAGCTGCAAAGGCTAGAAACATTCTAATAACTTCTAATCTTGCTACTGGTGCAAAAGTTTCATCATAGTCAATTCCTTCCTCCTGTGAGTATCCTTTTGCAACTAGCCTTGCTTTATTTCTGATTACAGTTCCATTATCATCAAGTTTGTTTCTGTACACCCATTTTGCACCAACCACTGATCTATCTCTAGGTCTTGGTACAAGTTTCCACACTTTATTTCTCTCCAATTCATTCAATTCTTCTTGCATTGCAATAATCCAATCAGGGTCTTGCAAGGCTTCCTCAATTTTCTTGGGTTCATTCTTTGAGAGAAAACAGCTATAAAGACATTCATTATGAGTGGTTGTTCTTGTTTGTACACCACTCTCAGGATCACCAATTATCAAGTCAGGAGTGTGATTCCTTGTCCATTTTCTTGTAGGGTTTCGTGACACAAACGCAGCGGAATAAACACGAAAAATAAATCAAAATAGCGAAACCCTCCGCAGGATCCATGCGAAAACAAAAGATTTAATTCGGAGATAAAGAATAAATACCTTTAGAAGCTTTAACAGTTCATTAATGGAAGATTAATGGAGGTCCAAAGCTTGTTTAATCACCACGTATCCCGCTCTCGCGATCTACGCTCTACGGTATCCACACGAACACTTTTCATGAAGGATTGATGTGTACTAGCACCCGAAAACTTCTTCTCTCTCTATCTTCCTCCTCTCTCAGAGCGGCTAGGGTTTTGTAAAATCTCTATCTCATTAAATCAGCCCATAAAGAGATTATATAGATAGAGGAAAATGTTTTCTAATTATAATCCAATTATAATTAATACTAATCCAAAATTCTAAATTATTTAATTAAGTCTCACTTAATTAATTAATTATTAATTTTAGAATTAGTTTAAGTAATTCATTTATATAATTAATTAAGTCATACTTAATTAATATCATAAATAAAATAAATTACTTATTTAATTTAAATTCATAATTTAAATTATTTCTCCTTCAAGCGTTCTTTGTGTGTGACCTTGTAGGTTATTATTACGTTGGCAACAATTTTAATATCTAATTAAAATTGTAAACAATGAGCGGTATCTAGTAATACATCATTGCTACCCAAGTAATAATAATAAATCGGTGATTCGATTAAGCCTTTCGTGAATAATGTTCCATGTAATATAATCCCTTTAATCTTGATATTATAGATTAAACTCAAGGCATGTCTCGTGTCATCCTCTTCATAATTTAATCTTTATTTTCTTGATCGATGAGTAGACTATTAAAATCAAATCAACATTTGAGCACGGCCGTGCATTTCATAGTCTCACTCAAACAAGAGGCCAATAATATCACTCCTAAAATTAGGAGGATTAAATCCCATCGAGATCATTCATATTTCTCATACGATTCATAATATACCCAATGTCCACTTTTATCATCACCCGGTCAAAGGTAACTTTTAATGTAATCAAAGTATATTAATTCTCGTATAGAAATATAATGATTTCAGGTCTAAGGATCATTACACCATTATCACAGTGAGAATTACTTATGACACTTACTTAACATGTAGAATCTCACAGCGGGTCATTCCAGTGCCATGCATTGAGACATGCACTTATGTTCTTGACTTTAGTATCCCAATCCTATGACCAATGAGATGTGGTCAACTGTCAAGAAACATACTAGTCTTTGTGCATTATTATTGTCCTTAAATAATAATACTCGACTAGGGAATTTTAGGAATAAGATACTATTGATATAATCTCATTTTTAAGTCACATACTTAAAGATATATAATACGTATCAAAATTCCAAGGACATTTATTATGCTTTCAATTTATTACGCAGTAAATAAAACATAATAAATAAATAATAATCAATAAAATATAATCCTTAATAATAAATATTTTCCTTAAAATATAAAAAGTATTGTCTCTAGAGCACAATTACTAACAATCTCCCACTTGCACTAGAGCCAATTACCCAAGTATCCAATACTCATGGAACTAGTGTGACTTTCGTGCTTCTGCTGCGACAAAGCCTTAGTCAGTGTGTCTGCAATATTATTATTAGTATACACTTTACATATATGTATATCTCCTTAATCATTAATCTCATTAATTAGGTGATATCTCCTAAGTACATGCCCAAACAGTCTCCTTGTCTGCTTCACAAGCATTAATATACTCAGGTTCTATTGTAAAATCAACAATTGTCTCTGCTGTGAACCATTCCAGCATACAACATCTCAATAAAATTAGATAAAACACAAAGACAGACAGAAACATTAAATTATCGTTATCTGTCTAGAAACCAGTATCACTGAAACCTCTTACAACTAGCTTCACATCTCCTCCATATAACAAGAATGAATCTTTAGTCCTCTTTAAGTACTTAAGAATATTCTTGACTGTCGTCCAGTGACCTTCACCTGGATTAGATCGGTATCTACTCATCATGGTTAAAGCATACGAGACATCAGGACAAGTACATATCATTGCATACATTATAAAACCAATTGCTGACGCATATGGAATTTTACTCATGCAGTCCCTATCATCCAATGATTTAGGATAAGTTTTATTTTGAGATCACTATCCCATGAGACATTGGGACATATCCATTTTAGTCTTTTTGCATTTGAAATCGATGCAAAACTTTGTCAATGTATGTACTCTAAATTAGGCCGATCAATCACCTTGATCTATCTCTATAGATCTCGATCCCTAATATATATGTCACATCGCCTAAGTCTTTCATTGAGAAATTATTTCTCAACCAAGTCTTCACAGTCTGTAGAGAAGGAATGTCATTCCCTATTAGTAATATATCATCAACATATAATACTAGGAATGCCACATGGCTCCCACTAAACTTCTTGTAAACAAAAGTTTCATCTTCATTCTGAATAAAGTCAAACTCTTTTTGACTGTTTCATGAAAACAAATGTTCCATCTCCTCGAGGCCTGCTTTAATCCATAAATGGATCGACGCAACTTACATACATTTCCAGCATCCTTTAGATCAACAAAACCCTTAGGGTGTGTCATGTACACATCCATATCTTCTTCAAGGCTCTCATTTAAGAAAGCGGTTTTGACATCCATTTGCCAGATTTCATAGTCATAGTAAGCAGCTATAGCAAGCAAAATCCTGATGGACATGACCATAACAACTGGTGAAAAGGTCTCATCATAGTCAATACCATGAATTTTCTTAAAACTTTTTCCACCAATCGTGCTTTATAGGTCTGTACATTACCATCCATGTCGGTCTTCTTTTTGAAAACTCACTTGCACCCTATAGGTTTTACCCCTTCAGGTGGATCAACCAAAGTCCTTACTTGATTAGTATACATGAATTCCATCTCAGATTTAATAGCATCCAGCCATCTCTTAGAATCTGGAGTGTTCATAGTGTCTTGGTAGGTGAGAGGCTCATCTTCATCCATAAGCATCACATCACCATCTTGAGTCAAGAGAAATCCATATTATCTCTCGAGCTCATGGCGAATCCTACTAGACCTACGAATACCTGTGTTTCTTGAGCAATATTATTTTTCTTGTATATTCTGCTCAGGTTCCTCCATTGGTTCAACATTATCATGTGGGTCTCAAACTTCATTGAGATCTATTATCCTCCCACTGTCTCTCAGCAGTTCGAGCAACAAACACTTTGTTCTCGGAAGGATTATAGAAAGAATAACCCCTTGTTTCAGTTGGGTATTCCACAAAATTACATTTGTCTGATTTTGGTCCTAGCTTGTTAGAGATTAGACGTTTTACAAACGCTTCACATCCCCAAAATTTTATAAATGACATGCTGTGACGTTGCTCAGTCCATATCTCATAAGGAGTCTTTTGAACCAATTTAGTAGGAACACAGTTAAGTGTATGTGGAGCCGTTTCCAGGGTGCAACCCCAGAAACTAATTGGAAGATTCATTGACTCAACATTGATCGCACCATGTCCAACAAGGTGTGATCTCTCCTATCAAAAAAACTTTTCTTTGATATTTTCTACTTCATCTTTATAGTCTTTGAACTTTTCAAATGATTCGGATTAGTTCTCCAAAAGATACATATATCCGTATCTACTAAAATAATTAGTAAATTTTATGAAGTTAATAAAATCTACCTTTTGTCATCGTACACATATGACCACATACATCACTATGTATAAGTCATACCCATTCAATGATCCCTTCACCATGTCCGGTAAAAGGAGCTTTAGTCATTTTACCAAATAAATCAAGATTCGTATCCTTTGGTATGATTCATAATCAAACTTATCCATGAATGCATCCTTATGTATTCTGGAAATGCGTTTCTCATTAATATGGCCTCAGCGACAGTGCCAAAGGTAATATTTGATTTGAGTCACTTTAGAACATATAAATTGTTAATTAGATGTGCAACATTGTAAGGCTCATCATCAAAATAGAATAAACAACTATTGTTATAAAATGAAAAAGCCTTTCTTGTCCAAACAAGAAACTGAAATAATGTCTCTGCTAATTGCAAGCACGCTATAACAATTATTAAGTTCTAAATTTTCCTTATAGGCCAAAAATTAAGTAAAGAGTTCCTCGAACCAGAGCAACTATCTTTACTCCAATTCCAACCCGATACCTTAAGCTTGACCCTTATTGATCATCATCTTCCGATCTTCCAATTAAGCATGACAGTTTAATTTCCAGTCTCCCAACTTTCCACAGAAGTGACAATCGTCTTCTTTATCAACACCTCATTCAGACTTTAGAGTCTGCTTTAGGGATTGGACTTTGGTTTGACAACGGAACTAGATCAAATCTTCTCCTTGCCTTTCCATTTTCCTTTCCCTTTTGCATTCCCTATGTTTACCATCAATATAGTAGTAGTTCATGCATTTATCATATTACTTTCAGCAGTTCTCAACATGCTTAGCAACTCAAATGGTGTTTTACCAATCTTATTCACTTTATTGTTCATAACAAAATAAGAATAATATTTGTCCAAAGATTGTAAGATCAAATCTAACTGTCTCCAGACCGATCTGGAAACCCAAAATATCAATGGTATTCATTATACCCTATAATCTTTAGAACATGTGGTGTAACCGGGTCTCACTCTCCCTACTTGTAAGTGTATAGTGCCCTTTCAAATATATCTTGTGCTCAATCGTTTCATAAGCATCTATATGCTTGTATTGCTTCTTAAGCTCAGCACATATATTTGCGAGCATGAGACATGAAACATCAATCGCAACATCAATTTGCTTCCAATAAGCACTATGATTTGCACATGTTAAATTCTCAACTTTAAGAGCAGGGGAAGAGATTTGACTAATATCGTGGTGCCCGAGGAAGATCCTCAAGCTCCTATGTCAGTCAAGGAAATATATTCTCGTCAACTTGTCCTTCTCAAGAACTGATCGCATAGAGAAGTTGTTTGTGTTTATCATTTGATATCTACAATATTAAAGTGCATAAAATAAAGTAGATTGCAAATTTAATATTAATTATGTTTAAGTGATTATGGTATATCATCATATACCTCCCACTATTTTTATCAAACTAATAGCCCTTACTATTAATTTGGAAAGTATATCCCATAATTCTTTCTAGTGAGCCAAGATCCATATTTCGTCATGTCCTAAGTCAACCACTGGAAGTCCTTAGAAAATGATTATTTAGGTAGACAACAGTTGCCAATTATATCATATATAATTCTTGGATAGTTTGGTGAACAACGATTGATCTTATCTATCTAATAGACTTTTAACCAAACTCTATGCTTCTAAGTTCATAATAGTTGAATATAACCGTTTATTTTCACTTATTATGACGACTCAGTTAAGTTAGACCCAATGATACAACGGCCGAATATAACCGTTTATATTCGTCGCATCTCACCACGATAGATAGGAGTCCCCTGCCACTGACAGTCCTTCCCCTTATCGATCTAGGATTCGATGAGTGTTCATTCATTGGAAAGCATCCGAGTAAAACTTAATATTTTGTTAAGGGGTTTTAGAAAATTTATAACGATCATGATCACATCATAAAGAGATCCTCAATTTTTCCTTGAACCAAATATTTCAAATCGACATCTTAAATTGTTCATTTCCCAGGTAGATGGAGGATACCAATGGTCACACTTAAAACCCATCAGCCTTACGAATACGCATATCCGCTTTTGTCAGAAAATCCCAATTATAGATATCAAAAATCCATATTTAATTCCGTGTTTTAAAATCCATATTTCATAAACACAAGAATCTCATGATCGTTTGTTAATTTTTAAAATCTTGAATCGTTACAGATTTTATCTTGTTTAAGCAAACATGACATGGGTGTCGTATCTAATACATACATGATTAATCAATATTAAGCATGCATCTCAATTATATCTACGCATACATACCAATACATGCAATCATATACATATATGTAATGTGCGTAAATTAAACATGTTTGGATATGGCCCCATCCTATATGATATTTCCAAGCTAATGGAAATATCAAGGTCAGTCTATGGTGGTTTTAAAAATACTATCTATTACATGTCTTTTTTCTTCATTGCTCCATCATCCCCTTTTGGATCGCCTTCTTGCTTGCAAGTCTTCATTGATAATTACATTGAATAATAAAAATAAAACTATTCTAATGAAATTACAAGAAGAACTCGAGTTACATTCGAGATAATTAAATTACAAGGAATAAACGACATGCAAGTCGTATTTAGAAACCAAAACCATAAATCAAAACCACTATCTTATGGGTCTTTAGGCCATAACCATCCACCATACTATCATATAACACATATAATATATCTCATATTATATAATCATATCATATAATCATATATAACAAATTTCGAAATTTCAGAAAATTAAAAAACAGATTTCTAAAGATAATAAATCGCTATTTCGAGGCCCTTAACGACGTCAAACGCCTTACAGACCCGTCGGTGATAGAATAGCTATCAGTTTTGTTCATTGCCCCGATTCCAGTCAGAAAACACATATCGTTTACGAAAATCGGATACAGCAGTCAGATTTCTCCAAATCTGACGGTGTTTCAGAAATCGTATCATATACAATTCCCATAACAACAACAAACATATATCATATATACATATACAGAGATACATACAATCATCATATGATTATACATTACATGAATATCATATATTCATAATATATACATACATATACTCAAAATTTTAGAAAATCAAATATTTTCAGAAAATAATAAATCACCATTTTGGAGGCTGTAACGACATCTAATAGCTTACAGACGCAGAGCTGAGTATGTCAGTATTGCTCAGTGACCCGATTACAGTCAGAAAACACATATCGTTTGCGAAAATCGGACAACGGACACAGATTTCAGAAAATCAACGGCAGCCGTTTCAGAATTCGTATCGAATACGATTCCCATAATAAGAACAAACATGTATCATATACATACATCAACACACATAATCATCATATGATTATACATCATATGAATATCATATATTCATAATATATATAAACATATAAATATTATATCAATATAAAATCATGATAGATCGCATACATGCTTATATATCAAAAACTGTTAAGCACATAACCGAATTAAAACGTTTCGCAAGTAGCTCTGATGCCATTGTAGGGTTTCGTGACACAAACGCAGCGGAATAAACGCGAAAAATAAATCAAAATAGGGAAACCCTCCGCAGGATCCATGCGAAAACAAAAGATTTAATTCGGAGATAAAGAATAAATACCTTTAGAAGCTTTAACAGTTCATTAATGGAAGATTAATGGAGGTCCAAAGCTTGTTTAATCACCACGTATCCCGCTCTCGCGATCTACGCTCTACGGTATCCACACGAACACTTTTCATGAATGATTGATGTGTACTAGCACCCGAAAACTTCTTCTCTCTCTATCTTCCTCCTCTC
This sequence comes from Oenanthe sinensis, assembly GCA_028671895.1. Taxonomy (NCBI): domain Eukaryota; kingdom Viridiplantae; phylum Streptophyta; class Magnoliopsida; order Apiales; family Apiaceae; genus Oenanthe; species Oenanthe sinensis. The sequence goes on along the minus strand of JAPMAC010000225.1, from coordinate 187,574 downwards.
TCAGAGCGGCTAGGGTTTTGTAAAATCTCCATCTCATTAAATCAGCCCATAAAGAGATTATATAGATAGAGGAAAAAGTTTTCTAATTATAATCCAATTATAATTAATACTAATCCAAAATTCTAAATTATTTAATTAAGTCTCACTTAATTAATTAATTATTAATTTTGGAATTAGGTTAAGTAATTCATTTATTCTATTTATATAATTAATTAAGTCATACTTAATTAATATCATAAATAAAATAAATTACTTATTTAATTTAAATTCATAATTTAAATTATTTCTCCTTCAAGCGTTCTTTGTGTGTGACCCTGTAGGTTATTATTACGTTGGTAACAATTTTAATATCTAATTAAAATTGTAAACAATGAGCGGCATCTAGTAATACATCATTGCTACCCAAGTAATAATAATAAATCGGTGATTCGATTAAGCCTTTCGTGAATAATGTTCCATGTAATATAATCCCTTTAATCTTGATATTATAGATTAAACTCAAGGCATGTCTCGTGTCATCCTCTTCATAATTTAATCTTTATTTTCTTGATCGATGAGTAGACTATTAAAATCAAATCAACATTTGAGCACGGCCGTGCATTTCATAGTCTCACTCAAACAAGAGGCCAATAATATCACTCCTAAAATTAGGAGGATTAAATCCCATCGAGATCATTCATATTTCTCATACGATTCATAATATACCCAATGTCCACTTTTATCATCACCCGGTCAAAGGTAACTTTTAATGTAATCAAAGTATATTAATTCTCGTATAGAAATATAATGATTTCAGGTCTAAGGATCATTACACCATTATCACAGTGAGAATTACTTATGACACTTACTTAACATGTAGAATCTCACAGCGGGTCATTCCAGTGCCATGCATTGAGACATGCACTTATGTTCTTGACTTTAGTATCCCCATACCTATGACCAATGAGATGTGGTCATCTGTCAAGAAACATACTAGTCTTTGTGCATTATTATTGTCCTTAAATAATAATACTCGACTAGGGAATTTTAGGAATAAGATACTATTGATATAATCTCATTTTTAAGTCACATACTTAAAGATATATAATACGTATCAAAATTCCAAGGACATTTATTATGCTTTCAATTTATTACGCAGTAAATAAAACATAATAAATAAATAATAATCAATAAAACATAATCCTTAATAATAAATATTTTCCTTAAAATATAAAAAGTATTGTCTCTAGAGCACAATTACTAACATTTCTAGCAGGTGGAAGATTGGTTCTTGAACTTGAAGCTCCCCCTAAGTCATTTGCATCTTCTATATTTGAGTGAAATTCAAATGAAGAGGCTCCCCCTAAATTGCTTGACTTTGACAAGGGTTCAGAGTTGCTTGATCCAGACCCTGATGAGTTAGACTCTGTCTGTCTAGACTCTGTCTGGATATACTCTGTCTGGGTAGACCCTGACCTGTTAGACTCTGAATTATTTGGAGTTGAATTTTCTGGCTCCCCCTCAGAGTGTGCAGGTTCCTGTGTTGGTTCAGGATTTATTTGAGGGTCTTCATCCTCTTCTTCTTCATTTATCTCAGAACTTTTTAGATTTTCAAATTCTAGTGTAGTAGACTCTGACTCATCCTGCAATCCTGTACACTTTTTATCATCAAATGCAACATGAATAGATTCTATAACAATTTTGGTTCTGAGATTAAACACTCTGAATACTTTTATGTTCGATACATATCCAAGAAAAATTGATTCATCTGCCTTGGCTTCAAATTTGCTTAGATTTTCAGGATGTACTTTCAGTACATAACACTTGCATCCAAATATGTGAAAGTGTTTCACACTTGGCTTCTTGTCCTTTATCATTTCATAGGGAGTCTTTCCATGCATGTTTATTAGAGTGCAGTTTTGAGTGAAGCATGCTGTATTGACTACCTCAACCCAAAAATATACTGGCAGCTTAGACTCTGCCAACATTGTTCTGGCAGCTTCTATGAGTGTCCTATTCTTTCTTTCCACAACTCCATTTTGTTGAGGAGTTCCTGGCGCAGAAAATTGTTGAGTAATTCCCTTTGATGCACAGTAGTCCTCCATGATTGAATTCTTGAATTCAGTACCATTGTCACTCCTTAGAACTCTAACTGTTTTCTTTGATTTTCTTTCCAGAAAAGTGATATGGTCTATTATGTGTTGTGGAGCTTCATCCTTTGAATGTAGAAAGAAAACTCATGTGAATCTTGTAAAATCATCTACAATAACAAAAGTATATTTCTTTTTGTTAATTGACATAACATTTACTGGACCAAATAAATCAAGATGCAGTAAATAAAAGGGTTCAGAAATGGTGTTTATTGTCTTGCTCTTGAAGGATGATTTTCTTTGTTTTCCAAGTTGACATGCTTCACAAAGTCCTTATACAAAATCAACCTGTGGTAATCCTCTTACAAGATTCTGTTTAACCAACTTGTTGAGTGTTTTGAAGTTGATGTGTGACAGTTTCTTGTGCCATTTCCAGCTTTCTTCAATTGAGGCCTTGCTATATAGACATGTGACTTCACTGTGTATACAATCCTCCAAGCTGGCTTCATAAATGTTACCATGTCTGTGTCCTTTGAAAACCAAAATGCCTGTTTCTATGTGAGTCACAAGACACTCTTTGTTGTCAAAGCCAGTATGGTAACCTTTATCTCCAAGTTAACTTATTATTATCAAATTGTGCCTTAAGCCATCAACTAGAGCTACTTGATCAATGATGACATTCCCAAGTACAATTTTGCCATATCCCAGTATTTGTCCTTTATTTCCATCTCCAAAGGATACTTCTGGGCCAGCCATTTCCACAAAGTCTATAACCAGGGATTTCTTTCCAGTCATGTGTCCTGAGCATCCACTGTCCAGGATTATGGTTACCTTCTTTACCCTGGTTCCCTGCATACATAAAGCAGCTAGTTAGATGTTTTTAGGATCCAAACAGTTTTGGATCCTTTTCTACTAACTTTAGGAGAAACAAGCTTAACAATTTTCACCTTTGGTTTACCTGTCTCTTTTGTTGCTTTAGACTCTGGTGGAGTATTAACAGTGTCATACCAACTTTTATCAATAGAAGATTTTAGCTCATAAAAATTGTAATACAAATCATGATAGTCCACAATTATATGTAATACATATAAATAGAATGAAATATGCTACCACAGTGATAACAAGGTTTCTGTGGTATGTAGTGACTTTTCAGAGTCTGAGAAGGGCTAGACTCTGATTTCATCTCAATTTTTGTTTTACAATCTATAGTTAACTGGTTGTGGTTGCCACATCTATAACACTTCTTTCTAGGAGCATTAGGATCTTTTTGATAATTATTAGCCTTATTAATGCCTTCCTTACCATTCCTATTTCTCCTAGTTTTGGTGGACTCTGATAAGTTCTCTAGCCTTTCTTTCAACTTAGACTTAGACAAGTACCCTATGTTAATATTTTTCTTAGAGTTATTTTCTCCTGTTTCATCTGTCTTTTTGTCAACAACAGGGAGACTATTGACAGATGAGTTTGTGGTTTCAGATTTTTCTTTAGGGATCACAAACTTAACATGAACAAATGTACTTTTGTCTTTAGTCTTATTAAATTGGCTAGCTTCTTCATTGTTATCATTCTCAACAATAGGTCTTTTGTCTTGACTCTTGTCATAGCCTAGACCAGCAGTTTGACACACATTTTGATTATTGAGAATTTCTTGAACTTTTCTACCAGAGTCTGTCCAAACTCTAAACTTGAGTCTCTCTTCTTCTAGTTCTCTCTTAACATAGTCATAGGCTTTCAAGATTTCAGTGTAGTTATGACTATGTTTCTCAGAATCCTTTTTGTATTGTTTCATTAATATTAACTCAGACTCTAAATGATTATTCCTTTTAGTCAAGGTTGAATTTTCCTCTCTCAACCTTTCACTTTCACTAGTGAGAGACCTACATGTTGTCATTATTTTATTAACCTCACTTTACACAATTTCTATACCATCAGAGTCTAAATTAATTAAGGATTCAGGAGTAAAGATTGATACCTGAGTTTTAGGAGATGAGGGTTCTTTGGGAGATTGTGATTTTCTTGAGGAGGATGCCATCAATGCTAGATTTTCATAATCAATTTCATCCTCTGAGCTTGAATCTGCCCAATCATTTCTTGTTGATAGAAGTGCTTTTCCTTTTCCTTGACTTTTTGACTTTCTGCATTCACTGGCAAAGTGCCCTAATATTCCACAGTTGAAACATTTGACCTTTCCTTTGTCAAGTTTGATTATAGTACTCTTGTTCTCCTCAACCTTCTCATCTTCCTTCTTGAATGATGGCCTCTTACTAAATTTTCCAGTTCTTTTGTTGAATTTCATTCTTTTGAATTTTTTTAGCAAACATAGCCATCATTTGACTTAGATCAATCTCTTCATCAGAATCAGAGTCTGTGTCAGTAGACTCTGACTCCACAACAGCTTTACCCTTCTTTCTTGAATCCTTGATTCTAGCTTCTGTGGGTTGTTTCTGTTGTTATTTCTCAGACTCCATCAAGAGTGCCACAGATTTTGTCTTTACAGACTTCTTATTCTTTCTCTGTTGCATCTCCAAATCATATGTCTTGAGTCTGCCATACAATTCTTCTAGAGTTAGTTCATCCAAATCTCTAGCTTCCCTTATGGCTGTAGTCTTATTGTCCCACTCTTCAGGAAGTGCTCTCAGAAACTTGGTGTTTGTATCTTCAGAATCATAAACCTTACCAAGCATAGCCATCTCATTCAAGAGTTTTGTAAACCTATCATACATCTCAGTGATAGATTCTCCAGATTTTGCTTTAAAATACTCATACTCTTGAATTAGCAAAGATCTAGCATTCTTCTTGACATCTTTAGTCCCTTGACAGTGCACTTCAAGTTTTTCCCACATCTCCTTAGCAGTTTGACATGATATAACCCAGTTTGTAAGAACAGAATCCAAACTGTTGAAGAGTATGTTTTTGACCTTTGCCTCCTTAAGGACATTCTCCTTGTCCTCTTTTGTCCATTCAGCCTTTGGTTTCTCAATGAAGTGTTCTTCAATTACTTTTCCTTCTTCATTGATTTGAGGCACAAGCTTTAAGGGCACATAGGGTCCTTCATGAATTCTTTCAAGATAGTCAGAGTCTGTTGCTTCCAAATGGTGCAGCATCTTAACCTTCCAGTGGGTGAACTCGTTTCTCTTAAGCATAGGAATCTTAGAATTGTCATCTTTGTTTCCAAACATCTTTGATCGATTTTAAACGTTAGGCTCTGATACCAATTGTTTTCCCAGTTGCACAAGTAGAAGGGGGGTTGAATACTTGTGTTACTTTTATGCCTGATTTAAAACCAACTCGATATGAATTAAGAACAAAGATCAAACACAAAGATATGAATAAGTACTATTTGTATTATTGATGATAGAATACAAAACTCTCCTAGGGTGTACACAAACCCTAGCAGCTTCTCTGTGTTTATCACAGCAACTCTCTCTATCTCTATGCTCTCAAAAAAATATCACTCATACAAATTATGCTTCGACTTTTTTTTCTCTCACCCTTTTACAATTAGGTTACATAGAGTTTATATAGAGAGCTACCTATCAACTAATAACATAGAGATAAATTACAATAGGAATATAATTCCTAATTATTAGTTGACAGTTTCCTTCTAGAATTCTCTTTCTTTCCCATAGCATATCTGAATATATTTATCTTGATCTTCGAAGACTTTCCATTCCTGTGATCTTCTTCCAAATTTAACTTCAACTGTATAGACTCTGAAATCTTTAGACTCTGATGATCTTCAGACTCTGATCATATGTAGACTCTGATAGATCATAGACTCTGATAGTCTATAGACTCTGACCACCTATAGACTCTGATCTTCATGCAGACTCTGGTTTCACTTGCTTCAGAAATTCTTCTAAGTACAAGTAACATGAATGTTGACTATCTAGACTCTGATTATATATTTCAAAGACTAGAAAGACTTATTACAGATAAACTAATCTAGACCATGTTCTAGTATTTTGTACATCATCAAATGAATATATTCCTAACAAAGTCATACTGAATGACTTATTAATAAGTCATACCAAGATATATATATATATATTTATCTATTTAAATAAGTCATACCGAGTGCTTAAAAATAAGTCATACCGAGTGCTTAAAAATAAGTCATACCGAAGCCTTATTTAGTTAAGTCATACCGAGTTTCTTTATTTTAAAATAAGTCATTCTGATTTATTTTAATTAAAGAAAATTCGAATATGACTAAGAATAAGTCATACCGAATTTATAAGTCTTACCCAATCTTTTTCTTAAGTGATACAAGTGTTAAATTTGTTAAATTAAGTCATAATGATAAAGGTCATACTAAGCATTTTCCAACCTCTATAAATATGAGGTCAGGGCTTCACTATTCAGTGTTAGAAAATCAGTTCAAAATCAGAAATTTGTTTGCATTGTAATATTCACAGATTTTTGTGCAAGTTTGAATATAATTGATTAAACTCGAACACTTCATGTTGAATTCGTTCTAGATTAATTTATCAGTTATTAACTCTAATCCTCAGATAAATTTTTTAATACTTTTTAAGTTAAAATTATATCTTCTACTTGAACAGTATTTCATTAAAATTTATATTTCGTGGTTATTTAAAATAATATTTTTAAATCCTAAATATCGCGACGATTTATAGATATTGTATTCAACCCCCCTTCTACAATATCAGGGACCAACAATTGGCATCAGAGCTGGTTGATATTATTATTATCAGATCCAAACCAAATATTCCGCAACTTATACAGAAATCAAAAATTATTTAATTCGAAATAATATTTTCAATAAAAAATATTTTTGATCAAAAATTGTTTTCAGTCAAAAATTAAAATATTTTTTAAAACACTTAATTTTTAAATCTTATTAAGATGAGTACCCAGAAAGTGCTAGTATCAAAATTGTTGGGTTCCGAGGCATAAAACGCAGCGGATAAACGTAAAAATAACCAAAAAAAAATCGGAACCCTAACGCAGGATCATGTATAAGACTTGACGGATTATGGTAAACAGAATCATACCTATTCTTGTCCTGACTTTCACGAACTCAACGGAGATCCTTGCTATCACGATTTTGTGTCTTCCTCTCGAAAGCACCTCTATGGTATCCACACGAGCACCTTCAAGAACGTCTCACGATCTTGATCACGGGATGGATGTACTAGCCTCCTTTGATGAATTCGAATGACTGCCTTTGCTGCCTCCTTGCTCTGCCTCTAGGGTTTTATCATATAAAACGTACCATTCATTTAACCTATCATTATCTATTTATAATGATTGGTTAATGGGCCTTTTCAGCAAAACCTAACCCATGTAGGCATAGGATTAAATAATAAAACATGCTTTTATTATTTAATTAATAACTAAGTCACACTTAATTATTATTGGCAGAAACACAATTATTCAAATTCGAATTTATATTATTTTAATTAATTAAGTCTCACTTAATTAATATAATAAAATTCAAATAATCATCAATTAATTTAAATCTATAATTTAAATTAACTATTCCACTAGGTGCTCTATGTGTGTGACCCTATAGGCTATTATTTAATTAGCAATAATTTTATTCTCCAATAAAATTATAAACAATGAGCGGTATCTAGTAATACATCATTGCTATCCAATTAAACAATAATTAAATCGTGATTTGATAAAACCTTTCATGATTAATGTTTCCGTGTAATATAATCCCTTTAACCAAATATATTATAGATTAAACTCGAGGCATGTGTTTAGTCATCCTCTTCAACATTTAATCCGGGTTTACTTGATCCATGAGTAGACTATGGAAAAACAAATCATTATTTGAGCACGGCCATGCATTTTATAGTCTCACTCAATCAAGAGGCCAATAATATCTCTCCTAATTATAGGAGGGTTAAATCCTTTATCTATCATTCATATTTCTCATACGACTCATGATATACCCGATGTCCACTTTTATCATCACCCGGTCAAAGGTAACTTTTAATGTAGTCAGAGTATATTAATCCTCGTATAGAAATATAATGATCTCAAGTCAGAGGATCATTACACCATTATCACTGTGAGTCTTTCTTATGACTTTATTAAACATGAAGAATCTCACTGTGGGTCTGTCCAGTACCATGTACTCCTACATGTACCTATGCATTGACTTTAGTATCCCCATACTTATAACCAATGAGATATGGTTATCTGTCAAACAACATACTAGTCTATTTATGTATTATTATTGTCCTATAATAATAATACTCGACTAGGGACATTTAAGAATATGATATATTATATAATCTCAAGTTCAAGTCATGTACTTAAACTATATAACGTGTATCATGATTCTAAGGACATTTATTATGCTAACAAATATATCGCAGTAATTAAAGTCATAATAAATACGTTTATTGAATAATCAAATGACATAAAGGTTTATTAAAGGAAACATTGTATTGCCTCTAGGGCACCTACACTAACAAAAATTCCACAGTTCGACAGAGAATACTACAATTTGTGGAAACATAAAATGCTACTATTTATCGGGATTGCAAATCCCAAGTACGCATTAGTCATGGCCAAAGGTGTTGAGCCCCCTATATCAGTTATTCTCGAACATGAGGTAGATGGGGTCGTAATCCCCCACAGACAGTTTCTGAAAAGTCTGACAGACTATACAAATGAGGAAGCAGAAGCTGTGTCCCTTGATAATAACCTGAAGCTTATATTAATTGAATCCCTGGACTACGTAATGTACAATCAAGTAGTCAATTGCAAAAATGCAAAACAGATCTAGGAAACAATTGAAATTATCAATGAGGGAACTGAAGAAGTAAAAGAGAATAGACTGGAGATCCTGACCTCCCAATATGAGCAGTTTAGATCCAACCCTGGAGAGGGTATCTCTTGAGGTGTTTCAGAGACTAAACAAACTGATAAACGAGCTCAATATGAAAGGAAAGTTTTATCAGAACGAGGAAGTGAACAGGAAGTTTTTGCTGACCTTACCCGAGCATCTAGAACAAAGGATTGCAGTTATCCGGGAATCTAGGGATATGAAGGAGGTAACCCTAGAAAGACTCTACGGAGTTTTAAAGACTTATGAGCTGGAACAGATCCAAACCAGAGAGATGTATGGAAGGGGTAAGGTACTGAGTTCCTCCAAGGCATTAATGGTAGAAGCACTAGAGAAAGTAGAAGAGAAGGCCGTTGCACCTTCTAACAGTTCAACAGAGTATGTGGTTCCAGAATTTGGACATACTTCTGACAAACAAGAAGATGGTGAGTTCTACTCGCTAGAAGAACTAGATCAGCTGGAAGATGAATCTCTAGCTATGGTTGCCAAGAGGTTTGGCAACATGAGATTTCGAAGAAACTCCTCCTACAAAGTAAAGCCTAATTTTGGAAGATTCCAAAAAGGAGGCTCTTCGAGAGCAGTATCAAAAAGCGGTTACAAGACCGGCTTAGTTGATTGAAGCAAGTTTCGTTGCTTCAACTGTAATGAGCTAGGCCACTTCGCAACTGAATGCAAGAAGCCTAAGCAAGGGAAGAAGAGAGAGTCTTACGAAGAGCTCAAAGAAAAGTATGATGCGTTCAGCATCAAGGAAAGTCCTATCTAGCAGAGGGCAGAAGCTGGGATGACTCAGATAATGATGATGAGGAAGAGCTGGGAAATCTTGCTCTTATGGCTTCATCCGAGGAATCTCTCTCTCCCACCCATCAAGAAGGAATAAATGTAATTCCTTCTTGCCCTAAAATGTTTGCTCTACTAGGAAAAGAACTAGATGGTGAAAGAGATAATGTTAAGAAACTCAGACTCAAAGTCAAAGAGTTAATTGATGAGACTGAAGTTTTTAAACAGTTAAAAAAAATCATGACAAGTTGACTGAGACTGACTTAGTTGTTCAAGTTAGTTGTCATGTTGTAGTAGAAACCAATCTCAGAAACCAGATAGAAGAAGTAAAGAAAAAGTGTCTTGCTTATAAGAACTCCTCGTATATTATAAAGAACCTAGTTGACCAACAAGAAATAAGTCGTAAAGTTGGAATAGGTTTCGAGTACAATAAATCTATAGGAAAGCCAAGCAACATAACCCCTTTTAGAAAAAGTGCTGAAGAAAGGGGTATCTCACATGTTGTTAAAGACATACCGAAACCTCTCTTCATAACACCGATAGCTGAACCCATCCTTGAGAGCTCCATACTGATTGCATATGAAATGCAGTTAGAAGATCTCGAGGAAGAGAAGAAAATAGCAGAACAGGTTAAGGACATAAAAAGATTTAATGTCCAGAAAGAGAAGAGTGCAGCAGAGACACCAGTGAAAGATGATGGAACTTCTAAGTCGCCCAATCCTGGTATAGGTGCAAAAGACTTAAAGAATAAAATGAACAGACCAAACACTTTTGTAAACAGTAAGGATAGTAATAAAAAATTTCATTCTACTGAAAACTTCAAATCTGCTGATAAAATTGAAGTAAAATCTGTTAAGTCACCTACTGTCTTGAACAACATGCCTATTATTGATGCTTTCCATAAACCTTGTGGTATATTAAATTGTATGTTATGTGCTTTTAATGCTATGACTGCTTATTTTAAACGCATGATAGCTAAGAAAGATAACATGACACCTAGAAAATGCATCAATAATAAATTTGCTAAATCCAAGACTGCAACTCCTTCACCTGCTAAGAAGGAAGAATATATTCCTAAGTCTAAACAGAAAGTTGTTAAGACTGTGTATAGGAAGGTAGGAACAGTCAAGGAAGATGATACTGTTATTCGAAAAGGATCTGTTGTCAAAGCTGACAAAGGTCAATTTTTTAAGTATGCCAGGCCCAATCAATTTTGGGCTCCGAAGGCAAATTAATCCGTTTGATATGTGCAGGGAGTTAAACAGGTAAACTGAGTTATATGGATCCTGGATAGTGGATCTTCAAGGCATATGACCGGAGATAGAGCCCTGCTATTAAACGTGGTTGAAAGAGCCGGCCCAATCGTCACCTTTGGAGATAACAGCAAATGAATTACTACGGGATATGGCAAGTTAAATACTGGGAATGTTATCATTGAAAACGTCTCTTTAGTGGAAGGACTTAAGCACAATCTTCTCAGCGTCAGTCAATTTTGTGATAAAAGGTACAAAGTAAACTTTATCAAGGAGAAATGCTTAATAGCTCATTCTAAAGATGACAAACTGGCCTTGTGTGGAGTAAGGAAAGGAAACTTATACGTAGTCGATCTCAACTCCGGAACTGAAGATGAAGCAAACTGTTTCTACTGAAAGGCTTCATCAGAAGAAAGCTGGCTATGTCACAAGAAACTCTCACATCTAAACTTCAAAATAATGAACTCTTTAGTCAAGAGAGATTTGGTGAGAGGACTGCCTCCGATGAAATTTACTCAAGAAGGCTTGTGTGAGGCATGTTAGAAAGGGAAGTCAAAGAAAGAAAGTCACAGAGGCACAAACACTACAAACATCACTGAACCACTTCAACTCCTACACATGGATTTATTTGGTCCAGTAAATATTCTGTCTATGTCAAGGAAGAAATACGCCTTAGTGATTGTGGATGACTTCACAAAATACACGTGGGTTTTATTCTTAAACTCTAAAGATGAAACTCCACATTTGGTGATTAATCATATAAAGCTGATTGAGTTAGATTCAAAGTTACCTATCGGGGCAATCAGATGAGATAATGGAACAGAATTCAGAAATGAAGTTCTGAATAACTTCTGCTCAGACAAAGGGATAACAAGCAATATTCAGCACCAAGAACTCCGCAACAGAATTTGTATAAAGGAAAAATAGAACCCTAATTGAAGCTGCAAGGACTATGCTAAGTGAATCAAGGTTACCTATCTATTTCTGGGCTGAGGCAGTAAATACAGCTTGTTATACTCAGAATCGAACTCTGATCAACAAAGATCATATGAAAACTCCCTATGAATTAATGGCTGGCAAGAAACCTACTCTAAAGTACTTTCATGTATTTGGAGCTAAATGTTATGTGCTGAAGGATGGAGATGAACACCATGGCAAGTTCGAGGCCAAATCACATGAAGCTATTTTTATCGGATATTCAATAAGAGCATATAGGGTGTACATAATTGATCAGCACCACGTAAAAGAAAGTGTCAATGTTACTTTTGATGACACTAAACTCCCAAGTATCCAAATTGAAAATTCTTCTGAGTCATTAAAATTTGACAATTATCCAGACTCACATTCTGATGACGAAGAAGAACCTGAGGTTGCAACAGGAAATGATGATGACAATATTAATGATGATCCAGGTAATAGTGGTGAAAACAATGATAACACTGGAAATACTACTAATACTAGTGGTGGATCAACAAGTCATCCTGGCAACAACTCAAGGGGAGGTGAAGGATCAACTGGTAGAACACAACATCACAATGAATTTCGAGGCGAATCATCAAGATCAAACCTATCCAGGGAAAGGATATGGAGCAGAGATCATCATTTTGAATTGATCATAGGTGATCCAGATGTTGGAGTTAGAACCAGAAGTGCAACTTCAAATGAATGTTTATTTTCAGTTTTTCTTTCCCAAGAAGAACCAAAGAAGATTGAAGATGCTTTGATTGATCCAGATTGGGTTCTTGCCATGCAAGAAGAGCTCAATCAGTTTGAGAGACAAGAAGTCTGGACACTGGTACCTAGGCCTAAAGATAGATCTGTTATAGGCACAAAATGGGTATACAGGAACAAGTTAGACGGAGATGGCATTGTTACAAGGAACAAAGCCAGACTGGTTGCAAAGGGTTACTCTCAGGAAGAGGGAATTGATTATGACGAGACCTACGCACCAGTTACAAGACTTGAAGCCATCAGAATATTTCTGGCATTCGTAGCACATTCCTAGTTTAAAGTCTATCAAATGGATGTGAAGAGTGCATTTCTGAATGGAGAGTTAGAAGATGAAGTATATGTGGAACAGCCTCCTGGCTTTGAAAATCCAGAATTTGCTGATTTTGTGTAATTTCTATTCAAAGCTCTATATGGGCTCAAACAAGCACCGAGGACATGGTATGACACTCTCTCTGTGTTTTTACTGGAAAATGGTTTCATTAGAGGTGTCATAGATAAAACTCTCTTTTATAAATTGCATGAAAAAGATATGATATTTGTCCAAGTTTATGTTGACGATATTATATTTGGTTCTGAAGGGTTTCGTGACACAAACGCAGCAGAATAAATACGAAAAATAAATCAAAATAGCGAAACACTCCGCAGGATCCATGCGAAAACAAAAGATTTAATTCGGAGATAAAGAATGAATACATTTAGAAGCTTTAACAGTTCATTAATGGAAGATTAATGGAGGTCCAAAGTGTAGGGTTTCGTGACACAAACGCAGCGGAACAAACGCGAAAAATAAATCAAAATAGCGAAACCCTCCGCAGGATCCATGCGAAAACAAAAGATTTAATTCGGAGATAAAGAATAAATACCTTTAGAAGCTTTAACAGTTCATTAATGGAAGATTAATGGAGGTCCAAAGCTTGTTTAATCACCACGTATCCCGCTCTCGCGATCTACGCTCTACGGTATCCACACGAACACTTTTCATAAAGGATTGATGTGTACTAGCACCCGAAAACTTCTTCTCTCTCTATCTTCCTCTTCTCTCAGAGCGGCTAGGGTTTTTGTAAAATCTCTATTTTATTAAATCAGCCCATAAAGAGATTATATAGAGAGAGGAATAAGTTTTCTAATTATACTCCAATTATAATTAATACTAATCCAAAATTCTAAATTATTTAATTAAGTCTCACTTAATTAATTAATTATTAATTTTGGAATTAGTTTAAGTAATTCATTTATTCTATTTATATAATTAATTAAGTCATACTTAATTAATATCATAAATAAAATAAATTACTTATTTAATTTAAATTCATAATTTAAATTATTTCTCCTTCAAGCGTTCTTTGTGTGTGACCCTGTAGGTTATTATTACGTTGGCAACAATTTTAATATCTAATTAAAATTATAAACAATGAGCGGCATCTAGTAATACATCATTGCTACCCAAGTAATAATAATAAATCGGTGATTCGATTAAGCTTTTCGTGAATAATGTTCCATGTAATATAATCCATTTAATCTTGATATTATAGATTAAACTCAAGGCATGTCTCGTGTCATCCTCTTCATAATTTAATCTTTATTTTCTTGATCGATGAGTAGACTATTAAAATCAAATCAACATTTGAGCACGGCCGTGCATTTCATAGTCTCACTCAAATAAGAGACCAATAATATCACTCCTAAAATTAGAAGGATTAAATCCCATCGAGATCATTCATATTTCTCATACGATTCATAATATACCCAATGTCCACTTTTATCATCACCCGGTGAAAGGTAACTTTTAATATAATCAAAGTATATTAATTCTCGTATAAAAATATAATGATTTCAGGTCTAAGGATCATTACACCATTATCACAGTGAGAATTACTTATGACACTTACTTAACATGTAGAATCTCACAGCGGGTCATTCCAGTGCCATGCATTGAGACATGCACTTATGTTCTTGACTTTAGTATCCCCATACCTATGACCAATGAGATGTGGTCATCTGTCAAGAAACATACTAGTCTTTGTGCATTATTATTGTCCTTAAATAATAATACTCGACTAGGGAATTTTAGGAATAAGATACTATTCATATAATCTCATTTTTAAGTCACATACTTAAAGATATAGAATACGTATTAAAATTCCAAGGACATTTACTATGCTTTCAATTTATTACGCAGTAAACAAAACATAATAAATAAATAATAATCAATAAAACATAATCCTTAATAATAAATATTTTCCTTAAAATATAAAAAGTGTTGTCTCTAGAGCACAATTACTAACAATCTCCCACTTGCACTAGAGCCAATTACCCAAGTATCCAATACTCATGGAACTAGTGTGACTTTCGTGCTTCTGCTGCGACAAAGCCTTAGTCAGTGTGTCTGCAATATTATTATTAGTAAACACTTTACATATATGTATATCTCCTTGATCATTAATCTCATTAATTAGGTGATATCTCCTAAGTACATGCCCAAACAGCCTCCTTGGCTGCTTCACAAGCATCAATATACTCAGGTTCTATTGTAAAATCAACAATTGTCTTTGCTGTGAACCATTCCAGCATACAACATCTCAATAAATTTAGATAAAACACAAAGACAGACAGAAACATTAAATTATCGTTATATGTCTAGAAACCGGTATCACTAAAACCTCATACAACTAGCTTCACATCTCCTCCATATAACAAGAATGAATCTTTAGTCCTCTTTAAGTACTTAAGAATATTTTTGACTGTCGTCCAGTGACCTTCACCTGGATTAGATCGGTATCTACTCATCATGGTTAAAGCATACGAGACATCAGGACAAGTACATATCATTGCATACATTATAAAACCAATTGCTGACGCGTATGGAATTTTACTCATGCAGTCCCTATCATCCAATGATTTAGGACAAATTTTATTTTGAGATCACTATCCCATGAGACATTGGGACATATCCATTTTAGTCTCTTTGCATTTGAAATCGATGCAAAACTTTGTCAATGTATGTACTCTAAATTAGGCCGATCAATCACCTTGATCTATCTCTATAGATCTCGATCCCTAATATATATGTCACATCGCCTAAGTCTTTCATTGAGAAATTATTTCTCAACCAAGTCTTCATAGTCTGTAGAGAAGGAATGTCATTCCCTATTAGTAATATATCATCAACATATAATACTAGGAATGCCACATGGCTCCCACTAAACTTCTTGTAAACACAAGTTTCATCTTCATTCTGAATAAAGTCAAACTTTTTTTGACTGTTTCATGAAAACAAATGTTCCATCTCCTCGAGGCTTGCTTTAATCCATAAATGGATCGACGCAACTTACATACATTTCCAGCATCCTTTAGATCAACAAAACCCTTAGGGTGTGTCATGTACACATCCATATCTTCTTCAAGGCTCTCATTTAAGAAAGCGGTTTTGACATCCATTTGCCAGATTTCATAGTCATAGTAAGCAGCTATAGCAAGCAAAATCCTGATGGACATGACCATAACAACTGGTGGAAAGGTCTCATCATAGTCAATACCATGAATTTTCTTGAAACCTTTTGCCACCAATCGTGCCTTATAGGTCTGTACATTAGCATCCATGTCAGTCTTCTTCTTGAAAATCCACTTGCACCCTATAGGTTTTACCCCTTCAGGTGGATCAACCAAAGTCCATACTTGATTAGTATACATGGATTCCATCTCAGATTTAATGGCATCCAGCCATCTCTTAGAATCTGGAATGTTTATAGTATCTAGGTAGGTGAGAGGCTCATCTTCATCCACAAGCATCACATCACCATCTTGAGTCAAGAGAAATCCATATTATCTCTCGGGCTCATGGCGAATCCTACTAAACCTACGAACACTTGTGTTTCTTGAGCAGTATTATTTTTCTTGTACATTCTACTCAGGTTCCTCCACTGGTTCAACGTTATCATGTGGGTCTCAAACTTCATTGAGATCTATTATCCTCCCACTGTCTCTCAGCAGTTCGAGCAACAAACACTTTGTTCTCGGAAGGATTATAGAAAGAATAACCCCTTGTTTCAGTTGGGTATTCCACAAAATTACATTTGTCTGATTTTGGTCCTAGCTTGTCAGAGATTAGACGTTTCACAAACGCTTCACATCCCCAAAATTTTATAAATGACATGCTGTGACGTTGCTCAGTCCATATCTCATAAGGAGTCTTTTGAACCAATTTAGTAGGAACACAGTTAAGTGTATGTGGAGCCGTTTCCAGGGTGCAACCCCAGAAACTAATTGGAAGATTCATTGACTCAATATTGATCGCACCATGTCCAACAAGGTGTGATCTCTCCTATCAAAAAACTTTTCTTTGATATTTTCTACTTCATCTTTATAGTCTTTGAACTTTTCAAATGATTCAGATTAGTTCTTCAAAAGATACATATATCCGTATATACTAAAATAATTAGTAAATTTTATGAAGTTAATAAAATCTACCTTTTGTCATCGTACACATATGACCACATACATCACTATGTATAAGTCATACCCATTCAATGATCCCTTCACCATGTCCGGTAAAAGGAGCTTTAGTCATTTTACCAAATAAACCAAGATTCGCATCCTTTTGTATGATTCATAATCAAACTTATCCATGAATGCATCCTTATGTATTCTGAAAATGCGTTTCTTATTAATACGGCCTCAACAACAGTGCCAAAGGTAATATTTGATTTGAGTCACTTTAGAACATATAAATTGTTAATTAGATGTGCAACATTATAAGGCTCATCATCAAAATAGAATAAACAACTATTGTTATAAAATGAAAAAGCCTTTCTTGTCCAAACAAGAAACTGAAATAATGTCTCTGCCAATTGCAAGCACGCTATAACAATTATTAAGTTCTAAATTTTCCTTATAGGCCAAAAATTAAGTAACGAGTTCCTCGAACCAGAGCAACTATCTTTACTCCAATTCCAACCCGATACCTTAAGCTTGACCCTTATTGATCATCATCTTCCGATCTTCCAATTAAGCATGACAGTTTAATTTCCAGTCTCCAAAATTTCCACAGAAGTGACAATCGTCTTCTTTATCAACACCTCATTCAGACTTTAGAGTCTGCTTTAGGGATTGGACTTTGGTTTGACAACGGAACTAGATCAAATCTTCTCCTTGTCTTTCCATTTTCCTTTCCCTTTTACATTCCCTATGTTTACCATCAATATAGTAGTAGTTCATGCATTTATCATATTACTTTCAGCAGTTCTCAACATGCTTAGCAACTCAATGGGTGTTTTACCAATCTTATTCACTTTATTGTTCATAACAAAATAAGAATAATATTTGTCCAGAGATTGTAAGATCAAATCTAACTGTCTCCAGACCAATCTGGAAACCCAAAATATCAATGGTATTCATTATACCCTATAATCTTTAGAACATGTGGTGTAACTGGGTCTCACTCTCCCTACTTGTAAGTGTATAGTGCCCTTTCAAATATATCTTGTGCTCAATCGTTTCATAAGCATCTATATGCTTGTATTGCTTCTTAAGCTCAGCACATATATTTGCGAGCATGAGACATAAAACATCAGTCGCAACATCAATTTGCTTCCAATAAGCTCTATGATTTGCATATGTTACATTCTCAACTTTAAGAGCAGGGGAAGAGATTTGACTAATATCGTGGTGCCCGAGGACGATCCTCAAGCTCCTATGTCAGTCAAGGAAATATATTCTCGTCAACTTGTCCTTCTCAAAAACTGATCGCATAGAGAAGTTGTTTGTGTTTATCATTTGATATCTACAATATTAAAGTGCATAAAATAAACTAGATTGCAAATTTAATATTAATTATGTTTAAGTGATTATGATATATCATCATATACATCCCACTATTTTTATCAAACTAATAGCCCTTACTATTAATTTGGAAAGTATATCCCATAATTCTTTCTAGTGAGCCAAGATCCATATTTCGTCATGTCCTAAGTCAATCACTGGAAGTCCTTAGAAAATGATTATTTAGGTAGAAAACAGTTGTCAATTATATCATATATAATTCTTGGATAGTTTGGTGAACAACGATTGATCTTATCTATCTAATAGACTTTTAACCAAACTCTATGCTTCTAAGTTCATAATAGTTGAATATAACCGTTTATTTTCACTTATTATGACGACTCAGTTAAGTTAGACCCAATGATACAACGGCCGAATATAACCGTTTATATTCGTCGCATCTCACCACGATAGATAGGAGTCCCCTGCCACTAACAGTCCTTCCCCTTATCGATCTAGGATTCGATGAGTATTCATTCATTGGAAAGCATCCGAGTAAAACTTAATATTTTGTTAAGGGGTTTTAGAAAATTTATAACGATCATGATCACATCATAAATAGATCCTCAATTTTTCCTTGAACCAAATATTTCAAATCGACATCTTAAATTGTTCATTTCCCAGGTAGATGGAGGATACCAATGGTCACACTTAAAACTCATCAGCCTTACGAATACGCATATCCGCTTTTGTCAGAAAATCCCAATTATAGATATCAAAAATCCATATTTAATTCCGTGTTTTAAAAATCCATATTTCATAAACACAAGAATCTCATGATCGTTTGTTAATTTTAAAATCTTGAATCGTTACAGATTTTATCTTGTTTAAGCAAACAGGGTGTCGTATCTAATACATACATGATTAATCAATATTAAGCATGCATCTCAATTATATCTACGCATACATACCAATAAATGCAATCATATACATATATGTAATGTGCGTAAATTAAACGTGTTTGGTTATGGCCCCATCCTATATGATATTTCCAAGCTAATGGAAATATCAAGGTCAGTCTATGGTGGTTTTAAAAATACTATCTATTACATGTCTTCTTTCTTCATTGCTCCATCATCCCCTTTTGGATCGCCTCCTTACTTGCAAGTCTTCATTGATAATTACATTGAATAATAAAAAATAAAACTATTCTAATGAAATTACAAGAAGAACTCGAGTTACATTCGAGATAATTAAATTACAATGAATAAACGATATGCAAGTCGTATTTAGAAACCAAAACCATAAATCAAAACCACTATCCTATGGGTCTTTAGGCCATAACCATCCACCATGCTATCATATAACACATATAATATATCTCATATTATATAATCATATATAACAAATTTCAAAATTTCAGAAAATTAAAAACAGATTTCTAAAGACAATAAATCGCTATTTCGAGGCCCTTAGCGACGTCAAACGCCTTACAGACCCGTCGATGATAGCATAGCTATCAGTTTTGTTCATTGGCCCGATTCTAGTCAGAAAACACATATCGTTTACGAAAATCGGATACAACAGACACAGATTTCAGAAAATCAACGGCAGCCGTTCCAGAATTCGTATCGAATACGATTCCCATAATAAGAACAAACATGTATCATATACATACATCAACACACATAATCATCACATGATTTTATATCATAAAATATCATATATTCATAATATATATAAATATATACATATTATATCAATATAAAATCATGATAGATCGCATACATGCTTATATATCAAAAACTGTTAAGCACATAACCGAATTAAAACGTTTCGCAAGTAGCTCTGATGCCATTGTAGGGTTACGTGAAACAAACGCAGCGGAATAAACGCGAAAAATAAATCAAAATAGTGAAACCCTCCGCAGGATCCATGCGAAAACAAAAGATTTAATTCGGAGATAAAGAATAAATACCTTTAGAAGCTTTAACAGTTCATTAATGGAAGATTAATGGAGGTCCAAAGCTTGTTTAATCACCACGTATCCCGCTCTCACGATCTACGCTCTACGGTATCCACACGAACACTTTTCATAAAGGATTGATGTGTACTAGCACCCGAAAACTTCTTCTCTCTCTATCTTCCTTTTCTCTCAGAGCGGCTAGGGTTTTTTGTAAAATCTCTATTTTATTAAATCAGCCCATAAAGAGATTATATAGAGAGAGGAATCATTTTTCTAATTATAATCCAATTATAATTAATACTAATCCAAAATTCTAAATTATTTAATTAAGTCTCACTTAATTAATTAATTATTAATTTTGGAATTAGTATAAGTAATTCATTTATTCTATTTATATAATTAATTAAGTCATACTTAATTAATATCATAAATAAAATAAATTACTTATTTAATTTAAATTCATAATTTAAATTATTTCTCCTTCAAGCGTTCTTTGTGTGTGACCCTGTAGGTTATTATTACGTTGGCAACAATTTTAATATCTAATTAAAATTGTAAACAATGAGCGGCATCTAGTAATACATCATTGCTACCCAAGTAATAATAATAAATCGGTGATTCGATTAAGCCTTTCGTGAATAATGTTCCATGTAATATAATCCCTTTAATCTTGATATTATAGATTAAACTCAAGGCATGTCTCGTGTCATCCTCTTCATAATTTAATCTTTATTTTCTTGATCGATGAGTAGACTATTAAAATCAAATCAACATTTGAGCACGGCCGTGCATTTCATAGTCTCACTCAAACAAGAGGCCAATAATATCACTCCTAAAATTAGGAGGATTAAATCCCATCGAGATCATTCATATTTCTCATACGATTCATAATATACCCAATGTCCACTTTTATCATCACCCGGTCAAAGGTAACTTTTAATGTAATCAAAGTATATTAATTCTCGTATAGAAATATAATGATTTCAGGTCTAAGGATCATTACACCATTATCACAGTGAGAATTACTTATGACACATACTTAACATGTTGAGTCTCACAGCGGGACATTCCAGTGCCATGCATTGAGACATGCACTTATGTTCTTGACTTTAGTATCCCCATACTTATGACCAATGAGATGTGGTCATCTGTCAAGAAACATACTAGTCTTTGTGCATTATTATTGTCCTTAAATAATAATACTCGACTAGGGAATTTTAGGAATAAGATACTATTCATATAATCTCATTTTTAAGTCACATACTTAAAGATATAGAATACGTATCAAAATTCCAAGGACATTTACTATGCTTTCAATTTATTACGCAGTAAACAAAACATAATAAATAAATAATAATCAATAAAACATAATCCTTAATAATAAATATTTTCCTTAAAATATAAAAAGTATTGTCTCTAGAGCACAATTACTAACACAAAGCTTGTTTAATCACCACGTATCCCGCTCTCGTGATCTACGCTCTACGGTATCCAGACGAACACTTTTCATGAAGGATTGATGTGTACTAGCACCCGAAAACTTCTTCTCTCTCTATCTTCCTCCTCTCTCAGAGCGGCTAGGGTTTTTGTAAAATTTCTATTTTATTAAATCATCCCATAAAGAGATTATATAGAGAGAGGAATAAGTTTTCTAATTATAATCCAATTATAATTAATACTAATCCAAAATTCTAAATTATTTAATTATGTCTCACTTAATTAATTAATTATTAATTTTGGAATTAATTTAAGTAATTCATTTATTCTATTTATATAATTAATTAAGTCATACTTAATTAATATCATAAATAAAATAAATTACTTATTTAATTTAAATTCATAATTTAAATTATTTCTCCTTCAAGCGTTCTTTGTGTGTGATCCTGTAGGTTATTATTACGTTGGCAACAATTTTAATATCTAATTAAAATTGTAAACAATGAGCGACATCTAGTAATACATCATTGCTACCCAAGTAATAATAATAAATCGGTGATTCGATTAAGCCTTTCATGAATAATGTTCCATGTAATATAATCCATTTAATCTTGATATTATAGATTAAACTCAAGGCATGTCTCGTGTCATCCTCTTCATAATTTAATCTTTATTTTCTTGATCGATGAGTAGACTATTAAAATCAAATAAACATTTGAGCACGGCCGTGCATTTCATAGTCTCACTCAAACAAGAGGCCAATAATATCACTCCTAAAATTAGGAGGATTAAATCCCATCTAGATCATTCATATTTCTCATACGATTCATAATATACCCAATGTCCACTTTTATCATCACCCGGTCAAAGGTAACTTTTAATGTAATCAAAGTATATTAATTCTCGTATAGAAATATAATGATTTCAGGTCTAAGGATCATTACACCATTATCACAGTGAGAATTACTTATGACACTTACTTAACATGTAGAATCTCACAGCGGGTCATTCCAGTGCCATGCATTGAGACATGCACTTATGTTCTTGACTTTAGTATCCCCATACCTATGACCAATGAGATGTGGTCATCTGTCAAGAAACATACTAGTCTTTGTGCATTATTATTGTCCTTAAATAATAATACTCGACTAGGGAATTTTAGGAATAAGATACTATTCATATAATCTCATTTTTAAGTCACATACTTAAAGATATAGAATACGTATCAAAATTTCAAGGACATTTACTATGCTTTCAATTTATTACGCAATAAACAAAACATAATAAATAAATAATAATCAATAAAACATAATCCTTAATAATAAATATTTTCCTTAAAATATAAAAAGTATTGTCTCTAGAGCACAATTACTAACAATCTCCCACTTGCACTAGAGCCAATTACCCAAGTATCCAATACTCATGGAACTAGTGTGACTTTCATGCTTCTGCTGCGACAAAGCCTTAGTCAGTGGGTCTGCAATATTATTATTAGTATGCACTTTACATATATGTATATATCCTTGATCATTAATCTCATTAATTAGGTGATATCTCCTAAGTACATGCCCAAACAGCCTCCTTGGCTGCTTCGCAAGCATCAATATACTCAGGTTCTATTGTAGAATCAACTATTGTCTCTGCTGTGAACCATTCCAGCATACAATATCTCAATAAAATTAGATAAAACACAAAGACAGACAGAAACATTAAATCATCGTTGTCTGTCTAGAAACCAGCATCACTAAAACCTCTTACAACTAGCTTCACATCTCCTCCATATAACAAGAATGAATCTTTAGTCCTCTTTAAGTACTTAAGAATATTCTTGACTGTCGTCCAGTGACCTTCACCTGGATTAGATCGGTATCTACTCATCATAGTTAAAGCATACGAGACATCAGGACAAGTACATATCATTGCATACATTATAAAACCAATTGCTGACGCATATGGAATTTTACTCATGCAGTCCCTATCATCCAATGATTTAGGACAAATTTTATTTTGAGATCACTATCCCATGAGATATTGGGACATATCCATTTTAGTCTCTTTGCATTTGAAATCGATGCAAAACTTTGTCAATGTATGTACTCTAAATTAGGCCGATCAATCACCTTGACCTATCTCTATAGATCTCGATCCCTAATATATATGTCACATCGCCTAAGTCTTTCATTGAGAAATTATTTCTCAACCAAGTCTTCACAGTCTGTAGAGAAGGAATGTCATTCCCTATTAGTAATATATCATCAACATATAATACTAGGAATGCCACATGGCTCCCACTAAACTTCTTGTAAACACAAGTTTCATCTTCATTCTGAATAAAGTCAAACTCTTTTTGACTGTTTAATGAAAACAAATGTTCCATCTCCTCGAGGCCTGCTTTAATCCATATATGAATCGACGCAATTTACATACATTTCCAGCATCCTTTAGATCAACAAAACCCTTAGGGTGTGTCATGTACACATCCATATCTTCTTCAAGGCTCTCATTTAAGAAAGCGGTTTTGACATCCATTTGCCAGATTTCATAGTCATAGTAAGCAGCTATAGCAAGCAAAATCCTGATGGACATGACCATAACAACTGTTGAAAAGGTCTCATCATAGTCAATACCATGAATTTTCTTGAAACCTTTTGCCACCAATCGTACCTTATAGGTCTGTACATTAGCATCCATGTCGGTTTTCTTCTTGAAAACCCACTTGCACCCTATAGGTTTTACCCCTTCAGGTGGATCAACCAAAGTCCATACTTGATTAGTATACATGGATTCCATCTCAGATTTAATGGCATCCAGCCTTCTTTTAGAATCTGGAGTGTTTATAGTATCTAGGTAGGTGAGAGGCTCATCTTCATCCACAAGTATCACATCACCATCTTGAGTCAAGAGAAATCCATATTATCTCTCGGGCTCATGGCAAATCCTACTAAACCTACGAACACCTGTGTTTCTTGAGCAGTATTATTTTTCTTATACATTCTACTCAGGTTCCTCCACTGGTTCAACGTTATCATGTGGGTCTCAAACTTCATATAGATATATTGTCCTCCCACTATCTCTTAGCAGTTCGAGCAACAAACACTTTGTTCTCGGAAGGATTATAGAAAGAATAACCCCTTGTTTCAGTTGGGTATTCCACAAAATTACATTTGTCTGATTTTGGTCCTAGCTTGTCAGAGATTAGACGTTTCACAAACGCTTCACATCCCCAAAATTTTATAAATGACATGCTGTGACGTTGCTCAGTCCATATCTCATAAGGAGTCTTTTGAACCAATTTAGTAGGAACACAGTTAAGTGTATGTGGAGTCGTTTCCAGGGTGCAACCCCAGAAACTAATTGGAAGATTCATTGACTCAACATTGATCGCACCATGTCCAACAAGGTGTGATCTCTCCTATCAAAAAAACTTTTCTTTGATATTTTCTACTTCATCTTTATAGTCTTTGAACTTTTCAAATGATTCGGATTAGTTCTTCAAAAGATACATATATCCGTATCTACTAAAATAATTAATAAATTTTATGAAGTTAATAAAATCTACCTTTTGTCATCGTACACATATGACCACATACATCACTATGTATAAGTCATACCCATTCAATGATCCCTTCACCATGTCCGGTAAAAGGAGCTTTAGTCATTTTACCAAATAAACCAAGATTTGTATCCTTTGGTATGATTCATAATCAAACTTATCCATGAATGCATCCTTATGTATTCTGGAAATGCGTTTCTCATTAATATGGCCTCAGCGACAGTGCCAAAGGTAATATTTGATTTGAGTCACTTTAGAACATATAAATTGTTAATTAGATGTGCAACATTATAAGGCTCATCATCAAAATAGAATAAATAACTATTGTTATAAAATTAAAAAGCCTTTCTTGTCCAAACAAGAAACTGAAATAATGTCTCTGCCAATTGCAAGCACGCTATAACAATTATTAAGTTCTAAATTTTCCTTATAGGCCAAAAATTAAGTAACGAGTTCCTCGAACCAGAGCAACTATCTTTACTCAAATTCCAACCCGATACCTTAAGCTTGACCCTTATTGATCATCATCTTCCGATCTTCCAATTAAGCATGACAGTTTAATTTCTAGTCTCCCAACTTTCCACAGAAGTGACAATCGTCTTCTTTATCAACACCTCATTCAGACTTTAGAGTCTGCTTTAGGGATTGGACTTTGGTTTGACAACGGAACTAGATCAAATCTTCTCCTTGCCTTTCTATTTTCCTTTCCCTTTTGCATTCCCTATGTTTACCATCAATATAGTAGTAGTTCATGCATTTATCATATTACTTTCAGCAGTTCTCAACATGCTTAGCAACTCAATGAGTGTTTTACCAATCTTATTCACTTTATTGTTCATAACAAAATAAGAATAATATTTGTCCAAAGATTGTAAGATCAAATCTAACTGTCTCCAAACCAATCTGGAAACCCAAAATATCAATGGTATTCATTATATCCTATAATCTTTAGAACATGTGGTGTAACCGGGTCTCACTCTCCCTACTTGTAAGTGTATAGTGCCCTTTCAAATATATCTTGTGCTCAATCGTTTCATAAGCATCTATATGCTTTTATTGCTTCTTAAGCTCAGCACATATATTTACGAGCATGAGACATGAAACATCAGTCGCAACATCAATTTGCTTCCAATAAGCACTATGATTTGCACATGTTACATTCTCAACTTTAAGAGCAGGGGAAGAGATTTGACTAATATCGTGGTGCCCGAGGACGATCCTCAAGCTCCTATGTCAGTCAAGGAAATATATTCTCGTCAACTTGTCCTTCTCAAGAACTGATCGCATAGAGAAGTTGTTTGTGTTTATCATTTGATATCTACAATATTAAAGTGCATAAAATAAACTAGATTGCAAATTTAATATTAATTATGTTTAAGTGATTATGGTATATCATCATATACCTCCCACTATTTTTATCAAACTAATAGCCCTTACTATTAATTTGGAAAGTATATCCCATAATTCTTTCTAGTGAGCCAAGATCCATATTTCGTCATGTGCTAAGTCAACCACTGGAAGTCCTTAGAAAATGATTATTTAGGTAGACAACAGTTGTCAATTATATCATATATAATTCTTGGATAGTTTGGTGAACAACGATTGATCTTATTTATCTAATAGACTTTTAACCAAACTCTATGCTTCTAAGTTCATAATAGTTGAATATAACCGTTTATTTTCACTTATTATGACGACTCAGTTAAGTTAGACACAATGATACAACGGTCGAATATAATCGTTTATATTCGTCGCATCTCACCATGATAGATAGGAGTCCCCTGCCACTGACAGTCCTTCCCCTTATCGATCTAGGATTCGATGAGTGTTCATTCATTGGAAAGCATCCGAGTAAAACTTAATATTTTGTTAAGGGGTTTTAGAAAATTTATAACGATCATGATCACATCATAAAGAGATCCTCAATTTTTCCTTGAACCAAATATTTCAAATCGACATCTTAAATTGTTCATTTCCCATGTAGATGGAGGATACCAACGGTCACACTTAAAACCCATCAGCCTTACGAATACGCATATCCGCTTTTGTCAGAAAATCCCAATTATAGATATCAAAAATCCATATTTAATTTCGTGTTTTAAAAATCCATATTTCATAAACACAAGAATCTCATGATCGTTTGTTAATTTTAAAATCTTGAATCGTTACACATTTTATCTTGTTTAAGCAAACATGACATGGGTGTCGTATCTAATACATACATGATTAAT
This sequence comes from Oenanthe sinensis, assembly GCA_028671895.1. Lineage (NCBI taxonomy): Eukaryota > Viridiplantae > Streptophyta > Magnoliopsida > Apiales > Apiaceae > Oenanthe > Oenanthe sinensis. Next base: position 159,971 of record JAPMAC010000225.1, on the reverse strand, counting down.
CAATATTAAGCATACATCTCAATTATATCTACGCATATATACCAATACATGCAATCATATACATATCAGTAATGTGCGTAAATTAAACGTGTTTGGTTATGGCCCCATCCTATATGATATTTCCAAACTAATGGAAATATCAAGGTCAATCTATGGTGGTTTTAAAAATACTATCTATTACATGTCTTCTTTCTTCATTGCTCCATCATCCCCTTTTGGATCGCCTCCTTGCTGGCAAGTCTTCATCGATAATTACATTGAATAATAAAATAAAACTATTCTAATGAAATTACAAGAAGAACTCGAGTTACATTCAAGATAATTAAATTACAATGAATAAACGACATGCAAGTCATATTTAGAAACCAAAACCATAAATCAAAACCACTATCCTATGGGTCTTTAGGCCATAACCATCTACCATGCTATCATATAACACATATAATATATCTCATATTATATAATCATATCATATAATCATATATAACAAATTTCGAAATTTCAGAAAATTAAAAACAGATTTCTGAAGACAATAAATCTCTATTTCGAGGCCCTTAACGACGTCAAACGCCTTACAGACCCGTCGGTGATAGCGTTGCTATCAGGTTTGTTCATTGGCCCGATTCCAGTCAGAAAACACACATCGGTTATGAAAATCGGATACAGCAGTCAGATTTCTCAAAATCTGACGGTGTTTCAGAAATCGTATCATATACAATTCTCATAACAAGAATAAGCATATATCATATATACATACACAGTGATACATACAATCATCATATGATTATACATCATATGAATATCATATATTCATAATATATACATACATATATTCAAAAAATTTAGAAAATTAAATAATTTTTAGAAAATGATAAATCACCGTTTTGGGGGCTGTAACGACATCTAATGGCTTACATACGCAAAGCTGACAAAGTCAGTATTGCTCAGTTACCCGATTCCAGTCAGAAAACAGATATCGTTTGCAAAAATCGGACATTGGACACAGATTTCAAAAAATCTACGGCAGCCGTTTCAGAATTCGTATCGAATACGATTCCCATAATAATTACAAACATGTATCATATACGTACATCAACACACATAATCATCATATGAATATCATATATTCATAATATATATAAACATATACATATTATATCAATATAAAATCATGATAGATCGCATACATGCTTATATATCAAAAACTGTTAATCACATAACCGAATTAAAACGTTTCGCAAGTAGCTCTGATGCCATTGAAGGGTTTCGTGACACAAACGCAACAGAATAAACGCGAAAAATAAATCAAAATAGCGAAACCCTCCGCAGGATCCATGCGAAAACAAAAGATTTAATTCGGAGATAAAGAATGAATACCTTTAGAAGCTTTAACAGTTCATTAATGGAAGATTAATGGAGGTCCAAAGCTTGTTTAATCACCACGTATCCCGCTCTCGCGATCTACGCTCTACGGTATCCACACGAACACTTTTCATGAAGGATTGATGTGTACTAGCACCTGAAAACTTCTTCTCTCTCTATCTTCCTCCTCTCTCAGAGCGGCTAGGATTTTTGTAAAATTTCTATTTTATTAAATCAGCCCATAAAGAGATTATATAGAGAGAGGAATAAGTTTTCTAATTATAATCCAATTATAATTAATACTAATCCAAAATTCTAAATTATTTAATTAAGTCTCACTTAATTAATAAATTATTAATTTTGGAATTAGTTTAAGTAATTCATTTATTCTATTTATATAATTAATTAAGTCATACTTAATTAATATCATAAATAAAATAAATTACTTATTTAATTTAAATTATTTCTCCTTCAAGCGTTCTTTGTGTGTGACCCTGTAGGTTATTATTACGTTGACAACAATTTTAATATCTAATTAAAATTGTAAACAATGAGCGGCATCTAGTAATACATCATTGCTACCCAAGTAATAATAATAAATCGGTGATTCGATTAAGCCTTTCATGAATAATGTTCCATGTAATATAATCCCTTTAATCTTGATATTATAGATTAAACTCAAGGCATGTCTCGTGACATCCTCTTCATAATTTAATCTTTATTTTCTTGATCGATGAGTAGACTATTAAAATCAAATCAACATTTGAGCACGGCCGTGCATTTTATAGTCTCACTCAAACAAGAGGCCAATAATATCACTCCTAAAATTAGGAGGATTAAATCCCATCTAGATCATTCATATTTCTCATACGATTCATAATATACCCAATGTCCACTTTTATCATCACCCGGTCAAAGGTAACTTTTAATGTAATCAAAGTATATTAATTCTCGTATAGAAATATAATGATTTCAGGTCTAAGGATCATTACACCATTATCACAATGAGAATTACTTATGACACTTACTTAACATGTAGAATCTCACAGCGGGTCATTCCAGTGCCATGCATTGAGACATGCACTTATGTTCTTGACTTTAGTATCCCCATACCTATGACCAATGAGATCTGGTCATCTGTCAAGAAACATACTAGTCTTTGTGCATTATTATTGTCCTTAAATAATAATACTCGACTAGGAAATTTTAGGAATAAGATACTATTCATATAATCTCATTTTTAAGTCACATACTTAAAGATATAGAATACATATCAAAATTCCAAGGACATTTATTATGCTTTCAATTTATTACGCAGTAAACAAAACATAATAAATAAATAATAATCAATAAAACATAATCCTTAATAATAAATATTTTCCTTAAAATATAAAAAGTATTGTCTCTAGAGCACAATTACTAACAGGTTCTACTAACGAAAACTTGTGCAAAAGATTTGCTAAGTTAATGCAGAGCAGGTATGAAATGAGCATGATGGGTGAGTTGTCATTTTTCCTTGGATTGCAAGTAAAGCAAAAGGAAGATGGGATTTTCTTTTGCCAATCAAAGTACGTAAGGGATCTTCTGAGAAAATACAGTCTAGAAGATTCTTCACCGGCAAAAACCTCAATGCCAACAGCTGTAAGGTTTCGTGACACAAACGCAGCGGAATAAACGCGAAAAATAAATTAAAATAGCGAAACCCTCCGCAGGATCCATGCGAAAACAAAATATTTAATTCGGAGATAAAGAATAAATACCTTTAGAAGCTTTAACAGTTCATTAATAGAAGATTAATGGAGGTTCAAAGCTTGTTTAATCACCACGTATTCCGCTCTCGCGATCTACGCTCTACGGTATCCACACGAACACTTTTCATGAAGGATTGATGTGTACTAGCACCCGAAAACTTCTTCTCTCTCTATCTTCCTCCTCTCTCAGAGCGGCTAGGGTTTTTGTAAAATCTCTCATTTTATTAAATCAGCCCATAAAGAAATTATATAGAGAGAGGAATAAGTTTTCTAATTATAATCCAATTATAATTAATACTAATCCAAAATTCTAAATTATTTAATTAAGTCTCACTTAATTAATTAATTATTAATTTTGGAATTAGTTTAAGTAATTCATTTATTCTATTTATATAATTAATTAAGTCATACTTAATTAATATCATAAATAAAATAAATTACTTATTTAATTTAAATTCATAATTTAAATTATTTCTCCTTCAAGCGTTCTTAGTGTGTGACCCTGTAGGTTATTATTATGTTGGCAACAATTTTAATATCTAATTAAAATTGTAAACAATGAGCGGCATCTAGTAATACATCATTGCTACCCAAGTAATTATAATAAATCGGTGATTCGATTAAGCCTTTCGTGAATAATGTTCCATGTAATATAATCCCTTTAATCTTGATATTATAGATTAAACTCAAGGCATGTCTCGTGTCATCCTCTTCATAATTTAATCTTTATTTTCTTGATCGATGAGTAGACTATTAAAATCAAATCAACATTTGAGCACGGCCGTGCATTTCATAGTCTCACTCAAACAAGAGGCCAATAATATCACTCCTAAAATTAGGAGGATTAAATCCCATCTAGATCATTCATATTTCTCATACGATTCATAATATACCCAATGTCCACTTTTATCATCACCCGGTCAAAGGTAACTTTTAATGTAATCAAAGTATATTAATTCTCGTATAGAAATATAATGATTTCAGGTCTAAGGATCATTACACCATTATCACAGTGAGAATTACTTATGACACTTACTTAACATGTAGAATCTCCCAGCGGGTCATTCCAGTGCCATGCATTGAGACATGCACTTATGTTCTTGACTTTAGTATCCCCATACCTATGACCAATGAGATCTGGTCATCTGTCAAGAAACATACTAGTCTTTGTGCATTATTATTGTCCTTAAATAATAATACTCGACTAGGGAATTTTAGGAATAAGATACTATTCATATAATCTCATTTTTAAGTCACATACTTAAAGATATAGAATACATATAAAAATTCCAAGGACATTTATTATGCTTTCAATTTATTACGCAGTAAACAAAACATAATAAATAAATAATAATCAATAAAACATAATCCTTAATAATAAATATTTTCCTTAAAATATAAAAAGTATTGTCTCTAGAGCTCAATTACTAACAGGTTCTACTAACGAAAACTTGTGCAAAAGATTTGCTAAGTTAATGCAGAGCAGGTATGAAATGAGCATGATGGGTGAGTTGTCATTTTTCCTTGGATTGCAAGTAAAGCAAAAGGAAGATGGGATTTTCTTTTGCCAATCAAAGTACGTAAGGGATCTTCTGAGAAAATACAGTCTAGAAGATTCTTCACCGGCAAAAACCTCAATGCCAACAGCTGTAAGGTTTCGTGACACAAACGCAGCGGAATAAACGCGAAAAATAAATTAAAATAGCGAAACCCTCCGCAGGATCCATGCGAAAACAAAATATTTAATTCGGAGATAAAGAATAAATACCTTTAGAAGCTTTAACAGTTCATTAATAGAAGATTAATGGAGGTTCAAAGCTTGTTTAATCACCACGTATTCCGCTCTCGCGATCTACGCTCTACGGTATCCACACGAACACTTTTCATGAAGGATTGATGTGTACTAGCACCCGAAAACTTCTTCTCTCTCTATCTTCCTCCTCTCTCAGAGCGGCTAGGGTTTTTGTAAAATCTCTCATTTTATTAAATCAGCCCATAAAGAAATTATATAGAGAGAGGAATAAGTTTTCTAATTATAATCCAATTATAATTAATACTAATCCAAAATTCTAAATTATTTAATTAAGTCTCACTTAATTAATTAATTATTAATTTTGGAATTAGTTTAAGTAATTCATTTATTCTATTTATATAATTAATTAAGTCATACTTAATTAATATCATAAATAAAATAAATTACTTATTTAATTTAAATTCATAATTTAAATTATTTCTCCTTCAAGCGTTCTTTGTGTGTGACCCTGTAGGTTATTATTACGTTGGCAATAATTTTAATATCTAATTAAAATTGTAAACAATGAGCGGCATCTAGTAATACATCATTGCTACCCAAGTAATAATAATAAATCGGTGATTCGATTAAGCCTTTCGTGAATAATGTTCCATGTAATATAATCCCTTTAATCTTGATATTATAGATTAAACTCAAGGCATGTCTCGTGTCATCCTCTTCATAATTTAATCTTTATTTTCTTGATCGATGAGTAGACTATTAAAATCAAATCAACATTTGAGCACGGCCGTGCATTTCATAGTCTCACTCAAACAAGAGGCCAATAATATTACTCCTAAAATTAGGAGGATTAAATCCCATCTAGATCATTCATATTTCTCATACGATTCATAATATACCCAATGTCCACTTTTATCATCACCCGGTCAAAGGTAACTTTTAATGTAATCAAAGTATATTAATTCTCGTATAGAAATATAATGATTTCAGGTCTAAGGATCATTACACCATTATCACAGTGAGAATTACTTATGACACTTACTTAACATGTAGAATCTCCCAGCGGGTCATTCCAGTGCCATGCATTGAGACATGCACTTATGTTCTTGACTTTAGTATCCCCATACCTATGACCAATGAGATCTGGTCATCTGTCAAGAAACATACTAGTCTTTGTGCATTATTATTGTCCTTAAATAATAATACTCGACTAGGGAATTTTAGGAATAAGATACTATTCATATAATCTCATTTTTAAGTCACATACTTAAAGATATAGAATACATATAAAAATTCCAAGGACATTTATTATGCTTTCAATTTATTACGCAGTAAACAAAACATAATAAATAAATAATAATCAATAAAACATAATCCTTAATAATAAATATTTTCCTTAAAATATAAAAAGTATTGTCTCTAGAGCTCAATTACTAACAGGTTCTACTAACGAAAACTTGTGCAAAAGATTTGCTAAGTTAATGCAGAGCAGGTATGAAATGAGCATGATGGGTGAGTTGTCATTTTTCCTTGGATTGCAAGTAAAGCAAAAGGAAGATGGGATTTTCTTTTGCCAATCAAAGTACGTAAGGGATCTTCTGAGAAAATACAGTCTAGAAGATTCTTCACCGGCAAAAACCTCAATGCCAACAGCTGTAAGGTTTCGTGACACAAACGCAGCGGAATAAACGCGAAAAATAAATTAAAATAGCGAAACCCTCCGCAGGATCCATGCGAAAACAAAATATTTAATTCGGAGATAAAGAATAAATACCTTTAGAAGCTTTAACAGTTCATTAATAGAAGATTAATGGAGGTTCAAAGCTTGTTTAATCACCACGTATTCCGCTCTCGCGATCTACGCTCTACGGTATCCACACGAACACTTTTCATGAAGGATTGATGTGTACTAGCACCCGAAAACTTCTTCTCTCTCTATCTTCCTCCTCTCTCAGAGCGGCTAGGGTTTTTGTAAAATCTCTCATTTTATTAAATCAGCCCATAAAGAAATTATATAGAGAGAGGAATAAGTTTTCTAATTATAATCCAATTATAATTAATACTAATCCAAAATTCTAAATTATTTAATTAAGTCTCACTTAATTAATTAATTATTAATTTTGGAATTAGTTTAAGTAATTCATTTATTCTATTTATATAATTAATTAAGTCATACTTAATTAATATCATAAATAAAATAAATTACTTATTTAATTTAAATTCATAATTTAAATTATTTCTCCTTCAAGCGTTCTTTGTGTGTGACCCTGTAGGTTATTATTACGTTGGCAACAATTTTAATATCTAATTAAAATTGTAAACAATGAGCGGCATCTAGTAATACATCATTGCTACCCAAGTAATAATAATAAATCGGTGATTCGATTAAGCCTTTCGTGAATAATGTTCCATGTAATATAATCCCTTTAATCTTGATATTATAGATTAAACTCAAGGCATGTCTCGTGTCATCCTCTTCATAATTTAATCTTTATTTTCTTGATCGATGAGTAGACTATTAAAATCAAATCAACATTTGAGCACGGCCGTGCATTTCATAGTCTCACTCAAACAAGAGGCCAATAATATTACTCCTAAAATTAGGAGGATTAAATCCCATCTAGATCATTCATATTTCTCATACGATTCATAATATACCCAATGTCCACTTTTATCATCACCCGGTCAAAGGTAACTTTTAATGTAATCAAAGTATATTAATTCTCGTATAGAAATATAATGATTTCAGGTCTAAGGATCATTACACCATTATCACAGTGAGAATTACTTATGACACTTACTTAACATGTAGAATCTCGCGGCGGGTCATTCCAGTGCCATGCATTGATACATGCACTTATGTTCTTGACTTTAGTATCCCCATACCTATGACCAATGAGATGTGGTCATCTGTCAAGAAACATACTAGTCTTTGTGCATTATTATTGTCCTTAAATAATAATACTCGACTAGGGAATTTTAGGAATAAGATATTATTCATATAATCTCATTTTTAAGTCACATACTTAAAGATATATAATACGTATCAAAATTCCAAGGACATTTATTATACTTTCAATTTATTACGCAGTAAATAAAACATAATAAATAAATAATAATCAATAAAACATAATCCTTAATAATAAATATTTTCGTTAAAATATAAAAAGTATTGTCTCTAGAGCACAATTACTAACAACAGCCACCAAGCTTGACAAAGATGAAACTGGTAAGAAAGTTGACATCACAAGCTATATAGGTATGATAGGCTCATTATTATATCTAACTGCTAGTAGAACCGATATAATGTTTGCAACATGCTTATGTGCAAGGTTTCAATTAGACCCAAGGGAATCTCATCTTATAGCCGTTAAACGAATTTTTAGATATCTGAAGGGTACACCAAATCTTGGAATTTGGTACCCTAAAGATACAGGTTTTGAACTAATAGGCTATACAGATTCAGATTATGCAGGGTGCAGGATGGACAGGAAAAGTACGTCTGGAAGCTGTTAGTTTCTAGAAAGTCGGTTGATCTCCTGGTATAGCAAGAAACAACACTCAGTGTCTACCTCAACAACCGAAGCAGAATACATTGCGGCAGGCAGCTGTTGTGCTCAGATCTTATGGATAAGGAATCAGCTAAATGACTATGGACTTGCGCTGAACAAAATTCCTATTTTCTGCGACAACACAAGTACTATAGCTATTTCCAACAATCCTGTACAACATTCGCGAACCAAGCACATTGGCATAGGGTATCACTTTATCCGAGAGCATGTCATGAATGGAACTGTGGTGTTGCATTTTGTACCCACAGAAGATCAACTAGCCGACATCTTCACGAAACCACTTGATGAATCCACTTTCTCAAAACTGGTTAGTGAACTAGGGATGTTAAATTATGGCTAAATTTTTTGTTGCTAGGAATTAATTTAAGCTCATAAATATTAAATATTAATATTTAAAGAATTAATGAGACTTGAATTAATAAAATCCTAGGGCTTATGAATTTTTAGAAAATTATCTTAAGATTAAATTAATATTCTTAAAATATAATTATTTCAATTATAGCATAAGTACTTATATTTATTATGTAAATTAATGTTTTTTTCTTTTTTCAAATTATTATTGTACATAAATATAAATGATTATGTTATTAATTAGTCAATTAATTTACTCAATAAATTAATTCAAACTTGAGTTAATTTAATTCCTAAATTAATCAGAATAATTATTAATATAAATATTTCTTTTATGTCTTTAATAATTTATTAGTATGTGAATTATTGTTATTTATCTCATAGTTTCTAAAGGAGAATTGTTTGTTAATATTTATTGTATATTTATTAATTTATCTAACATTCGAATAAGATTTTTATTATTTTATTTTGAATTTAGAAATAATTAATAATATAAGTAATTATTCTATCTTATTATTGCAATCAGCATGACTTATTCTTTTAATATCAGCATGACCTTTTATTTTAAATTTCGGCATAACTTTTTATTGTTAATAAAAGTCATACCGAGACTTCAATAGCATAAGTCATACTGTATATTATTCTATTTTATTATTTTATTTTCAGTTTTCTTTCTAATTAATAAACAAGTCATACCGACTTATTGATTAATAAGTCATACTGAGTCTTATGTTTCTAATTAAAGTATTGTTAACCTTGTTTTTTAAAGTCATACTAGCATATATCATCTATATACACACGATCATCTACATTTTCTTTGAAAATTGATCAATTTTCATCAAAACAACTGCTATCAGTTGCTGGGTTAGATTTTAACAAGCTTAAGCTTGCTTGTTACTGGAAAAATCGAACTATTCAGCTTAAACTCTGCCCGATTTTCATTAAAAATCAAGTAACTGTTCGTGTTTTTGGAAAAATCGAAGCTATTTGTGATTTTTACTGATTAAAGAACTGCTGTGTATTTGTTAACTGATTGGAATCGACTGGTTAGGTTAATAACAATTAGGGTTTTAATCTTTCTGTGTAATATTCGAATTTTGGACTTGTAATTTTTTATTATTTTACCGTTTTATTGGAAGTTGTAATTTAATAATTGTAATAGTAGAAATTAAAATGGCTGGCTATTGTGAAATCATCAAAACAAATTTTGTTGGATTTTTTAATCCGGTGAATTGTTCAGTCGAGAGGTTTCGACCATGGATCGTATTTATGAATAAACATTCACTAGTCAGAACTGCAATCTCTTTGGACGCCCCGTTGCAAGTGTTAGCGCTTAGGGCTTTGTACTCCACTGCTAGGAATAGGAGTACTGTAGACAGAGTTCAATTCTCTTTCACCATAGGAGAACGTGAATACATGGTGACTGAAGAGGATGTGAACTGGATCTTAGGCTTTCCAACTAACAATTTTGTGGATCCACCCACTGTACCAGAAATTCTAGAATTTTTATATACTATTCTATATCAGGGTGAGATCAATTTGGTAAGGTTGCCTAAAGCCAAGTTGGTAAGTGAGTGGGACTACTTCTTTGACACGCTAGCCAAAGTGTTTGCACCCACTACAAAGAATAACTTCAACACTATATCTTCTCTACTACAAATCATAGGGTTTTCTGTGGCTCACAACCGGAGGATAAATTTTGGAAAGTTGATTATAAAAGAGATAATCAAAAAGATGGGGAAGCCAGAAAGTAGGGAACATAATGTACAAGTCTACTATCTGAGGTTCCTGATGTTGTTCATGAATGACTTGTTACTGGATGAAGATAAAGCCTTATTTCAGAATAGTACTGTAGAAGAATCTTAAACTTCTCAGAATAACTTGTTTGCAAGGCTCCACAACAACCCCAAGTATGAAAATATGCAAGTAGTAAGGACAAATTATATGGTAGAGATATTAGATCAAATTGTTAATCCTGTGCAGGATCAAGAGCCAGAACAAGTGCCAATGCAAATAGATCATCCTGTGCAACTTCTACTTGAAGCTGCTCAGCATGTCGAACAAGAGGCACTGAATCAACAGGTAATATCTCAATCACTAACTTCTAATTTCCTACTAATAAATATATCTACTGCACTTTTAGAGTTATCTGTGGCGGACTATGATTGTTGTTTTACACTTCAGGACATTGGCCATGAACCTGAAATCACATAGGTTCAAACCCAGGATGAGGTAGAGCCCCAAATAGTTTCTCCTTCACCTACTTCTCTAAGTCATATTCGAAAAAGGAAGAAACTTGTTAGGAAAGTAAGAGGTATAAGTGTTTTTGAAAGTGAACTCGCAGCTCTGTCTCCACCATCTAAAAGATCGAGATCTGAACCTGAGACAACTGCAGACCCGGTCTTATCCTCTCAGTGGGATATGGATTTTGAAACGGCTATCCAAGATTCTCTAGATACACTCAATCAAACGGGTGATTCTATTCGCCGTACAGCCATGACATCCGATTCAGATTCAGATTCTCGCACTGCTAACTCTCACACTAGCAGGTCCTCCACTTGAAGAAACTCAATCACAAGAAAGCACAATGATTGTTGAACAAAATATTTTTGAAGAAAACTCGTCGGTTGCCATATTCATAGTGGATCAAGACATTTTGGATCAGTGCGACATCAGTTACCCTCAGAGGTACTAAGGGGCACCACAGATTCTCAAGAGCCATTCAATACATTATCTAAGGTGGTAAACCCCTGGATTTCTTTCATCCAGTTCTCATAAGAGGTCTCGAATCCACTGGTGGATTTGAGAGGCAACCACTCCATAGAGGGAGATGAGACTCCATTTACGGAGTAGCTATGTCAGTAGCGGAGCCACTTCAAGTTAAACTTGTTGAGGACGAGCCTTCACAGGCATCAGAAGAGCATTTCGACTCTTCAAAAGCTATTGTTTTGTATACAGGTACAACATCTGGATCTGGAAAGGAGCTAAACACTAATGTTGTGAGGCAAACACAGAGTGAAACACATGCACAGAGTAATAGTGAGTTAAACAAGAGTGCAAGTGAGATGAGTGCACACACACACAGTGAACTACTATCTAAAATGGAAGCTCTCCAGAAGGAAATACAGATTGTCCAAGCTGAGTTGGTAAAAGTTAAAGCACAAGTAGAAGAGAAGTCTACATCTGACTCTGTAACTCAACAACTGACAATGGTGCGCAAAGATGTTGATGATGTCAAATCCTCCATACTTCTAAAAATACAAGATATCCAGAATGTTTAATGTCTCATTGCTGAGGACATGAAAGAAGTGACAAAATTATATGAGAGAATTGATGAAGTTCAGAAAAGCTTGACCTTAACAATCATTGAAAATGAAAAGATATCAACGCAACGATTCAGTAAACTAGATGATGGAATGACTCATCTGAATGAGGGCATGAAGCAAGTCTATCTGACTATGCAAAAACTAATGACATCTTTTGAAGCCTCAAAATCTCAAGAGGATCCCTCAACTAAAGGGGAGAAAACAAAGGAGAAAGTAACTGTAGATGAAGGGGCTACTACTCAAGACAAAGGGAAAGCTAAGCTGTATTCTGAAGAACAATTTCAATTGTATGATCCAGAACCAGAAGAACAGTATTATGCTCAAGAGCAATTCATTGATGATAGTGCTCATGATGAATCAAACATTCTTGACTACTGCAGAGCTGAGGAAGAGACTGCATTTGATGAAGAATTTTTGTTTCAAAAAGAAAAAGAAGTTGATCCAGCCTATGAAGAGGCAATGAAGAAACTAAAAGAAGACATCAAGGTAAGTCATGCAAAGACCGAGAAGCTAAAAGCTCTAGTCATGGAAAGAAAAAAGGCTGAAAAAGAAGCAAGCCAAGAAAAGCAGAATCTCTGGGCCATTGCAGTCAGAGAAAATAAGAGAGATGTACAGCTCAAGATTGGAAATAAATGGGACACTGTAAGAGAAATAATGGACAAACAACAGAAGGGTCCATTTGAAGACAAGCGTCTGAAATAAATAATTGAGCGTCTAGAAAAGTCAAATGACAACATTGACAACTTCATGAAAGCTCTGAAAGAGGAAGTTGACTATATCACTATCTTAGTGGATCACATTCTTGAAGACTGGCAGATTTTAGTCTACACTCACAGGAATGGAACATTCAGAATTTCCTTAGAGTTTTTCAGGCAAAGAAGCTTATCAGTGATATGGACGTTATTGAACAAAGTAAAGAGAAGCTCAGAAGAAAATGAACTTCTCAGGGATAGACTTAGAGTCTTTGCAACAGCTGTTAGTCCTCAGATCTTATTTGATCCTCACGAGGTAAGATTCTTCTCAAACAAGTTGTATCAAACCATGCAGTTAAATGAGGAATCTTTAAAGGGCTACACAGTTAAGTATATTATTCAAGTTGAAAGGATGCTAAGGTCGAAAAGATTCAAATCCCAAGTTAAGATGGATGATGCACAAAAGATCAGAAACTATTGTCTATCAAAGAAAATTCCTTCGTACATCAGGCAAATGCCAAAGATAGACTCAACTTAACCATATGATGTAGAAGAAGAGATAGTAGATCCTGTTGAGGAGGAAGTGTTGTGGTAGTTAGTAAGAGCTGAACAAAGAAGGTTGTATGGAGAATCCACTACAACAGATCAATCAGTATATGAAGAAGTACCGAGGACACCAGTTCTTAAAGGTTCAATCCTAGAAGAAGGTGAAGTTGATACATCAGAAAACTGAAGACTTAGATAGATCAAAATAGAAAATTATGTAATATTTGTTCAGTGCTAGAGGAACATCTATCTTGTATTTATCTTTCATGTATAAATCTGGAAAATTATTAAATATAAAACCAGAACTTTTGTTTATTATTTACAGTCATTACATGTCGTACTACTTTCTTAGTTGTTAGTTGAGTTATCCTCTAGGAATTTGTGTGTTAAATGTTTAACAACAAATAGGGGGAGATTGAAAGGCATATGACTAGGCCTATTTGTAATTATTAGATGACAACTCAACTCTAGCTAATAAAGAGAAGTAATAATAAACACCAAACAGTAATCAAGACGAAGACGGTCAACTAATCACAAATGATCTAAGTATCAGAAGTATTTTCTAGGACTGCTACTCAAGACTGGAAGAAGTTCATTAATATGTTCAAGCGTCAGTGGAAAATAAAGAAGTAGCACTTCTAAAAGATACAAAAGATATAAAGGATTTTAAGTGATTACTACAGAATGATTCCAGAAGAAGATCAAAGACAGTGAAGAAGAAGAATGACAGAAGGCCTCAACTTAAAGTATTAATAAATGAAGAATATTTATTAGTATGACACAAATAAACCAGACAGTACATTTGTGTGTCAACTAAAATAAAAATATTATTTATTCTTCATTTAGTTCAAAGAGGTTTCAAGAACAGAAGACAAAGAAAAGACGGGAAGATTTCAAAACTGACTACAGATTAAACAGATCATTATAGTATTTGTAATTCTACAATCAAAGTAAGTTAATTATTTAATTTATTTAATTAAATTAATTCAAGTTGAATTTAATTTATTTTATAAATTATTTAATTAATTTAAGTAGAATTAATTTATTATAAAAGTAATGAATTAATATGACTTGTATATATATAATTCGAATGACTTAAATAAGTCATACCGAATGACTTATGAATAAGTCATACCGAATGACTTATTAATAAGTCATACCAAGATATATATATTTATCTATTTAAATAAGTCATACCGAGTGCTTAAAAATAAGTCATACCGAGTGCTTAAAAATAAGTCATACCGAAGCCTTATTCAGTTAAGTCATACCGAGTTTCTTTCTTTTAAAATAAGTCATTCTGATTTATTTTAATTAAAGAAAATTCGAATATGGCTTCGAATAAGTCATACCGAATTTATAAGTCTTACCCACTCTTTTTCTTAAATCATACAAGTGTTAAATTTGTTAAATTAAGTCATAATGATCAATGTCATACTAAGCATTTTCCAACCTCTATAAATATGAGGTCAGGGCTTTACTATTCAGTGTTAGAAAATTAGTTCAAATTCAGAAATTTGTCTGCATTGTAATATTTACAGATTTCTGTGCAAGTTTGAATATAATTGATTAAACTCGAACACTTCATGTTGAATTCGTTCTAGATTAATTTATCAGTTATTTGTTGGGTTCCGAGGCATAAAACGCAGTGGATTAAACGTAAATATAACAAAAATTCGGAACCCTAAATGCAGGATCATGTATAAGTTCGGACTGATTATTGTGAAACGGAATCATACCTTTTCTTGGTCTTGACTTCTACGAACTCAGCGGAGATCCTAGCTTTCACGACTTGTGTCTTCTTCTCGAAAACACCTCTATGGTATCCACACGAGCACCTTCAAGAACGTCTCACGATCTTGATTACGGAATGGATGTACTAGCCTCCTTTGATGATTTCGAATTTTGTTCTTTCTGCCTCCTTGCTAATGCTGCCTTTAGGGTTTTGTTTTTCAAAAAACGTTATCCCTGTTAACCCTATCATTATCTATTTATAATGCTGGTTAAGAGGCCCAATCAGCAACCCATAACAGCAAAGCCTAACCCATGTAGGTTTAGGATTAAATAATAAAAACCGAATTTCTATTATTTAATTAATAACTAAGTCATACTTAATTATTAAGGGCAGAATTCAAATTCGAATTATATTATTTCAATTAATTAAGTCTCACTTAATTAATATAATAAAATTCAAATAATCATCAATTAATTTAAATCTATAATTTAAATTAACTATTCCTTGAAGTGCTCTATGTGTGTGACCCTATAGGCTATTATTTAATTAGCAATAATTTTATTCTCCAATAAAATTATAAGGGTATCTAGTAATACATCATTGCTACCCAATTAAATAATAATTAAATCGTGATTCGATAAAACCTTTCGTGATTAATGTTTCCGTGTAATATAATCCCTTTAACCATATATATTATAGATTAAACTCGAGGCATGTATTTAGTCATCCTCTTCAACATTTAATCCGGGTTTACTTGATCCATGAGTAGACTATGAAAACAAATCATTATTTGAGCACGGCCATGCATTTTATAGTCTCACTCAATCAAGAGGCCAATAATATCTCTCCTAATTATAGGAGGGTTAAATCCTTTATCTATCATTCATATTTCTCATACGACTCATGATATACCCGATGTCCACTTTTATCATTACCCGGTTAAAAGTAACTTTTAATGTAGTCAAAGTATATTAATCCTCGTATAGAAATATAATGATCTCAAGTCAGAGGATCATTACACCATTATCACTGTGAGTCTTTCTTATGACTTTATTAAACATAAAGAATCTCACTGTGGGTCTGTCCAGTACCATGTACTCCTGCATGTACCTATGTGTTGACTTTAGTATCCCCATACTTATAACCAATGAGATGTGGTTATCAGTCAAACAACATACTAGTCTATTTATGTATTATTATTGTCTTATAATAATAATACTCGACTAGGGACATTTAAGAATATGATCTATTATATAATCTCAAGTTCAAGTCATGTACTAAACTATACAATGTGTATCATGATTCTAAGGACATTTATTATGCTAACAAATATATCACAGTATTTAAAGTCATAATAAATACGTTTATTGAATAATCAAATGACATAAAGGTCTATTAAAAGAAACATTGTATTGCCTCTAGGGCACCTACACTAACATTATTAACTCTAATCATCAGATAAATTTTGTAATACTTTTCAAGTTAAAATTATATCTTGTACTTGAACAGTATTTTATTAAAATTTATATTTCGTGGTTATTTAAAATAATATTTTTAAATCCTAAATATCGCGACGATTTATAGATATTGTATTCAAACCCCCCTTCTACAATATCAGGGACCAACAGTATTCTTAGGTTTCAAAAAGTAAAAGTAACAGTAGTGATTGAAATGACTTTAATCCAACGGTTGATTAACATGATTTTTTTGAATTAATATAAATTTTAAAATTCACGAATTATATAAAATAAAATAATGTTTAATTTTTTAAAATGAATAAATAAAATATATATTACTCATGAATCATATACTCCAAATTATATATATATATATATATATATATATATATATATATATATATATATATATTGTTACTTCATCAATAAATTATCTTTGTAATACCTTATATAAATACTGAGAATCAAATTATTTAAATATAATATTTATGTCATCATATGATATTGTTTTATTAATAGGTTACAATAATATTTTAAAGAGGAATATTTGGAATATATGTACAACATTTATATATTATAATTAAATAAATATAATGAATAGAAAATTTATATATTATTTGTTGTAAACATCAATGTACACTGTTTATACATTATTAGGTAAACATATATTAAGGATCGAAACTCTATATATTATTGGGTGTCAACATCTACTCTATATATACAACCTTTATATAATATACAATAAACAAATATCAATGTATATGTACGACACTCTTATATTAGGTAAACATATATTAAGAATGGAAAATCAATATATTATTTCATATCAACATCTATTGTAACAATACAACATATATAGGTTATAATGTAAATGAATATTAAGAATAGAAATCTATATATTATTTGGTGACATATATAGTAACAACATAACATTTATATATTATAATATAAAAAGATATAAAGAATCGAAAATTTGTATATTGTTTGGTCAAAAGAATGAGTATGCGTTATAGGTTACGAATTATGATGTAGACTATGACTTTGTGATAAATTTATAGTTATCTTATTATTAAATTAAAATTAATTTTTTCGATGATCCAATCAAAAAGATTTTAATATCAATTTGTATTAGTGATGTATAATAATAATAATATATTTTAAATTTGTATTGTATTTTTTTTTAATGAAACTAGTCAAAATAATCAATAAACATTTTTCTCTTATAGTAAAAAGGTGTTTTTTGTCATTTAGTATCAAATAGACAACGGTTTTTAAGGAAATTGTGTTGTACGAGTAAAAAAAGCACATTAGTTTATAGTGTAAGACCATTATTATATTAAAAAAATAGAACAATGATGTTAAAAATAAAAACTTGTGTATTAAGATACGAGATCACTGTTTCTGACAAAAAAACTGTTATGCTATTCAAACAATGGTTAAACAACTAAAACCCTCATAATAAATAGTATATTACAATGATGTGACATGTAGTTAAACCGTTGTATGTATCATATAACAAATTTTGGATCGAAATACGTTGTACAAATGAAAGTAATACAAGGTTTTCGGAATACAAAACCTTTGTCTGATTTATATTTTCTTTAAAAATTCATATAGAATATTAATAACAATAAAACATTCATATCTTTGTCTGAACACATTCATATCTCTTTGTCTAAACCTATTTTGTCTT
This sequence comes from Oenanthe sinensis, assembly GCA_028671895.1. Taxonomy (NCBI): domain Eukaryota; kingdom Viridiplantae; phylum Streptophyta; class Magnoliopsida; order Apiales; family Apiaceae; genus Oenanthe; species Oenanthe sinensis. Next base: position 141,733 of record JAPMAC010000225.1, on the reverse strand, counting down.
CAAAATCCCCTCCCCCACTGCCTCCATCATTTCTTCCCCCCAAAAGTTTTCGATTTCCACTCTTCCCCCATAGTTGACTCTTCATCCTTGCTTCATCTAAACTCTTTGAAAACACCATGGCATCTCTGCTCCTCTGAAGACCATCTCATCCATAAAAGTCATCTCAGCTCCTTTCCAGAGATCTTAGTTTTTTGGATATAGTTGGGGTATAACAACACTAGAGCCATCTCATCTCATCTCAAAAGTTCAATTCAGGTTTTTTTTGTGACCTTTATTTAGATTTTGAAATTAGGGTTAACACTAAGATTTTGGGATTCTTTATCTCTTTTATTTTTTCCTTTGTTGCCTCTTTTTTATAATTTATTTGAGAATTGGATTTGGGTTTTGTTGTGAGAATCAGATTATTTTTTTTGCTCTATTAGTAATAATTTGTAACATTTTGATAATTTTGATTTCTTGCCTTTGTTGCCTCAGTACTAGGAAACATGGGCATGTATTTAATGTAAAATGCAGACTACCTAGAGTGCACTTGTAATTTAGTCTAAAAATGCACTTCTCAGTGGTTAGTATGTATCCTGTAAAATGTAATGTTTAACAAGTTTAAATCATGAATAAGTAAGTCTTATGTGCAATTTCATTTAACTGATAAAATCATGAATAAGTATTAAATATTTTGTATTTTTAAAAGATAGATAGGTCTTGGTTGAGGGCTGACAGAAGATCAAGAGAGTTCCAAAGAGGAGTAGAAGAATTATTGATGTTGGCATTTGAGAATAGATATGATGAAAAAAAAAATCAATTGTCTATGTTTAAAATATGAACATAGTAAATCATGGAAAGTTTGAATAATGAGGGACCATCATTTTCAAAAAGGTATCGATTAGACCTATAAGTGCTGGATTTGGAATGGAGAGTTAAATATAGAAGAAAGTCAGTTTGTTGCTGAGGAGACGTGCAGTTCACAATCTGTAGATCAAATCCCGATGAAAAAAGAGAATGATGGTGATAATGATGTTTACCTAGATTCCTCAGATTTCTTTAACCATGTTCAATCTGAACATGAACCTCTTTATCCAGGATGTGAAGCATTTTCAAAGATGTAAGCTTTGGTAAAGTTATATAACTTGAAAGTAATATATCAAATATCTAATTGTTGTTTTTCTAAAGTTTTACTTTTGGTTGGGTCTTTACTTCTGAAAGGAAACTCTTTTCCTTCTTCATTCAGTGAAGCTAAGAAATGCTTGTGTGCTTTAGGAATGATATATGAGAAAATACATGTTTGTCCAAATGACTGTCTAATATACCGCAGAGAGAGGGCTGAAGATGAGACCAGTTGTCGCATTTGTTAAGCTTCTAGATGGAAGTTAAACAAAAAAGGAGATGAAATGGAAGGGATTTCCGTCAAGGTTCTATGGTATTTTCCATTAATACCATGTTTGGGGAATTTATTCAGTTCACCTCAAACAGCCAAGGACCTGATTTAGCATGACACAGAGAGAATGAAAGATAATCAAATGAGACATCTGACAGATTCGCAAACATGGAAGGAAGTCGACATGAAGTGGCCAGAGTTTTCTTCAAATTCTAGAAACCTGTAATTAGCTTTATCCTCTAATGGATTTAATCATTTCCATAGCGCAAATATTGATTACTCATGTTGGCCAGTTTTGCTGTCAATTTACAATCTTCCATTGTGGCTTTGTATGAAGAGGAAGTATATTATGCTATGTTTATTGATATTTGGACCTATACAGCCCGACAATGATATCGATGTGTTCCTTCAACCACTAATAGAAGATCTAAAAAAGTTATGGCATGGAAAACAGGTGTAAAACGCATACAAGAAGGAGTACTTTTTGCTAAGAGCTATTTTGTTATGGACAATTAGTGATTATCCTACCTATGGTAACTTGTGGGGCAATATTATCAAAGGGTATAATAGGTGTCTTATCTGTGTTGATAAAGTAAAATCTACGAGACTAGCTAATTATCGAAAGACGGTGGTCATGAGGCATAGCAGGTGGTTACCCCGTAACCATCCATATCGTAGGTAGAAGCAAGATTTTGATAACACCGTAGAAAAAAAATTGCTCTAATACCGTTAATGGGAGAGGAGGTGTTGGAAAGAGTACAACATTTAAAGGGCCATGTCTTTGGCAAGACATAACGCCAATCTCGATTGAAGAAAGGAGATGATCGACCTATTTGGAAGAAGGTTTCAATATTCTTTGAACTTGAGTATTGGAAGTTTTTACCGGTCAGGCATGTTCTCGATGTTATGCACAATGAGAAAAATATGAAGGGCTTCGAGGCACAAACGCAGTGGAAAAATGCAAAAAAAAAATACAAAACATAATATAAATCGAAACACTCTACAGGATCCATGCGAAAATAAAAGATTTAATTCGGAGATTAAGAACAAATACCTTAAAAAGCCTTAACAGTTCATCAATGGAAGATTAATGAAGGTCCAAAGATTGTTTAATCACCATGTATCCCGCTCACGCGATCTACGCTATACGGTATCCACACGACCACTTTTCATGAAGGATTGATGTGTACTAACACCCGAAAACTGTTTCTCGCTCTTTATCTTCTTCTTTTCTCAAAAGGGCTAGGGTTTTCGAAAAATATGTGTAAATAATTAAATCAGCCCATAAAGAGATTATATAGAGAGAGGAATAAGTTTTCTAATCATAATCTAATTATAATTAATACTAATCCAATATTCTAAATTATTTAATGAAGTCTCACTTAATTAAATAATTACTAATTTTGGAATTAGTTTAAGTAATTCATTATTCTATTTATATAATTAATTAAATCATATTTAATTAATATCATAATAAAATAAATTACTTATATAATTTAAATTATTTCTCCTTCAAGCATTCTTTGTGTGTGACCCTGCAGGTTATTATTACATTGGCAACAATTTTAATATCTAATTAAAATTGTAAACAATGAGCGGCATCTAGTAATACATCATTGCTACCCAAGTAATAATAATAAAATCAGTGATTTGATTAAACCTTTCGTGAATAACGTTCCATGCAATATAATCCCTTTAACCTTATATTATAGATCAAACTCGAGGCATGTATCGTGTCATCCTCTTCAACGTTTAATCTGGGTTTCCTTGATCAATGAGTAGACTATTAAACAAATCAACATTTGAGCACGACCATGTATTTTATAGTCTTACTCAATCAGGAGCCCAATAATATCACTCATAAATAGGAAGGTTAAATCATTTATCTATCATTCATATTTCTCATACGATTGATAGTATACCCAATGTCCACTTTTATCATCACCCGGTTAAATGTAACTTTTAGTGTAATCAAAGTATATTAATTCTCGTATAGAAATATAATGATTTCTAGTCAGAGGATCATTACATCATTATCACAGTGAGAATTTCTTATGACACTTATTAACATGTAGAATCTCACGGCGGGTCATTCTAGTGTCATTCATTGAGACATGCACTTATGTTCTTGACTTTAATATCACCATACATATGACCAATGAGATGTGGTCATCTGTCAATAAACATACTAGTCTTATTGCATTATTATTGTCCTTATATAATAATACTTGACTAGGGAATTTTATGAATAAGATACTATTCATATAATCTCATTTTTAAGTCACATACTTAAAGATATATAATACGTATCAAAATTCCAAGGACATTTATTATGATTTTAATTTGTTATGCAGTAAATAAAATATAATCAATAAAACATAATCCTTAATAATAATATAATTTCTTTAAAATATAAAAGTAACTGTCTCTAGGACAAAATTACTAACAAAATATATGTGAAGTTTTACTTAGTACCTTGCTTAATATACCTAAGAAGACAAAACACAAGGAATAAGAACAGAGTTGAGGCCAAAAACTCCCAGAAAAAAGGAAAAGTTACCGTTGCCATATTGGAATTTAACTTATAATAGAGAAAAACTTGTTTGTTCATCCTTTCTTGGTATAAAGTTTCCTGTTGGATTTTGTTCTAACAATAGGAGTCTAGTTTCAATGGAAAGTCTTCGACTTACTGGAATGAAATTTGATGACTTCCATACGATTTTGCATCACTTGCTCCCAATTTCAATTCGATCATCACTACAAAAATAGGTCAAGAACACTGTTATTAGGTTTTGACTCTTCTTCAGGGCAATTTGTAGCAAAGTTATTGAGGACATTAAATTATAGAAAATGCTACCCTAATTGGTAGAAACTTTAGGCCATCTTAAAAAATACTTTTCCCTTCCTTGTTTAATTTAATGTTTCATATCTCGATCCATCTTGTACGAGAAGTTGAGCTTTGCGGACCAATTATTCTTTGGTGGATGTATCCTTTTGAGATATACATGAAGACATGAAGACATTCAAGGGATATATAAGGAATCAGGATCATGTAGCAGGTTGCATTGTCGAGGCCTATATTGCAGAAGAGGTTGTTGAGTGTTTGGTAAATCATGAAGAATCGACTATTGGATTACCGTAAAATGGTAGGCATACGAAGGAATCCATTTATAGGTCTGGTGCAACGATGATAACTCTGAGAACCACTGATTTGCACGTAGCACATTTATGTGTTTTGCAAAATACTAATATTGTTAGGCCATATTTTAAGTAAGTCATGAAATTATTTTTATTATGTCTACTGTTGTTAAGCCATACTACTATTTATATTTTATGGCATACCATTACTTATATTGTCTTTTAATTACATTTAGTGAACACATGTCATTTTTTATGACTAATTTTCCAGAACATGAAAATGAAGAAATGTAGCTAAGGAACAAGCAAAATGACACATTTTCAAAATAGTTTAAAGAAAAGGTATTATGTTCATTTAATTATAGTCTTATTCATTTTTTACAACTGCTTAGCTAAAATGAGTCATTTTACACCTTATATATTTTTTTAAAGATTGCTTTAAATTTGCATGATGAAAAAGAGGTAGCATAGGAGATACGATGGATTGTAGATAGGCCCAATAAGGATGTTCCTACATTCAGCGACTATAGAATGAATGAGGTTTCTTTTAATACTAAGGATCATGATAATACACGTCAAATTCAATGCAGTGGTGTGTGTAGAAGCTAATAGAATGGTTGTGCAGGGTAAGGAAAAAAATATTGAGCATACTTAACAAATATTTCACGGGGTTATAACAAGTATATGGGAGTTGGACTATAACAATTTCTGGGTTCTTGTTTTTCATTGTAAGTGGGTAGATATTAACAAAGGAATTAAGGTAGATGACATGGGATATACATTGGTTAATTTAAATAGGTTAGGATTTTGGAATGATATATTTATATTAGCAAAACATGTTAAATAGGTTTGTTACATCGATGATCCCCTTGATAAATGGTGGTCAGTGGTGTTAAAATTACCCGAGAGAAAGTAATATGAAGACAATGATGAGGAAAATGAGGGATTCGTTTGAATAGAACTTGAGAATGACTGTTTTTTGTCCAATTTACCGGATGTTGTCACGAGGACATGTCTAGTTACATGTGAGATGTATATGAATTAATTCAACTCTTATGATGTGAATTGATTTGTGCTAATTTGAATTTCATAAATTACGTAACACATGATAAATTGGTTTGGTTTTCATCTTATGATTCTTGATAGTTGGTATGATAATTGATGATTTTTCTATTTTCCTTGATGGTTCGTTGCTTGATCTTATTCACTTTGATTAAGGTATTGCTAGAGTTGCTAGAGTTTTCTAGCGGGGTTACCTTCTTTATGTTAATTTTCATTGTACATTAGAACACATATTTGAAATTTTAACAAACAACGTGACAAAACACTTATATGTCAGGTGGCATTCGAACAACACTATATCTTTATCGTTGTTTGAAGTGTTCTTAAATAAACTAGAGAAAAAACAATTTTGTCTCATTTTAACAATGGTTAAAATCAAATTCACCTATACGAGAGTGAAGAAAAAAGCCAACAAGAAACTTCTCGCTTTTGATATTCCACGATTCTGCTTACAGTATTGTCTGACATTTATTCAAACAATAGTTTTATAAACCATTATGTAAATCAATTAATTTGCACAACACCACAGTCAAAATGCCTTGCTGATTTAATTTTCTAGACAATGGTACTAAACTGTTGTGACAATGTCAGATTAGAAAATACTTTTTCGAGAAAGAAAATAAAGCTTTATATATTAGTTCTAGGCAACACTATTTCGCCCGAACGTTGTCTGATGAGTTTTGTCTAATTCAGTTTTTCTTGTAGCGAGAGTAAGAGAAATTGATTTATTTCTGAAAATATAAATAGCAAGTCATCTCATTCCAGTCATTCTTCACATGCAATTTTTATTATCTCTCTCTCTTTCTCTCTCTTTCTTTGCAACTTTGTGCTCAAGAACCCTAACTCCTGTCCTTATTACTTCTTGTTCTGTAATATCTTTTTTACTAGATTTTCTTAACTCTAATTTCTCAAGTATCAATGCTAATAACTGTGATAACCACTACTACAAAATTGACTTGTTACGTCTATTAAATAAGGCATATACGTCGGTTAATGGCGAAGTATAGAGGGGAGATGTATATAGTATGTAGGTCTTTTACGTCGGTTATATGAACGACGTATAAAGTATGTATATACATCAATTAATAGCCAATGTAAATAACTAAAAATATGACGTATATGAATATATAAAAGCCGACGTATAACACTAAAGAACTAACATATATATACTATATTTTATACGTCACCCTCAATTTTAGGAGGAACCGACGTATATTGTCAATTTCTTTTGTTATTTTCATGTATTATATTCACAAAAACTGGATAACTTTGTACAATCAATATTTAAACTTGCATTAACTAAATTTATACAACAAAAATTTTATTCCAAGGACAACATAATCATAGATTAACTACCATATTTATTATTACACAATTGAAATTATATATCCATAATGGTTATAAATATTTCTTCAACATCTCAACCACATCCATCCATATATGCTAACATATCATTATAATTGATAAAACTGCTTCAAGCGATCAAACAATAGTCCTCACTTTGGAAAAATAGAAATTTTGAGTATACAAGGTACAAATAACCACGAGATATCCAAAAACTGTTGGGTTCTGAGGCATAAAACGCAGCGGATTAAACGTAAATATAACAAAATTCGGAACCCTAAACGCATGATCATGTATAAGCCTAGACTGATTATTGTGAAACGGAATCATACCTTTGTTTGGTCTTGGTTTACTCGAACTCAACGGAGATCCTAGCTTTCACGACTTGTGTCTTCCTCTCTAAAACACCTCTATGGTATCCACACGAGCACCTTCAAGAACGTCCCAAGATCTTGATTACGGAATGGATTGTACTAGCTCCTTTGATGATTTCGAATTTGTTTCTGCCTTTGCTGTGCTTGCTGCTGCCTCTAGGGATTTTGTTTCTCAAAACGTAATCCTTCTTAACCCTATCATTATCTATTTATAATGCTGGTTAAGAGGCCCAATCAGCAAAACCTAACCCATGTAGGTTTAGAATAAATAATAAAACCGAATTTCTATTATTTAATTAATAACTAAGTCATACTTAATTATTAAGGGCAGAATTCAAATTCGAATTTTATTATTTCAATTAATTAAGTCTCACTTAATTAATATAATAAAATTCAAATAATCATCAATTAATTTAAATCTATAATTTAAATTAACTATTCCTTTAAGTGCTCTATGTGTGTGATCCTATGGGCTATTATTTAATTAGCAATAATTTTATTCTCCAATAAAATTATAAACAATGAGCGGTATCTAGTAATACATCATTGCTACCCAATTAAATAATAATTAAATCGTGATTCGATAAAACCTTTCTTGATTAATGTTTCCGTGTAATATAATCCCTTTAACCATATATATTATAGATTAAATTTGAGGCATGTATTTAGTCATCCTCTACAACATTTAATCCGGGTTTACTTGATCCATGAGTAGACTATTAAAACAAATCATTATTTGAGCACGGCCATACATTTTATAGTCTCACTCAATCAAGAGGCCAATAATATCTCTCCTAATTATAGGAGGGTTAAATCCTTTATCTATCATTCATATTTCTCATACGACTCATGATATACCCGATGTCCACTTTTATCATCACCCGGTCAAAGGTAACTTTTAATGTAGTCAAAATATATTAATCCTCGTATAGAAATATAATGATCTCAAGTCAAAGGATCATTACACCATTATCCCTGTGAGTCTTTCTTATGACTTTATTAAACATGAAGAATCTCACTATGGTTCTGTCCAGTATCATGTACTCCTACATGTACCTCTGTATTGACTTTAGTATCCCCATACTTATAACCAATGAGATGTGGTTATCAGTCAAACAACATACTAGTCTGTTTATGTATTATTATTGTCCTATAATAATAATACTCGACTAGGGACATTTAAGAATATGATTTATTATATAATCTCTAGTTCAAGTCATGTACTAAACTATACAATGTGTATCATGATTCTAAGGACATTTATTATGCTAACAAATATATCGCAGTATTTAAAGTCATAATAAATATGTTTATTGAATAATCAAATGACATAAAGGTCTATTAAAAGAAACATTGTATTGCCTCTAGGGCACCTACACTAACAATCTCCCACTTGCACTAGAGCCAATCTCCCATGTATCTAATACCCATGGAACTAGTGTGACCATCGTGCTTCGTCTGCGACAAGCCTTTGGTCAGTGGGTCTGCAATGTTATCATTTGTGTGCACTTTACATGTGTGTATATCACCCCTTTCATTAATCTCTCGAATGAGGTGATATCTCCTAAGTATATGTTTGGTTCGGGAGTGAGCTCTAGGTTCTTTAGCCTGTGCAATGGCTCGATTATTATCGCAGTATAGATCAATGGGATCTGCGATCGATGGAACCACTCCCAAATCAGTAATGAATTTTCGAATCCAAACAGCTTCCTTAGCCGCTTCACAAGCTGCAATGTACTCAGCCTCCATTGTAGAATCAGCTACTGTTTCTTGCTTTGAACTCTTCCAACTTACAGCACCTCCGTTTAGACAAAACACAAAACCAGACTGTGATACAGTATCATCCCTGTCTGTTTGGAAACTTGCATCGGTGTAACCCTTTACAACCAGTTTCTCCTCTCCTCCATACACCAAGAATGAATCTTTAGTCCTTTTCAAGTACTTTAGAATATTCTTGACAGCCGTCCAGTGACCTTCACCTGGATTAGATTGGTATCTGCTCGTCATGCTTAAAGCATACCAAACATCTGGGCGAGTACATACCATTGCATGCATGATGGATCCAATTCCTGAGGCATATGGAACCTTACTCATGTGGTCCTTCTCATCCAATGATTTCGGACACTGATCTTTAGAGATCGTTATCCCTTGAGACACGGGGACATATCCCCTTTTTGCATTTTGCATACCAAAATGATGCAAAACCTTATCGATGTATGTACTTTGACTTAGACCGATCATCCTTCTAGATCTATCCCTATAGATCCTCATTCCTAGAATGTGGGATGCTTCACCTAAGTCTTTCATTGAGAAGTTGCTCCCTAACTAAATCTTAACAGCCTTGAGAGAAGGTATGTCATTCCCCATTAGTAGTATGTCATCAACATACAGTACTATGAATGCCACATGGCTCCCACTAACCTTCTTGTAAACACAAGGTTCATCTTCGTTTTGAACAAAGCCATACTCTTTGACTGTTTCATCAAAACGGATGTTCCATCTCCTAGAGGCTTGCTTCAATCCATAAATGGATCGACGTAATTTACATACCTTGTTAACATTCCTTGGATCGACAAAACCTTCAGGTTGTGTCATGTACACATCCACATCCTCTTCAAGGCTTCCATTAAGGAAGGCTATTTTGACATCCATTTGCCATATTTCATAATCATGGAATACTGCAATGGAAATGCAGAGAAGTAGGACATTGGCCAAAGGAGAAATGGACCTACGAGTTGCCAATGGAGCAAGAGTTGTTGCTTTAGCTGTAGGAACATATTATTTATCTTTGCCCTCTGGGCTAGTTTTAGAACTGGAAAATTGTTATTACGTGCCTGCGATTCGCAGAAACATTATTTCTGTTTCTTGTTTGGACAAGAAAGGTTTTTCGTTTACAATAAAGAACAACAGTTGCTCTTTTGCTTTGAATGGTTTAACCTATGGTGTTGCGCATTTGTTTAATGGTTTATATGTTCTTGACTTAGATAATCCTGTCTGTAATATAGAAAATAAACGACTTAAAGTTAATGACTCAAATCAAACATACCTCTGGCATTGTCGTCTAGGCCATATAAATGAGAAACGCATATCCAAATTACATAAGGATGGATATTTGGATAAGTTTGATTTTGAATCATACCAAGAATGCGAATCTTGTTTGCTTGGTAAAATGACTAAAGCCCCTTTCACTGGTAAGGGTCAAAGGGCCACTGAATGTCTGGAGCTAATACATAGTGATGTATGCGGCCCAATGCGTGTGATGGCTAGAGGAGGCTACTACTACTTCATAACATTTACTGATGATTTCAGTAGATATGGATATGTATATCTTATGAAGAATAAATCCGATTCTTTTCAAAAGTTCAAAGAATACAAGGCTGAAGTAGAGAAGCAAATTGGCGGAGGCACAAGTATTAAAATCTTACGATCTGATCGTGGAGGAGAATACTTGAGCACAGAATTTAAAGATTATTTAAAGGAGTGTGGTATTGTATCACAATTCACTCCGCCAGGTACACCTCAATGGAATGGAGTTTCAGAGAGGAGAAATCGCACCTTGTTGGACATGGTGCGATCGATGATGAGTCATGCAGATCTTCCAATTAGTTTCTGGGGTTATGCTCTAGAAACAGCAGCTTTCACACTTAACCGTGTTCCTACTAAAAAGGTTCAAAAGACTCCATATGAGATATGGGAGAAGAAACGGTCAGGCATGAGCTTTATGAAAGTTTGGGGATGCAAGACGTTTGTGAAGCGTCAAGTATCTGACAAGCTTGGACCTAAATCTGAAGAGTGCAATTTTGTGGGATACCCTAAGGAAACAAAGGCGTACTATTTCTATAGTCCTTCTGAGCAGAAAGTGTTCATTGCTCGAGATGCTATTTTCATGGAAAGAGATTTTATTTCCAAAAGAAATAGTGGGAGAACTATAGACCTCGATGAAGATCGAGAACCACAAAATAGTATTGAACCTGAAGTGGAACAAGAGCAGGATAATGATAATGCTCAACAAACACAGGTTGTTCATAGAACTGGTAGAATTCGCCATGAGCTAGAGAGATATGGATTTCTCTTGACTCAAAGTGGTGATTTGATGCTCATAGACGAAGATGAGCCTCTCACATACCAATATGCTATGAACAGTCCAGACTCTAAGAGATGGCTAGAAGCCATGAAATCCGAGATGGATTCCATGTACGAAAACCGAGTATGGACTATGGTTGATCCACCTGAAGGGGTAAAACCCATAGGGTGCAAATGGGTTTTCAAGAAGAAAACTGACATGGATGGAAATGTTCAGACCTAGAAAGCAAGCCTGGTTGCAAAATGTTTCAGACAAATTCATGGTATTGACTATGATGAGACTTTCTCACCAGTGGCTATGGTCAAGTCCATAAGGATTTTGCTTGCTATTGCAGCATTCCATGATTATGAAATCTGGCAAATGGATGTCAAAACAGCCTTCCTTAACGGAATCCTTGAAGAGGATGTGGATGTGTACATGACACAACCTGAAGGTTTTGTCGATCCAAGGAATGTTAGCAAGGTATGTAAATTACGTCGATCCATTTATGGATTGAAGCAAGCCTCTAGGAGATGGAACATCCGTTTTGATGAAACAGTCAAAGAGTATGACTTTGTTCAAAATGAAGATGAACCTTGTGTTTACAAGAAGGTTAGTGGGAGCCATGTGGCATTCATAGTACTATATGTTGATGACATACTACTAATGGGGAATGACATACCTTCTCTCAAGGCTGTTAAGATTTAGTTAGGGAGCAACTTCTCTATGAAAGACTTAGGAGAAGCATCCTACATTCTAGGAATGAGGATCTATAAGGATAGATTTAGAAGGATGATCGGTCTAAGTCAGAGTACATACATTGATAAGGTTTTGCATCGTTTTGGTATGCAAAATGCAAAAATGGGATATGTCCCCGTGTCTCAAGGGATAACGATCTCTAAAGATCAGTGTCCGAAATCATTGGATGACAAGGACCGCATGAGTAAGGTTCCATATGCCTCAGCAATTGGATCCATCATGTATGCGATGGTATGTACTCGCCCAGATGTTTCGTATGCTTTAAGCATGACGAGCAGATACCAATCTAATCCAGGTGAAGGTCACTGGACGGCTGTCAAGAATATTCTAAAGTACTTGAAAAGGACTAAAGATTCATTGTTGGTGTATGGAGGAGAGGAAAAACTGGTTGTAAAAGGTTACACCGATGCAAGTTTTCAAACAGACAGGGATGATACTGTATCACAGTCTGGTTTTGTGTTTTGTTTAAACGGAGGTGCTGTAAGTTGGAAGAGTTCAAAACAAGAAACAGTAGCTGATTCTACAATGGAGGTTGAGTACATTGCAGCTTGTGAAGCGGCTAAGGAAGCTGTTTGGATTCGAAAATTCATTACTGATTTGGGAGTGGTTCCATCGATCGCAGATCCCATTGATCTATACTGCGATAATAATGGAGCCATTGCACAGGCTAAAGAACCTAGAGCTCACTCCCGAACCAATCACATACTCAGGAGATATCACCTCATTCGAGAGATTAATGAAAGGGGTGACATACACATATGTAAAGTGCACACAAATGATAACATTGCAGACCCACTGACCAAAGGCTTATCGCAGAAGAAGCACGACGGTCACACTAGTTCCATGGGTATTAGATACATGGGTGATTGGCTCTAGTGCAAGTGGGAGATTGTTGGTGTAGGTGCCCTAGAGGCAATACAATGTTTATTTTGATAAACCTTTATGTCAATTGATTATTCAATAAACGTATTTATTATGACTTTAATTACTGCGATATATTTGTTAGCATAATAAATGTCCTTAGAATCATGATACACATTTTATAGTTTAGTACATGACTTGAACTTGAGATTATATAATATATCATATTCTTAAATGTTCCTAGTCGAGTATTATTATTATAGGACAATAATAATACATAAATAGACTAGTATGTTGTTTGACAGATAACCACATCTCACTGGTTATAAGTATGGGGATACTAAAGTCAACACATAGGTACATGCAGGAGTATATGGTAATGGACAGACCCACAGTGAGATTCTTCATGTTTAATAAAGTCATAAGAAAGACTCACAGTGATAATGGTGTAATGATCCTCTGACTTGAGATCATTATATTTCTATACGAGTATTAATATACTTTGACTACATTAAAAGTTACCTTTGACCGGGTAATGATAAAAGTGGACATCGGGTATATCATGAGTCGTATGAGAAATATGAATGATAGATAAAGGATTTAACCCTCCTATAATTATGAGAGATATTATTGGCCTCTTGATTGAGTGAGACTATAAAATGCATTGGCGTGCTCAAATAATGATTTGTTTTCATAGTCTACTCATGGATCAAGTAAACCCGGATTAAATGTTGAAGAGGATGACTAAATACATGCCTCGAGTTTAATCTATAATATATATGGTTAAATGGATTATATTACACGGAAACATTAATCACGAAAGGTTTTATCGAATCACGATTTAATTATTATTTAATTGGGTAGCAATGATGTATTACTAGATACCGCTCATTGTTTATAATTTTATTGGAGAATAAAATTATAGCTAATTAAATAATAGCCTATAGGGTCACACATATAGAGTACTTAAAGGAATAATTAATTTAAATTATAGATTTAAATTAATTGATGATTATTTGAATTTTATTATATTAATTAAGTGAGACTTAATTAATTGAAATAATATAAATTCGAATTTTAATTCTGCCATTAATAATTAAGTGTGACTTAGTTATTAATTAAATAATAAAATTCGGTTTTATTATTTAATCCTAAACCTACATGGGTTAGGCTTTGCTGTTATGGGTTGCTATTATGGGCCTATTAACCAAGCATTATAAATAGATAATGTAGGGTTAATAAGGGTTAACGTTTTTATAAGAAAACCCTAGAAGAGCAGCCACATAGAAAAGGCAGAGAAAAATTCGAAATCATCAAAGGAGGCTAGTACATCCATTCCGTAATCAAGATCGTGAGACATTCTTGAAGGTGCTCGTGTGGATACCATAGAGGTGTTTTCGAGAGGAAGACACAAGTCATGAAAGCTAGGATCTCCGTTGAGTTCGTAGAAGTCAAGACCAAGAAAAGGTATGATTCCGTTTCACAATAATCAGTCCGAACTTATACATGATCCTGCGTTTAGGGTTCCGAATTTTTGTTATATTTACGTTTAATCCGCTGCGTTTTATACCTCAGAACCCAACACATATCTCATACGGAGTCTTTTGAACCGTTTTAGTAGAAACTTGGTTAAATGTATAAGCAGTTATCTCCAGGGCTTAGCCCCAGAAACTAATTGGAAGATTCCTTGACTCAACATTGATAGCACCATGTCCAACAAGGTGTGATCCCTCCTATCAAAAAACCTTTTCTACTTTATCTTTATAGTTTTTGAACTTTTCAAATGATTCGAATTTGTTCTTCAAATGATACTTATATCCGTATCTACTAAAATAATTAGTAAATTCTATGAAGTTAATAAAAGCTACCTTTTTTCATCGTACGCATATGACAACATACATCACTATGTATAAGTCATACTCGTTCAGTGACCCTTTCACCATGTCCGATAAAAGGAGTTTTAGTCATTTTACCAAATAAACCAAGATTCGCATCCTTCTGTATAATTCATAATCAAACTTATCCAAGAATGCACCATTATACATAATCAACGACAGTGCCAAAGGAAATGTTTGATTTGAGTCAATTTAGAATATATAAATTGTTAACTAGTTGTGCAACATTATAAGCCTCGTCATCGAAATTGAATAAACAACTCTTGTTATTTAATTAAAATGAAAAGCCTTTCTTGTCCAAATAAAAAACTAATATAATGTCTCTGCTAATTGTAAGCACGTTATAACAATTATCAAGTTCTAAATTTTCCTTGTAGGCCTAAAATTAACAAGTTCCTTCAACTAGAGAAACTACCTTTACTCCAATTCCAACTTGATACTCGAAGCTTGACCCTTATTGATCATCTTCTTCCGATCTTCCAAATAAGCATGACGGTTTAATTTACAGTTTCCTGATTTTTCATAGAAGCGACAATCGTCTTCTTTAGCAACACCTTATTCAGACTTTAGTTCCTGTTTTGGGATTGGACTTTGGTTTGACAAGGAAACTAGATCAAATCTTCTCCTTGCCTTTCCATTTTCATTTCCCTTTTGCATTCCCTATGTTTACCATCATTATAGTAGTAGTTCATGCATTTATCATTTTGCTTTCAGCAGTTCTTAACATGCTTAGCAACTCAATAGGTGTTTCACCAATCTTATTCATTTTGTTGTTCATAACAAACTAAGAACATTTATTATCCAATGATTGTAAGATCAAATCTAGGTGAGCCTCTAGACCAATCTGAAAACCCAAAATGTCAAGGTACTCATTATACCCTATAGTCTTTAGAACATGTGGTGTAACCGGGTCTCACTCTCCCTACTTGTAAGTGTATAGTACCCTTTAATTGTCAAATATATCTTGAAGAGTCTGTCCCTCAAATATCCTTTAAGGGGCTTAATCGTCTCACAAGCATCTTTATGCTCGTGTTGCTTCTTAAGCTCAGCACTCATATTTGCAAGCATGAGACATGAAACATCAGTCGCAACATCAATTTACTTCCAATAAGAACTATCATTTGCACATGTTACATTCTCAGTTTTACTAGCAGGGGAAGATATTTGACTAACATCGTGGTGCCCGAGGACGATCCCCAAGCTCCTATGTCAGTCAAGGAAATTTATTCTCGTCAATTTGTCCTTCTCAAGAACTGATTGTATAGAGAAGCTGTTTGTGTTTATCATTTGATATCTACAACATTAAAGTATATAAAATAGATTGCAGATTTAATATTAATTATGTTTAAGTGATTATGGTATATCACCATATATCTTTCACTATTTTTATCAAACTAATAGCCCTAACTATTAATTCGGAAAATATTCCTTTAAATCTTTCTAGTGAGCCATGATCCATATTTCATCCATGGTTTAAGATAGCGTTGACTAATACACCCAAAACATGACTATTTAGGTAGACAAAATTTGTCGATTATATCTAATATAACTCTTGGAAAGTTTACTGGAACAACCCTTTATACACATTTATCCAATAAATCTCACCAAACTGTATGCCTCTAAACCCACAATCCTATTGTGATGATTTAGTTAAGTTAGACCCAATGTTTCAACAAACTAAGTACACTTACTTATCTCGTCTTCTCATGATTGATAAGAGCACATTGCTTTGACAAACCCACTCCTTCTTAATCTAGATCTTGACTAGTATTAAACATTGGAAGGCATCCGATTAACTTAATATGTATTTAGGAATTTTAATGTTTATATAAACGATCATGATCCCATCATAAAGAGATTCTCAATTTTTCCTTGATCAAATAATCCATTTCAATATTCGTCAATAATTTGATTTCCAGATCGTCGGAGAAGTCACAAGCAGTCTACTTAAAACCCAACTTTCTTACGAATAATAATTCGCTTTTGACAAAATCTCCCCATATCAGAAAAAGAAAATTCACATTCAATACTGTGTTTCATAAACACAAGAATCTCATGATCGTTTGTTTAATTTTAAAATCTTAAATCGTTACAGATTTTATCTTTCTTAAGCAGGCATGGCATGGGTGTCGTATCTAATACATACATCATTTCAACACATATATATCTACACATGCATTCATATACATATATGTATTGTGCGTAAATTAAACGTGTTTGGTTATGGCCTCATCCTATGTGATATTTCCAAGCTAATGGAAATATCAAGGTCAATCTATGGAGGTTTCAAATACTACACTATTACATGTTTTTATCTTCTTCATTGCTCCATCATCTGGATTGCCTCCTAGCTTCCTAGCTTCCAAGTCTCCATTGAATAATTATATTGAATGATAAATAAATCTATTCTAATGAAATTATAAGAAGAACTCGAGTTACATTCGAGATTAACAATTACAATGAATAAACGACATGCAAGTCGTATTTAAAAACCAAAATCATAAAACAAAACCACTATCCTATGGGTCATTAGGCCATAACCATCTACCATGCTATCATATAACACAATAAAAAATAACATATAATCTAAACATGGTATCACATATCATATTTCAGATCATATCGTCATACATAGGATATTAACCGAAATTTAGAAAATTAAATAAATTTCAGAAAAACAATAAATTGACGTTTTGGGGCCTGTAAATTCATCAAATGGCTTACACACGCGCAGCTGACAATGTCAGTATTGCTCAGTGATATGATTTTAGTCAGAAAACACATATCATTTCTGAAAATCGGATACTGGACACAGATTTCAGAAAATCTACCGAAGCCTTTTCAGAATTCGTATCGAATACGATTTCCATAATAAGAACATATACATACAACAATACACACAATCATCACATGATTATACATTACATGAATATAGTATATTCAAAATCATATAAAACATATATATCAAATTTTGAAATTTTAGAAAATCAAATAAATTTTAGTAAATAATAAATCGCCATTTTGGGGCCTGGAACGAAATCTATTGGCTTACAGACGCCAAGCTGACGAAGTCAGTATTGCTCAGTGACACAATTGCAGTCAGAAAACACATATCATTTGCAAAAATCGGACACTGGACACAGATTTCAGAAAATCTACCGAAGCCGTTTCAGAATTCGTATTGAATATGAATCTCATAATAAGAACAAACATGTATCATATATATACAGCAATACACACAATCATCACATGATTGTACATCACATGGATATCATATATTCATAATATATACATACATACACATATTGTATCAATATAAAACCATGGTACATCGCATACATGCTTACATTTCAAAAAATGTTAAGTACTTAACCGAATTAAAACGTTTCACAAGTAGCTCTGATACCATTGAAGGTTTTCGAGGCACAAACGCAACTGAAAAATATAAAAAATAAATACAAAACGTATTATAAATCGAAACCCTCCGCAGGATCTATGCGAAAACAAAAGATTTAATTCGGAGATTAAGAACAAATACCTTAAAAAGCTTTAACAGTTCATCAATGGAAGATTAATGGAGGTCCAAAGATTGTTTAATCACCACGTATCCAGCTCA
This sequence comes from Oenanthe sinensis, assembly GCA_028671895.1. Taxonomy (NCBI): domain Eukaryota; kingdom Viridiplantae; phylum Streptophyta; class Magnoliopsida; order Apiales; family Apiaceae; genus Oenanthe; species Oenanthe sinensis. The sequence goes on along the minus strand of JAPMAC010000225.1, from coordinate 123,249 downwards.
CGCGATCTACGCACTACGGTATCCACACGAACACTTTTCATGATGGATTGATGTGTACTAGCACCCGAAAACTGCTTCTCTCTCTTTATCTTCCTCTTTTCTCAAAAGGGCTAGGGTTTTAGAAAAATATGTGTAAATAATTAAATCAGCCCATAAAGAGATTATATAGAGAGAGGAATAAGTTTTCTAATTATAATCTAATTAAAATTAATACTAATCTAATATTCTAAATTATCTAATTAAGTCTCATTAATTAATTAATTACTAATTTTCGAATTAGTTTAAGTAATTCATTCATTTATTTATATAATTAATTAAGTCATACTTAATTAATATCATCATAAAATAAATTACTTATATAATTTAAATTCATAATTTACATTATTTCTCCTTCTAGCATTCTTTATGTGTGACCCTGTAGGTTATTATTACGTTGGGAACAATTTTAATATCTAATTAAAATTGTAAACAATGAGTGGCATCTAGTAATACATCATTGTTACCCAAGTAATAATAATAAAATCAGTGATTTGATTAAGCCTTTCGTGAATAACGTTCCATGCAATATAATCCCTTTAACATTATATTATAGATCAAACTCGAGGCATGTATCGTGTCATCCTCTTCAATGTTTAATCTGGGTTTCCTTGATCAATGAGTAGACTATTAAACAAATCAACATTTGAGCACGACCATGTATTTTATAGTCTCACTCAATCAAGAGGCCAATAATATCACTCATAAATAGGAAGGTTAAATCATTTATCTATCATTCATATTTCTCATACGATTGATATTATACCCAATGTCCACTTTTATCATCACCCGGTTAAATGTAACTTTTAGTGTAATCAAAGTATATTAATTATCGTATAGAAATATAATGATTTCTAGTGATAATGATGTTTACCTAGATTCCTCAGATTTCTCATAAAAAGATAATGATGGTGATAATGATGTTTACCTAGATTCCTCAGATTTCTTTAACCATGTTCAATCTGAACATGAACCTCTTTATCCAGGATGTGAAGCATTTTCAAAGATGTAAGCTTTGGTAAAGTTATATAAATTGAAAGTAATATATCAAAGATCTAATTGTTATTTTTCTAAAGTTTTACTTTTGGTTGGGTCTTTACTTCTGAAAGGAAACTCTTTTCCTTCTTCATTCAGTGAAGCTAAGAAATGCTTGTGTGCTTTAGGAATGATATATGAGAAAATACATGTTTGTCCAAATGATTGTCTAATATACCGCAGAGAGAGGGCTGAAGATGAGACCAGTTGTCGCATTTGTCAAGCTTCTAGATGGAAGTTAAACAAAAAAGGAGATGAAATGGAAGGGATTTCCGTCAAGGTTCTATGGTATTTTCCATTAATACCATGTTTGGGGAATTTATTCAGTTCACCTCAAACAGCCAAGGACCTGATTTAGCATGACACGGAGAGAATGAAAGATAATCAAATGAGACATCTGACAGATTCGCAAACATGGAAGGAAGTCGACATGAAGTGGCCAGAGTTTTCTTCAAATTCTAGAAACCTGTAATTAGCTTTATCCTCTAATGGATTTAATCATTTCCATAGCGCAAATATTGATTACTCATGTTGGCCAGTTTTGCTGTCAATTTACAATCTTCCATTGTGGCTTTGTATGAAGAGGAAGTATATTATGCTATGTTTATTGATATTTGGACCTATACAGCCCGACAGTGATATCGATGTGTTCCTTCAACCACTAATAGAAGATCTAAAAAAGTTATGGCATGGAAAACAGGTGTAAAACGCATACAAGAAGGAGTACTTTTTCCTAAGAGCTATTTCGTTATGGACAATTAGCGATTATCCTACCTATGGTAACTTGTGGGGCAATATTATCAAAGGGTATAATAGGTGTCTTATCTGTGTTGATAAAGTAAAATCTACGAGACTAGCTAATTATCGAAAGACGGTGGTCATGAGGCATAGCAGGTGGTTACCCCGTAACCATCCATATCGTAGGTAGAAGTAAGATTTTGATAACACCGTAGAAAAAAAATTGCTCTAATACCGTTAATGGGAGAGGAGGTGTTGGAAAGAGTACAACATTTAAAGGGCCATGTCTTTGGCAAGACATAACGCCAATCTCGATTGAAGAAAGGAGATGATCGACCTATTTGGAAGAAGGTTTCAATATTCTTTGAACTTGAGTATTGGAAGTTTTTACCGGTCAGGCATGTTCTCGATGTTATGCACAATGAGAAAAATATGAAGGGCTTCGAAGCACAAACGCAGTGGAAAAATGTAAAAAAATATACAAAACATAATATAAATCGAAACACTCTACAGGATCCATGCGAAAATAAAAGATTTAATTCGGAGATTAAGAACAAATACCTTAAAAAGCCTTAACAGTTCATCAATGGAAGATTAATGGAGGACCAAAGATTGTTTAATCACCATGTATCCCGCTCACGCGATCTACGCTATACGGTATCCACACGACCACTTTTCATGAAGGATTGATGTGTACTAACACCCGAAAACTGCTTCTCGCTCTTTATCTTCTTCTTTTCTCAAAAGGGCTAGGGTTTTCGAAAAATATGTGTAAATAATTAAATCAGCCCATAAAGAGATTATATAGAGAGAGGAATAAGTTTTCTAATCATAATCTAATTATAATTAATACTAATCCAATATTCTAAATTATTTAATGAAGTCTCACTTAATTAAATAATTACTAATTTTAGAATTAGTTTAAGTAATTCATTATTCTATTTATATAATTAATTAAATCATATTTAATTAATATCATAATAAAATAAATTACTTATATAATTTAAATTATTTCTCCTTCAAGCATTCTTTGTGTGTGACCCTGCAGGTTATTATTACATTGGCAACAATTTTAATATCTAATTAAAATTGTAAACAATGAGCGGCATCTAGTAATACATCATTGCTACCCAAGTAATAATAATAAAATCAGTGATTTGATTAAACCTTTCGTGAATAACGTTCCATGCAATATAATCCCTTTAACCTTATATTATAGATCAAACTCGAGGCATGTATCGTGTCATCCTCTTCAACGTTTAATCTGGGTTTCCTTGATCAATGAGTAGACTATTAAACAAATCAACATTTGAGCACGACCATGTATTTTATAGTCTCACTCAATCAAGAGGCCAATAATATCACTCATAAATAGGAAGGTTAAATCATTTATCTATCATTCATATTTCTCATACGATTGATAGTATACCCAATGTCCACTTTTATCATCACCCGGTTAAATGTAATTTTTAGTGTAATCAAAGTATATTAATTCTCGTATAGAAATATAATGATTTCTAGTCAGAGGATCATTACATCATTATCACAGTGAGAATTTCTTATGACACTTATTAACATGTAGAATCTCACGGCGGGTCATTCTAGTGTCATTCATTGAGACATGCACTTATGTTCTTGACTTTAATATGATACATATGACCAATGAGATGTGGTCATCTGTCAATAAACATACTAGTCTTATTGCATTATTATTGTCCTTATATAATAATACTTGACTAGGGAATTTTAGGAATAAGATACTATTCATATAATCTCATTTTTAAGTCACATACTTAAAGATATATAATACGTATCAAAATTCCAAGGACATTTATTATGATTTTAATTTGTTATGCAGTAAATAAAATATAATAAATAAATAATAATCAATAAAACATAATCCTTAATAATAATATAATTTCTTTAAAATATAAAAGTAACTGTCTCTAGGGCACAATTACTAACAAAATATATGTGAAGTTTTACTTGGTACCTTGCTTAATATACCAAAGAAGACAAAACACAAGGAATAAGAACAGAGTTGAGGCCAAAAACTCCCAGAAAAAAGGAAAAGTTACCGTTGCCATATTGGAATTTAACTTATAATAGAGAAAAACTTGTTTGTTCATCCTTTCTTGGTATAAAGTTTCCTGATGGATTTTGTTCTAACAATAGGAGTCTAGTTTCAATGGAAAGTCTTCGACTTACTGGAATGAAATTTGATGACTTCCATACGATTTTGCATCACTTGCTCCCAATTTCAATTCGATCAACACTACAAAAATGTTGGGTTCCGAGGCATAAAACGCAGCGGATTAAACGTAAATATAACGAAAATTTTCGGAACCCAAACCCTAGGATCCGTGTATAAGCTTGGAAAGATTATGGTGAAATGAAATCATACCTTTGTTTGGTCTTGACTACTACGAACTCAACGGAGATCCTAGCTTTCACGACTTGTGTCTTTCTCTTGAAAACACCTCTATGGTATCCACACGAGCACCTTCAAGAACGTCTCACGAACTTGATTATGGAACGGATGTACTAGTCTCCTCTAGATGATTTCGAAACTTCCTTTGATGTGCTTGCTGCTGCTGCTGCCTCTATAGGGTTTTTCTTATCAAAAACGTTATGACCTATTAACCCTATATTATCTATTTATAATGGCTGGTTAATAGGCCCATAACAGCAACCCATGCAAAGCCTAACCCATGTAGGTTTACGATTAAATAATAAAACCGAATTTTATTATTTAATTAATAACTAAGTCACACTTAATTATTAAGGGCAGAATTCAAATTCGAAATAACTAAGTCACACTCAATTAATTAAGTCTCACTTAATTAATATAATAAAATTCGAAATAATCATCAATTAATTTAAATCTATAATTTAAATTAACTATTCCTCTAAGTACTCTATGTGTGTGACCCTATAGGCTATTATTTAATTAGCAATAATTTTATTCTCCAATAAAATTATAAACAATGAGCGGTATCTAGTAATACATCATTGCTACCCAATTAAATAATAATTAAATCGTGATTCGATAAAACCTTTCGTGATTAATGTTTCCGTGTAATATAATCCCTTTAACCATATATATTATAGATTAAACTCGAGGCATGTATTTAGTCATCCTTTTCAACATTTAATCCGGGTTTACTTGATCCATGAGTAGACTATGAAAACAAATCATTATTTGAGCACGACCATGCATTTTATAGTCTCACTCAATCAAGAGGCCAATAATATCGCTCCTAATTATAGGAGGGTTAAATCCTTTATCTATCATTCATATTTCTCATACGACTCATGATATACCCGATGTCCACTTTTATCATTACCCGGTCAAAGGTAACTTTTAATGTAGTCAAATTATATTAATCATCGTATATAAATATAATGATCTCAAGTCAGAGGATCATTACACCATTATCACTGTGAGTCTTTCTTATGACTTTATTAAACATGAAGAATCTCACTGTGGGTCTGTCCAGTATCATGTACTCCTACATGTACCTGTGTATTGACTTTAGTATCCCCATACTTATAACCAATGAGATGTGGTTATCAGTCAAACAGCATACTAGTCTATTTATGTATTATTATTGTCCTATAATAATAATACTCGACTAGGGACATTTAAGAATATGATTTGTTATATAATCTCAAGTTCAAGTCATGTACTAAACTATACAATGTGAATCATGATTCTAAGGACATTTATTATGATAACAAATATATCGCAGTATTTAAAGTCATAATAAATACATTTATTGAATAATCAAATGACATAAAGGTCTATTAAAATAAACATTGTATTGCCTCTAGGGCACCTACACCAACAATCTCCCACTTGCACTAGAGCCAATCACCCATGTATCTAATACCCATGGAACTAGTGTGACCGTCGTGCTTCGTCTGCGACAAGCCTTTGGTCAGTGGATCTGCAATGTTATCATTTGTGTGCACTTTACATGTGTGTATGTCACCCCTTTCATTAATCTCTTGAATGAGGTGATATCTCCTGAGTATGTGTTTGGTTCGGGAGTGAGCTCTAGGTTCTTTAGCCTGTGCAATGGCTCCATTATTATCGCAGTATAGATCAATGGGATCTGCGATCGATGGAACCACTCCCAAATCAGAAATGAATTTTCGAATCCAAACAGCTTCCTTAGCCGCTTCACAAGCTGCAATGTACTCAGCCTCCATTGTAGAATCAGCTACTGTTTCTTGCTTTGAACTCTTCCAACTTACAGCACTTCCGTTTAGACAAAACACAAAACTAGACTGTGATACAGTATCATCCCTGTCTGTTTGGAAATGTGCATCGGTTAACCCTTTACAACCAGTTTCTCCTCTCCTCCATACACCAAGAATGAATCTTTAGTCCTTTTCAAGTACTTTAGAATATTCTTGACAGCCGTCCAGTGACCTTCACCTGGATTAGATTGGTATCTGCTCATCATGCTTAAAGCATACGAAACATCTGGGCGAGTACATACCATTGCATACATGATGGATCCAATTGCTGAGGCATATGGAACCTTACTCATGTGGTCCTTCTCATCCAATGATTTCGGACACTGATCTTTAGAGATCGTTATCCCTTGAGACACGGGGACATATCCCATTTTTGCATTTTGCATACCAAAACGATGCAAAACCTTATCGATGTATGTACTTTGACTTAGACCGATTATCCTTCTAGATCTATCCCTATAGATCTTCATTCCTAGAATGTAGGATGCTTCACCTAAGTCTTTCATAGAGAAGTTGCTCCCTAACCAAATCTTAACAGCCTTGAGAGAAGGTATGTCATTCCCCATTAGTAGTATGTCATCAACATACAGTACTATGAATGCCACATGGCTCCCACTAACCTTCTTGTAAACACAAGGTTCATCTTCGTTTTGAACAAAGCCATACTCTTTGACTGTTTCATCAAAACGGATGTTCCATCTCCTAGAGGCTTGCTTCAATCCATAAATGGATCGACGTAATTTACATACCTTGTTAACATTCCTTGGATCGACAAAACCTTTAGGTTGTGTCATGTACACATCCACATCCTCTTCAAGGCTTCCATTAAGGAAGGCTGTTTTGACATCCATTTGCCATATTTCATAATCATGGAATGCTGCAATAGCAAGCAAAATCCTTATGGACTTGACCATAGCCACTGGTGAGAAAGTTTCATCATAGTCAATACCATGAATTTGTTTGAAACCTTTTGCAACCAGCCTTGCTTTATAGGTCTGAACATTTCCATCCATGTCAGTTTTCTTCTTGAAAACCCATTTGCACCCTATGGGTTTTACCCCTTCAGGTGGATCAACCAAAGTCCATACTCGGTTTTCGTACATGGAATCCATCTCGAATTTCATGGCTTCTAGCCATCTCTTAGAGTCTGGACTGTTCATAGCATCTTGGTATGTGAGAGGCTCATCTTCATCTATGAGCATCAAATCACCACATTGAGTCAAGAGAAATCCATATCTCTCTGGCTCATGGCGAATTCTACCAGTTCTACGAACAACCTGTGTTTGTTGAGTATTATCATTATCCTGCTCCTGTTCCACTTCAGGTTCAATGCTATTTTGTGGTTCTCGATTTTCATCGAGGTCTATAGTTCTCCCACTGTTTCTTTTGGAAACAAAATCTCTTTCCATGAAAACAGCGTCTCGAGCAATAAACACCTTCTGCTCAGAAGGACTATAAAAATAATACGCCTTTATTTCTTTAGGGTATCCGACAAAATTGCACTCTTCAGATTTAGGTCCAAGCTTGTCAGATACTTGACGTTTCACAAACGCCTTGCATCCCCAAACTTTCATAAAGTTCATGCCTGACCGTTTCTTCTCCCATATCTCATATGGAGTCTTTTGAACCTTCTTAGTAGGAACACGGTTAAGTGTGAAAGCCGATGTTTCTAGAGCGTAACCCCAGAAACTAATTGGAAGATCTGCATGACTCATCATCGATCGCACCATGTCCAACAAGATGCGATTTCTCCTCTCTGAAACTCCATTCCATTGAGGTGTACCTGGCGGAGTGAGTTGTGATACAATACCACACTCCTTTAAATAATCTTTAAATTCTGTGCTCAAGTATTCTCCTCCACGATCAGATCGTAAGATTTTAATACTTGCACCTCCGCCAATTTGCTTCTCTAATTCAGCCTTGTATTCTTTAAACTTTTCAAAAGAATCGGATTTATTCTTCATAAGATATACATATCCATATCTACTGAAATCATCAGTAAATGTTATGAAGTAGTAGTAGCCTCCTCTAGCCATCACACGCATTGGGCCACATACATTGTTGGGTCCCGGAAGTATCGTAGAAGGGGGGTTGAATGCGATACTGATAACAATTTAAAATTCTTTTCAGAATTTGCGGAATTAAATTATTGCTAAAGCTGAGGGTTCGGATCTTTGTAGTGTTTGGGAGGCAGACTTGCTATCTTTCTATTTTCGTGATTAAACATTTAAGATATAGAAATTTAGCAAGTAAGTAAACAAGATTCAAGTTAAATATGTATATTAAACTTGAATGGGTGTTACAACATTCGGTAGAATAAACATTTAATTCATAGAACAAATTTGACATGAATTGTTCTACTTAGGAATTAAAACCAAACCAGCACAGAAAGTCTGTGAATATGACGTTGCAGACAAATTGCTGAATTTGCTGTTTTTCTACTACGAAAAATGAAGCCCCCGGCCTCATATTTATAGAGGAGGAAAGCCAGCATGACTTATCCCAATATGACCTTTTTCTATTAAAATTAACCCTCGTATGACTCATAAAAAGGCTGGGCAAGACTCGTTTCCTCGGTATGACTCAGTCAAAATTCGGTATGACTCATTGTAAGTCATGTTGGATTTTTCTTTTAAATTAAATAAATCAGAATGATTTAATTAAATTAAAATTAAAATCAGCATGACTCAATAAAGAAATCCTTCGGTATGACTCATTGGATTGAAGCTCGGTATGACTTGCAATTGGGCTTCGGTATGACTTGAAATTCTCTCGGTATGACTCTTGTAAATGGCAAGTTTTTTCTTTTCTTTTGACTTGAGCTTGACAAGTGGCAACACTTGGTTGGTTATCCTTTTTCATTTGCTTTTGTCTTGACAAGTGGCAACACTTGATTAGTTTCTTTTGAAACACAAAACCACTGCCCCTTTTCTTTGAATGTGCCGCATGTTACTTTAATTAGTCCCGTAGAAATGCTTCTAGACCCGCACATCTTATAATCTTTAATTAATAAATAATAAATTTAATTCAGAAATTATAAAAATAAATATCTAATATTATTTAGATATTTATAAATATAATTTACTAAATAAATAAAATATTTATTAATTAAATAAATCCTTACTCTCTAAGCTGCGGTCTTCTGAATGTCTGGAACCGGACTCCTTTTGACTTGGAAATGATAAATCAATTCCAACCGGGGTTCCACTTTTAAGAATATATGAATTTGCATTTCTTCCGTGTCAATATTTTTACCGCCTTGTCTTCAAGTCTGTACCGTCAGGCCTGTTTAGCTGTATCTACAGTTGTAATTAGAAGTACCTCTGTTACTGAAATAATCTGACTCTTTAAACTAGACAATACTTCTTTTCACCACTGCATGTACCTAGTCAAATATTCAATCTTGGATTCTGACTCTTGTACACTGCAATACAAACAAACATGTATCCCTTTGAGCTTTCAACTTCTGTCTTCTGTCATTCTAAAATAATTCTAAATTAATTAATCCTTTAATTAATTTAAGAAATAAATTAACTAATTAATTTAATTAATTAACAGAGAATTAAATTAAAGGCTTGACTATTGTTGATGTAGATAAGACTCTTCTGTTCTTCAACAATAACCTTTTTAACCACTTGAACTTTTTGATGACGAATCTTCACTGACATTGTTGACACCCTGTGCACTGGTCTGGTTAACGGATGACTAACTACAATGTTGATTCTCATTTCTGCTGTAGTGGTCTTTGTGTCTTCTCTTGTCCTGTCATGGCTTCTTTTGTTCTTCCTCTATATTCAATATTTATTATTTACTTCGTTTTCTTATCTGAGTTGAGTTGTCATCTACTTATTACAAATAGGACTAGTAATATGACTTTCAATCACTATGTATTAGCTCTAGACGTTCGGTGGCCCTTTGACCCTTACCAGTGAAAGGGGCTTTAGTCATTTTACCAAGCAAACAAGATTCGCATTCTTGGTATGATTCAAAATCAAACTTATCCATGTATCCATCCTTATGTAATTTGGATATGCGTTTCTCATTTATATGGCCTAGACGACAATGCCAGAGGTATGTTTGATTTGAGTCATTAACTTTAAGTCGTTTATTTTCTATATTATAGACAGGATTATCTAAGTCAAGAACATATAAACCATTAAACAAACGCACAACACCATAGGTTAAATCATTCAAAGCAAAAGAGCAACAATTGTTCTTTATCGTAAACGAAAAACCTTTCTTGTCCAAACAAGAAACAGAAATAATGTTTCTGCGAATCGCAGGCACGTAAAAACAATTCTCCAGTTCTAAAACTAGCCTTGAGGGCAAAGATAAATAATAGGTTCCTACAGCTAAAGCAGCAACTCTTGCTCCATTGCTAACTCGTAGGTCCACTTCTCCTTTAGCCAATGTCCTACTTCTTTGCATTTCCTGCACATTTATACAAATGTGAGTAGCACATCCAGTATCCAATACCCAAGATGTAGAAATAGACAAATTGACTTCTATAACATATATACCTGAAGTAGAAGCTTGCTCAGCCCTCTTCTTCTTCAGATCCTCCAAGTAAACTGAACAGTTTCTCTTCCAGTGACCAGTTTTCTTACAGTAGTGACATTCACCCTTAGCGACCCCACCTTTAGTTTTTAAAGCCTGTTTGGGACCTGACTTTGGCTTGGGTGTAGAATCAGAACCTGTCTTCTTCTTACCCTTCCACTTGCCTTTCCCTTTGGCCTTACCTTTATTGCCCACCATCAGTATGGGAGCAGGTTCAGCCGTCTTCATGTTGGTCTCATATGTTCTCAACATAGCCAACAATTTAGTAGGTGTTTTGTCAAATTCATTCATATTGTAGTTTATGATAAACTGGGTGAATTTGTTGTTCAAAGAATTCATGATTAGGTCAATACTAATTTCCTGAATAATCGGGAAACCCAAAGTTTCAAGGTACTCAATGTAACCAATCATCTTCAGAACATGTGGGCCAACTGGTTCACTTGCCCCTTGTTTGCAATTAAAGAGTGACTTACTCGTGTTGAACCTTTCTTGACGAGTTTGGCTTGCAAACATGCTTTGCAAGTGCTCATTGATAGTATATGCATCCATATGCACATGTTGTCTTTGAAGCTCAGCACTCATAGTTGCCAACATAAGACATGCAACATCAGTTGCATCATTCTCATCCTTTGTGTGGGCCGCTCGTTCCTCAACAGTAGCGCCCTCAGGAAGGGGACCTGCCGGAGGAATATCAATGACATGAAGCTTGCGCTCCTGCCTGAGGACAATCCTCAAATTCCTCTGCCAGTCTAGGAAGTTGTTTCCTCCTGTCAGTTTATCCTTCTCAAGGACTGATCGTACGGATAGTGTGTTTGTGTTGTTTGCCATTACTTGGTATCTACAATGTTTAAAGCACAAAATAAACATTAGATTGTCTGAGTTATTTATTATGTTCAAATGATTATGATAAATTCATAATATATCTCCCACTATTTTTATCAAATCAATAGCCCTTACTATTAATTTGGAAAGTATATCCCATAATTCTTTCTAGTGAGCCAAGATCCATATTTCGTCATGTCCAAAGACAACTACTGGAAGTCCTTAAAAATGATTATTTAGGTAGACAATAGTTGTCAATAATATCATATATAATTCTTGGATAGTTTGGTGAGCAACGATTTGATCTTATCTATCTAATAGATTTTTAACCAAACTCTATGCTTCTAAGTTCATAATGGTTGAATATAACCGTTTACTTTCACCTTATTATGATGACTCAGTTAAGTTTCACCCAATGATACAACGGCCGAATATAACCGTTTATATTCGTCGCATCTCACCATGATAGATAGGAGTCCCCTGCCACTGACAGTCTTTCCCCTAATCGATCTAGGATTCGATGAGTGTTCATTCATTGGAAAGCATCCGATTAAAACTTAATATTTTGTTAAGGGGTTTATAAAATTTATGACGATCATGATCACATCATGAAGAGATCCTCAATTTTTCCTTGAACTAAATATTTCAAATTGACATCTTAAATTGTTCATTTCCCAGGTAGATGGAGGATACCAATGGTCACACTTAAAACCCATCAGCCTTACGAATACGCATATCCGTTTTTGTCAGAAAATCCCAATTATAGATATCAAAATCCATATTCAATTCCGTGTTTTAAAAATCTATATTTCATAAACACAAGAATCTCATGATCGTTTGTTAATTTTAAAATCTTAAATCGTTACAGATTTTATCTTGTTTAGCATGGCATGGGTGACGTATCTAATACATGCATACATCATTAATCTAATTAAAGCATGCATCTTCTACTCTACACATACATTCATACATCAATATGTAAAGTGCAGTATGTAAACGTGCTTGGTTATGGCCCCTTTCTGATGTGATCCTTTCGAGCTAATGAAAGGATCAAAGTCAATCTATGGTGGTAAAATATAAATACAATTACATGTCTTCATTCTTCTTGTATCCATGGGTGCTTGCTCCTCTTCTTGGATCATCCTTCAATCTTCAAGTACATTACATGGAATAATTGAATACAACCTATACTAATGTACTTACATAAGAAAACTCGAGTTACATTCGAGATTAAACAATTACAAGAATGAAGAAAATGACATGCAAGTCGTATTTATAAAACCAAAACCAAAAACCATTAATCTAGGGGTCCAAAGGCAATAACCAGCACCATGCTCAAATACACAACAAAAATAATGCGGGGTTCCGGGGGAGGCAGCCCCTGGGTGGGGTTCGGGGCGGTAGCCCTCGGCTAGGGTCGAGCTGCCAGGTCAGCTCGAAATCAGATTTTTTTTTTATTTTCGAAGACCAGTCCTATTCAGAAATCATCAATTTCTGAACTACATATCATATCTGTTGGCCTTTTTCCCCACTGCAACTTATGCAGTTTCAGAAGCATGTATCATATACGTACTTATCATATCCCAGTTAACAAATCATGTCCAACACAATCTGTCCACTAGTTTATATCACTATACAAACTGACCCTCATGCATAATATACAAATCGCAATAAGGCATATAAATCATTCATATCATGTCATAACATATTATAACATTGCAGTAGCATGGCAGTCTCAAACAGGCATGGCAGTAGCAAAGCAGTAGCATGGCAGTGGCATAACAGATTATGACAAAGTAGTAGCATGGAATGGCAGTCACCAAAACAGGCATGTATGCATCAAATACATAAAACACGTAACCAAATCAGTCCCTTATATACATAGCTCTGATGCCATTGTTGGGTTCCGAGGCATAAAACGCAGCGGATTAAACGTAAATATAACAAAATTCGGAACCCTAAACGCAGGATCATGTATAAGCCTAGACTGATTATTGTGAAACGGAATCATACCTTTGTCTGGTCTTGGTTTACTCGAACTCAACGGAGATCCTAGCTTTCACGACTTGTGTCTTCCTCTCGAAAACACCTATATGGTATCCACACGAGCACCTTCAAGAACGTCCCACAATCTTGATTACGGAATGGATTGTACTAGCTCCTTTGATGATTTCGAATTTGTTTCTGCCTTTGTTGTGCTTGCTGCTGCCTCTAAGGATTTTGTTTCTCAAAACGTAATCCCTCTTAACCCTATCATTATCTATTTATAATGCTGGTTAAGAGGCCCAATCAGCAAAATCTAACCCATGTAGGTTTAGAATAAATAATAAAACCGAATTTCTATTATTTAATTAATAACTAAGTCATACTTAATTATTAAGGGCAGAATTCAAATTCGAATTTTATTATTTCAATTAATTAAGTCTCGCTTAATTAATATAATAAAATTCAAATAATCATCAATTAATTTAAATCTATAATTTAAATTAACTATTCCTTTAAGTGCTCTATGTGTGTGACCCTATAGGCTATTATTTAATTAGCAATAATTTTATTCTCCAATAAAATTATAAACAATGAGCGGTATCTAGTAATACATCATTGCTACCCAATTAAATAATAATTAAATCGTGATTCGATAAAACCTTTCATGATTAATGTTTCCGTGTAATATAATCCCTTTAACCATATATATTATAGATTAAATTTGAGGCATGTATTTAGTCATCCTCTACAACATTTAATCCGGGTTTACTTGATCCATGAGTAGACTATTAAAACAAATCATTATTTGAGCACGGCCATGCATTTTATAGTCTCACTCAATCAAGAGACCAATAATATCTCTCCTAATTATAGGAGGGTTAAATCATTTATCTATCATTCATATTTCTCATACGACTCATGATATACCCGATGTCCACTTTTATCATCACCCGGTCAAAGGTAACTTTTAATGTAGTCAAAGTATATTAATCCTCGTATAGAAATATAATGATCTCAAGTCAAAGGATCATTACACCATTATCACTGTGAGTCTTTCTTATGACTTTATTAAACATGAAGAATCTCACTGTGGGTCTGTCCTGTATCATGTACTCCTACATGTACCTATGTATTGACTTTAGTATCCCCATATTTATAACAATGAGATGTGGTTATCAGTCAAACAACATACTAGTCTATTTATGTATTATTATTGTCCTATAATAATAATACTCGACTAGGGACATTTAAGAATATGATCTATTATATAATCTCAAGTTCAAGTCATGTACTAAACTATATAATGTGTATCATGATTCTAAGGACATTTATTATGCTAACAAATATATCGCAGTATTTAAAGTCATAATAAATACGTTTATTGAATAATCAAATGACATAAAGGTCTATTAAATGAAACATTGTATTGCCTCTAGGGCACCTACACTAACAAAAACCACCTGCCGATTGTTAGTAGAACAAAGTAGAAAGAGTAGGACAATGTAAACCATAAAGAGCGGAGCAATTTCTAACCTCTAGAAAAATACTGAGAATTATTAAGAAGGCAATCCATCATACCTACACCAAGAAAGAGTAATTAAATTAATGTTGTCTTGATAAGATGACATCTCAAATATAACCTAATTCTCAGCAAATTTAATATGATAGACAACAAATCCTCTACTAGGTGGTTGTTACCACAGTTGGTAAGTTACAATGGATATACATTTCACTCCCAAAAAGTTATGATCACATAATTTTTTTGATACATATATGAAAAGAAATACATACCTTTGCACCTCCATGCAATGGTACGCCCAAAATAATGGGTTCTAATACTACAAGAAAATGTGAAAAAGACCGAGCAGAAACTATATTATAGCAAAACTGAAAATAGTAGTGAAAAATCTAATTCAGACCAAGAATGGTGCATTTAAAGCTTCTGATATAGTGTTTTCCAACAATTTCACCCAATAAACCCTGAAAAAACTGGAAACATTTTAATAATGCCACTGCAACATTTTAATCATTATTACATTTAAAAATGACATTTTACATAAGTGAACTGAAAAAGGCCTCTTATCCTATTAATTTATATTATTTACCCTTAAACTAAACAATGAGTTTGTAGAAGGGGGGTTGAATACAAACTCAATAACTTTTTTTAAATTTTTTGAAGATTAAAGAGTTTATATTCTAAGGTGTTGAGTGTTTGAAATATAAAACTGAAAGAGAAACAATAAGATAAATTCTAAGTAATTTGAAAACAGTGATTTAAAAATTACTAGTGGTTTATTGTTCCACTAGTGAATTAATTTTGCTTTCAAAACCTTGGCCTAAAAACCAAATTGCTTACAAATGTAAAAAAACAACACATAAAATCACTACAAATGACTCATATCTCTTACTATGATTTTCTTATTTTTTTGTTGTTCAACTCCTACAAATGTTACAATGAACTACTAATATATATATATATATATATATATATATATATATATATATATATATAGCAGTTCATTTTCTACATCTATTTTCCATCAATTGATAAAAGTACAAATTACATTTTACAATATTTGAAATAAAATAGAATGTAGCTTCTTTCACAATCTTCATATGTCTTTGCCTTATTCTGGAAAAGTCTTTCTCTTGTTCTTCTCCTTGAAGACTTTATTTCTAGAAAGACTTCATAGTCCTCACAAAACTGTCTTCCATTGATCCAGAGTTCTACAAAGATTCTATTCCATTTGTCTTTAACTATTTTAGGAAAATTTCATCAATTAATAATTACTGTAAAGCTTATCAATCATTCCTTCTTTGCTTATCCATCGACAAATAGGTTACCTATTGACTAGTTGATATATTAATGGATGTTTGAATATCCATTGATTCCCTTATCCATTGACTGCTCTTTTACCCGTTGATTGTTTTGACAGATTCATCTGTTGATGAGGATCCATTGATATGACTTTGTTGACAGGCATCCATAGATCATTGATATCCATCGACTTTTTTATATGTTGATCACTTCATATATGAGAATTCTGACTTGAAATATTTACACTTTGTCAGTTATTCTTCATATCTGTTGAATACCTATCAATCGAAGTCAATAAATATCATTCGATCACATCAATCGAATTTATTAAAATGAACTAGTAATAAAAAGAATTCTAGATCAACTGCTACTAACCAATTTATCAGTTGATTAACAAATACTTCAACTGATAAATGGTTTCCTAATCAATGTATATTTATATGATTCATATTTGCCGACTAGTTGTAAATTGTTACATCAAATTTATGATTCTAAGTAAAATTTTATCATCAAACTACATAATTCCTAACAATCCCCCTATTTATGTTTATCAAAAATAGACATAAGTCTGAGTTGATGATAACAAAATCCCTTCACATTTATCAATACATTATGAATAATAAATTAAAAGTTATGAAGTATGAGATAATTTTTCAAGTACTAGTAACAGAAGAATTTGAAAAGTCCTTGATGAGTTTGATTAATTATCTCCTCTTTTCCTTGACTCCTCAAGCTCCTTGTCTTTATTTTCTTTCATATGTCTGTATAATGACCCCTTCAGAATCTTCTCATCCCCAACATTGTAGTCCAATTGACTTGCCAATAAGTTTAGCTCCAGATTTGGTAATTTATTGATTTCCTTGAAAATATCAATGCATCATTCATTGCCATTCCTATCAGTATAGAGCATCATGTAGAAGGGCTCATGAAGAACTTTCTTCCCTTCTGGATTCCAGATTTTTACTTTATCATCCCTTTCTTCCTGAATTGGAGCCTCTCTCATATTGGTCATTCTCTTCAAGATATCAGTGGCAAGACCTTGTGCCAAATAGCAGTTCTGTTAAGAAGAGTGTATATCTTTCTTAAACTAGCATAGTCATGTTCCATTACTTGTGAGAAAGTAAAAGTAGGATGTGAACCATCTTCATATTTAAGATGAAGAAGATCCATACCCCTTTTTCTTTGGCCTTTAGTAGCAATTACTCCTTGAGATCTAATTGGAATGTAATTGTTTGCCTTTGATTGGAACAATTATATATCTCTTGGTTGATCACTTCTAGATGCTTGTACTTTTGTCTCCTTTATCTTTTTCTCCTCAGCCACTTCAGATTCATCAACATCTAGCTTCCTCTTTGTTTTCTCAGATTTTCAAGATTTATTGGCCCTTTGCTTTATTCTTGACTTCTTCTTAGTCTGCTTCTTTTTTTCTTCTAAAATTTGTTGATGTTCAAGATAATATTCCTTTTGAAGTTGTATAGCTAATTCCTCACCAATTTTCATCTACTTTTCTTTGTCAAGAATCCCAGTTGTTATTGCTCTTTTCATCAATTTCTCACCACCATCTGTGATAGACTTTTTCTTTATGTCATATCTAAATAGAAGTCATTTTCCTTTTCTACCACCAGGGTGTGAGCTACTTTCATCAACCCTTATCTTTCCAACTTCATGAGATTTAGAGAATCCAGCAACAACAATCTCAGAACTTGAATTTGTTGGCAATAAAGTCGTAGTCATGATCTCAATTGGCTTTTCTGCATCTATGACTTTATTTTTACTAGCCAATGCATCAAATTTCTTCACAATCTCATCCTTCATCCTCTTTACTTCCTCATTTTTGGATTCATCATTTTTCTTTTTGTCCAAAATATTTTGAGTTTCTGGTAATGAAGATTCTACTTCCTTTTTCAATTCAGCATCTCTACCATCCTTCTCCCCCTTTTTGTTATCATCAATTAAATCAAGGGATTGAAATGCTATAGGAGTTTGTAAAAGTCTATCAAGAATTTTGACTTGAGTAGCATGATTCTTCAGAATTAATCGTATACTCCTCTCTATATCAATCATCATCCTCTCCAAAGCATTCACCTTATTCTTCACAGTAGACTCAGTGTCTAACCTCTGTTTAATTCTGTGCGTTATTGTGAGGTTCAATCTTGTATCAATATAAGAATCATAGTGAGTCTTATTTGACTTCATGTCCTCCCTTACATGCTTCAATGCTAATATGGTGCCAGTCACTTACATTTTTTGGACTTTGAGATTGTCTCTGTAAAATTAGGAATTCTCATTTGCATAGGATCCTGGACATCAACCTCAGCCATGAATCTTCTATATTGTGATACTATTTCTTTTCAGTATCAGCCAAGATGACATTGTCTTCTCTCATTATTGGCTCCAATGTGTCATCATCTTCATCTGACTCAAAGTCTTCAGGATTCATATGAGAGACATCATCAGGCATCCTTGCTAAGTTGTCCTTTCCACTCCTGAATTCCTCTTCAGTTTCAACTAACCCCAAAATTTTCCCAGCCTCCTGATTTAAAACTGCTGTCGATTTCTGATAGTGAGGATCTTCATGTTGAAAAGTTTTTGTATCCAAATTAATATCAATTTCATAATCCTCCACCATGTGTGTATCTGCAACTCCTACATGAACTCCATTCTCTCCATCTCCCCTGACTCCAACCCCAACTCCTTGGTGAGTTCTACTGCAAATTGCCCAGTTTCAGAACATGAAGCTTCATGGATTGGTGAAATTGATTTCTCTCTATTCTTTTCTCTCTCACTCTCTTCTCTCTTTTCTTGCATCAGGATCTCATCCTAGATTCTCACATCTCCCTCACAATTCTCTCCTTTTGCATTACCTTCTAATGTGGAACTCTCTTTTCTCACACCCTTTTCTTTTGCCACCTAAGAAAAAATTGAGGGCCTCACATTCACACTCTCTCCTTTTGCCAGGATATGCAAATCCTGCCTCGCACACACCTCACCCACTCCACTCAATCCTAGAAGTGTTTGTGCAATTTCAACAGACGTGGCTTCAATGAATAAAGTAATATCAAACGTTGGATGAGAATTATCCATCGACTGATGCACATCAGTTGATTTAAGCTCATCGATGGATGTGAGGATATCCATCGATGGATGAGTAGAAGTCAATGGATATTGGAATTTATCAGTTGATTGAGAAATATCCATTGACTTAGAAGAATTTTCATTTTTATCCTACTCAACCAAGGTGATACCCTTATTTGGTGAGTCAGGTAAGAGTGTTGGCTCCACCCTGAGTTGTAAAGAGGGTGAATTTAAAGCATTGATGTTTTCAATCATTAAAGTTTCTGAAGAAATAGATTAGATGGTGATTAAGGAAATGGAATAGATAGAGAGTGAGGTTGTGTCTTAGCATTTACCTGAGACACATCAAGAGAAGAAACTGAAGGCTCCACCAAATTTTCATTTGGATTTGCAATTGTGTGTTCCCCTTGTGCATGTACATCACTCTTCTTTCTTCTTTTAAAGACTTGAACTACCTTGCATTCCTTGTCCCTAACAGATGGTCCTGGTTGAGACCTCTTTTCAATAACTACACCTTGTTGAGAAGATACAGCTAGGGATGTGTTTAATTCCTTTTTCACAGTCTCAATCTTTTGAGAGATTGGACTGGAGGTTGGCTGGACAATCTCACCCTCACCATCTTTATTCTTTTGACTTTCTTGATGTTAACCAGTTCCCTCACCCTCAACAACCACCTTCACACTCCTCTCAATGATTTTTCTTTTTCTTGGTTTACAACAATAGTTTGTTCAAAAACTGTTGAGGTGGTATTCTTAGATTTGGATTTTGAAGGTTTTGCAACTTAGGTAGGAGGGATGTGGGCATTTCCAACTCCCTTCGTTATTGCAGAAGGCAAAGAAAGTGGGAACTCTATGTGAGTAAAAGAAATGTTCTGAGTTTGGAAGAATACCTCAACAATGAGAGGATAGGTAAGGCACAAATTAGGGTTTAAGTTGATTCTCGCCAAATCCTTGAAGACCCTTTTGTTCTGCATCCAGGGCTCCAAAGTCTCATTTATGGTTGGAATCTCAATGTCTCCAATAGCATTTTTAATAAACAACATAATGAATTTACCAGAATATATGTGGTCATTTCTGGATTCTTTGTTTCCTAATTTAAAGATTAATTCATTTAGGAGTAGTGTGCCAAGTCCAAAGTACTTATCAAATAGGATACTATAAGTAATTTATTGCATACTAGAAGTAATTGCATCAAAGTTGCTTATTTTTCCAAAAAAAATCTTGATTATGGCATCAAAAAAATAACTCCACTCTTTTCTTAGGTTTTTCTAACTATCTCACCTAAGCTAGGTTAAAAAACAACATAGTTAACAATAACTAACATGTTTTTGATCTCATCATCTTTAGGCAAAGCCACACAATTATCAGGAGGCAATTTAAGACAAGTAGAAACAATAACACTAGTGAAAGTATACTGTTTACCTTTGCAAGTATAGGAAATTTCTTTCTCATCCTTAGATACCTTTGTAGACTGCCAGAATTCCCCCACCGGTTCACAGAAAATGGTTGGTGCTTCACCCAGTGCCTTTGAGAGTTTGCATTCACTGAGGATCCATATTAGTGGATAAAAATCTGCAGGTGCATCAGCAACAGTCATGCAAGCTATGAAATTGTTCTACTCATAGATGAAACCTATAAATGACGCAATCTTTTTCTGTGGTGCCATTTCTATTCTTAGAAAGAAGATTAGAGAAAAACTTGAAAGAGAGTAAGAAAATCACCTTAGGGTTCTTTAGAGAAAGATAGAAAGAATAAATTGCTAAGCAAAAATAGTAGGTGAGATAAAATGAGAATTGAAACTGCTATTTATATTTTTCAAGAATAAAGTGACTTAAAATAAGTCACTATAATTAGTTTTCTATTTTAGTGAAAAGAAATGACCGTTTGACAAATAAGATAGATAGACATACTCTAAATAGCAATCGACTTTATACATACAGATGTATATGTATTTGTCGATGGATAAAATTGAAGGGTTTCGGGCATGAAAACGCAGCGGAAAAACGCGAAAAACAATTAAAAAAATGTAACTCTATCGCAGGATCCATGTATAACTTTAGATGATTATGGTGAAGAAGTCTGTACCTTAACAAAGCTTTCTGTATGATGTTTATGTAGGGTTTCGTGACACAAACGCAGCGGAATAAACGTGAAAAATAAATCAAAATAGCGAAACCCTCCGCAGGATCCATGCGAAAACAAAAGATTTAATTCGGAGATAAAGAATAAATACCTTTAGAAGCTTTAATAGTTCATTAATGGAAGATTAATGGAGGTCCAAAGCTTGTTTAATCACCACGTATCCCGCACTCGCGATCTACGGTATCCACACGAACACTTTTCATGAAGGATTGATGTGTACTAGCACCCGAAAACTTCTTCTCTCTCTATCTTCCTCCTCTCTCAGAGCGGCTAGGTTTTTTTTGTAAAATCTCTATCTTATTAAATCAGCCCATAAAGAGATTATATAGAGAGAGGAATAAGTTTTCTAATTATAATCCAATTATAATTAATACTAATCCAAAATTCTAAATTATTAAATTAAGTTTCACTTAATTAATTAATTATTAATTTTGGAATTAGTTTAAGTAATTCATTTATTCTATTTATATAATTAATTAAGTCATACTTAATTAATATCATAAATAAAATAAATTACTTATTTAATTTAAATTCATAATTTAAATTATTTCTCCTTCAAGCGTTCTTTGTGTGTGACCCTGTAGGTTATTATTACGTTGGCAACAATTTTAATATCTAATTAAAATTGTAAACAATGAGCGGCATCTAGTAATACATCATTGCTACCCAAGAAATAATAATAAATCGGTGATTCGATTAAGCCTTTCGTGAATAATGTTCCATGTAATATAATCCCTTTAATCTTGATATTATAGATTGAACTCAAGGCATGTCTCGTGTCATCCTCTTCATAATTTAATCTTTATTTTCTTGATCGATGAGTAGACTATTAAAATCAAATCAACATTTGAGCACGGCCGTGCATTTCATAGTCTCACTCAAACAAGAGGCCAATAATATCACTCCTAAAATTAGGAGGATTAAATCTCATCTAGATCATTCATATTTCTCATACGATTCATAATATACCCAATGTCCACTTTTATCATCACCCGGTCAAAGGTAACTTTTAATGTAATCAAAGTATATTAATTCTCGTATAGAAATATAATGATTTCAGGTCTAAGAATCATTACACCATTATCACAGTGAGAATTACTTATGACACTTACTTAACATGTAGAATCTCACGGCGGGTCATTCCAGTGCCATGCATTGATACATGCACTTGTGTTCTTGACTTTAGTATTCCCATACCTATGACCAATGAGATGTGGTCATCTGTCAAGAAACATACTAGTCTTTGTGCATTATTATTGTCCTTAAATTATAATACTCGACTAGGGAATTTTAGGAATAAGATACTATTCATATAATCTCATTTTTAAGTCACATACTTAAAGATATAGAATACGTATCAAAATTCCAAGGACATTTACTATGCTTTCAATTTATTAATCAGTAAACAAAATATAATAAATAAATAATAATCAATAAAACATAATCCTTAATAATAAACATTTTCCTTAAAATATAAAAAGTATTGTCTCTAGAGCACAATTACTAACAATCTCCCACTTGCACTAGTGCCAATTACCCAAGTATCCAATACTCATGAAACTAGTGTGACTTTCATGCTTCTGCTACGACAAAGCCTTAGTCAGTGGGTCTGCAATATTATTATTAGTATGCACTTTACATATATGTATATCTCCTTGATCATTAATCTCATTAATTAGGTGATATCTCCCAAGTACATGCCCAAACAGCCTCCTTGGCTGCTTCGCAAGCATCAATATACTCAGGCTCTATTGTAGAATCAACTATTGTCTCTGCTGTGAACCATTCCAGCATACAACATCTCAATAAAATTAGATAAAACACAAAGACAGACAGAAACATTAAATTATCGTTATCTGTCTAGAAACCAGTATCACTGAAACCTCTTACAACTAGCTTCACATCTCCTCCATATAACAAGAATGAATCTTTAGTCCTCTTTAAGTACTTAAGAATATTCTTGACTGTCGTCCAGTGACCTTCACCTGGATTAGATCGGTATCTACTCATCATGGTTAAAGCATACGAGACATCAGGACAAGTACATATCATTGCATACATTATAAAACCAATTGCTGACGCATATGGAATTTTACTCATGCAGTCCCTATCATCCAATGATTTAGGACAAATTTTATTTTGAGATCACTATCCCATGAGACATTGGGACATATCCATTTTAGTCTCTTTGCATTTGAAATCAATGCAAAACTTTGTCAATGTATGTACTCTAAATTAGGCCGATCAATCACCTTGATCTATCTCTATAGATCTCGATCCCTAATATATATGTCACATCGCCTAAGTCTTTCATTGAGAAATTATTTCTCAACCAAGTCTTCACAGTCTGTAGAGAAGGAATGTCATTCCCTATTAGTAATATATCATCAACATATAATACTAGGAATGCCACATGGCTCCCACTAAACTTCTTGTAAACACAAGTTTCATCTTCATTCTGAATAAAGTCAAACTCTTTTTGACTGTTTCATGAAAACAAATGTTCCATCTCCTCGAGGCCTGCTTAAATGGATCGACGCAACTTACATACATTTCCAGCATCCTTTAGATCAACAAAACCCTTAGGGTGTGTCATGTACACATCCATATCTTCTTCAAGGCTCTCATTTAAGAAAGCGGTTTTGACATCCATTTGCCAGATTTCATAGTCATAGTAAGCAGCTATAGCAAGCAAAATCCTGATGGACATGACCATAACAACTGGTGAAAAGGTCTCATCATAGTCAATACCATGAATTTTCTTGAAACCTTTTGCCACCAATCGTGCCTTATAGGTCTGTACATTAGCATCCATGTCGGTCTTCTTCTTGAAAACCCACTTGCACCCTATAGGTTTTACCCCTTCAGGTGGATCAACCAAAGTCCATACTTGATTAGTATACATGGATTCCATCTCAGATTTAATGGCATCCAGCCATCTCTTAGAATCTGGAGTGTTTATAGTATCTAGGTAGGTGAGAGACTCATCTTCATCCACAAGCATCACATCACCATCTTGAGTCAAGAGAAATCCATATTATCTCTTGGGCTCATGGCGAATCCTACTAAACCTACGAACACCTGTGTTTCTTGAGCAGTATTATTTTTCTTGTACATTCTACTCAGGTTCCTCCACTGGTTTAACGTTATCATGTGGGTCTCAAACTTCATTGAGATCTATTATCCTCCCACTGTCTCTCAGCAGTTTGAGCAACAAACACTTTATTCTCGGAAGGATTATGGAAAGAATAACCCCTTGTTTCAGTTGAGTATTCCACAAAATTACATTTGTCTGATTTTGGTCCTAGCTTGTCAGAGATTAGACGTTTCACAAACGCTTCACATCCCCAAAATTTTATAAATGACATGCTGTGACGTTGCTCAGTCCATATCTCATAAGGAGTCTTTTGAACCAATTTAGTAGGAACACAGTTAAGTGTATGTGGAGCCGTTTCCAGGGTGCAACCCCAGAAACTAATTGGAAGATTCATTGACTCAACATTGATCGCACCATGCCCAACAAGGTGTGATCTCTCCTATCAAAAACTTTTCTTTGATATTTTCTACTTCATCTTTGTAGTCTTTGAACTTTTCAAATGATTCGGATTAGTTCTTCAAAAGATACATATATCCGTATCTACTAAAATAATTAGTAAATTTTATGAAGTTAATAAAATCTACCTTTTGTCATCGTACACATATGACCACATACATCACTATGTATAAGTCATACCCATTCAATGATCCCTTCACCATGTCCGGTAAAAGGAGCTTTAGTCATTTTACCAAATAAACCAAGATTCGTATCCTTTGGTATGATTCATAATCAAACTTATCCATGAATGCATCCTTATGTATTCTGAAAATGCGTTTCTCATTAATATGGCCTCAACGACAGTGCCAAAGGTAATATTTGATTTGAGTCATTTTAGAACATATAAATTGTTAATTAGATGTGCAACATTATAAGGCTCATCATCAAAATAGAATAAACAACTATTGTTATAAAATGAAAAAGCCTTTCTTGTCCAAACAAGAAATTGAAATAATGTCTCTGCCAATTGCAAGCACGCTATAACAATTATTAAGTTCTAAATTTTCCTTATAGGCCAAAAAATTAAGTAACGAGTTCCTCGAACCAGAGCAACTATCTTTACTCCAATTCCAACCCGATACATTAAGCTTGACCCTTATTGATCATCATCTTCCGATCTTCCAATTAAGCATGACAGTTTAATTTCCAGTCTCCCAACTTTCCACAGAAGTGACAATCGTCTTCTTTATCAACACCTTATTCAGACTTTAGAGTCTGCTTTAGGGATTGGACTTTGGTTTGACAACTGAACTAGATCAAATCTTCTCCTTGCCCTTCCATTTTCCTTTCCCTTTTGCATTCCCTATGTTTACCATCAATATAGTAGTAGTTCATGCATTTATCATATTACTTTCAGCAGTTCTCAACATGCTTAGCAACTCAATGGGTGTTTTACCAATCTTATTCACTTTATTGTTTATAACAAAATAAGAATAATATTTGTCCAAAGATTGTAGGATCAAATCTAACTGTCTCCAGACCAATCTGGAAACCCAAAATATCAATGGTATTCATTATACCCTATAATCTTTACAACATGTGGTGTAACCGGGTCTCACTCTCCCTACTTGTAAATGTATAGTGCCCTTTCAAATATATCTTGTGCTCAATCGTTTCATAAGCATCTATATGCTTGTATTGCTTCTTAAGCTCAGCACATATATTTGCGAGCATGAGACATGAAACATCAGTCGCAACATCAATTTGCTTCCAATAAGCACTATGATTTGCACATGTTACATTCTCAACTTTAAGAGCAGGGGAAGAGATTTGACTAATATCGTGGTGCCCGAGGACGATCCTCAAGCTCCTATGTCAGTCAAGGAAATATATTCTCGTCAACTTGTCCTTCTCAAGAACTGATCGCATAGAGAAGTTGTTTGTGTTTATCATTTGATATCTACAATACTAAAGTGCATAAAATAAACTAGATTGCAAATTTAATATTAATTATGTTTAAGTGATTATGGTATATCATCATATACCTCCCACTATTTTTATCAAACTAATAGCCCTTACTATTAATTTGGAAAGTATATCCCATAATTCTTTCTAGTGAGCCAAGATCCATAATATATACATACATATACTCAAAATTTTAGAAAATCAAATAATTTTCAGAAAATAATAAATCACCGTTTTGGAGGCTGTAACGACATCTAATAGCTTACAGACGCATAGCTGACTTTGTCAGTATTGCTCAGTGACCCGATTCCAGTCAGAAAACACATATCGTTTGCGAAAATCGGACAACGGACACAGATTTCAGAAAATCAACGGCAGCCGTTTTAGAATTCGTATCGAATACGATTCCCATAATAAGAACAAACATGTATCATATATATACATCAACACACATAATCATCATATGATTATACATCATATGAATATCATATATTCATAATATATATAAACATATACATATTATATCAATATAAAATCATGATAGACCGCATACATGCTTATATATCAAAAATTGTTAAGCACATAACCGAATTAAAACGTTTCGCAAGTAGCTCTGATGCCATTGTAGGGTTTCGTGACACAAACACAGCGGAATAAACGTGAAAAATAAATCAAAATAGCGAAACCCTCCGCAGGATCCATGCGAAAACAAAAGATTTAATTCGGAGATAAAGAATAAATACATTTAGAAGCTTTAATAGTTCATTAATGGAAGATTAATGGAGGTCCAAAGCTTGTTTAATCACCACGTATCCCGCACTCGCGATCTACGATCTACGGTATCCACACGAACACTTTTCATGAAGGATTGATGTGTACTAGCACCCGAAAACTTCTTCTCTCTCTATCTTCCTCCTCTCTCAGAGCGGCTAGGTTTTTTTTGTAAAATCTCTATCTTATTAAATCAGCACATAAAGAGATTATATAGAGAGAGGAATAAGTTTTCTAATTATAATCCAATTATAATTAATACTAATCCAAAATTCTAAATTATTTAATTAAGTTTCATTTAATTAATTAATTATTAATTTTGGAATTAGTTTAGGTAATTCATTTATTCTATTTATATAATTAATTAAGTCATACTTAATTAATATCATAAATAAAATAAATTACTTATTTAATTTAAATTCATAATTTAAATTATTTCTCCTTCAAGCATTCTTTGTGTGTGACCCTGTAGGTTATTATTACGTTGGCAACAATTTTAATATCTAATTAAAATTGTAAACAATGAGCGGCATCTAGTAATACACCATTGCTACCCAAGTAATAATAATAAATCGGTGATTCGATTAAGCCTTTCGTGAATAATGTTCCATGTAATATAATCCCTTTAATCTTGATATTATAGATTAAACTCAAGGCATGTCTCGTGTCATCTTCTTCATAATTTAATCTTTATTTTCTTGATCGATGAGTAGACTATTAAAATCAAATCAACATTTGAGCACGGCCGTGCATTTCATAGTCTCACTCAAACAAGAGGCCAATAATATCACTCCTAAAATTAGGAGGATTAAATCCCATCGAGATCATTCATATTTCTCATACGATTCATAATATACCCAATGTCCACTTTTATCATCACCCGGGCAAAGGTAACTTTTAATGTAATCAAAGTATATTAATTCTCGTATAGAAATATAATGATTTCAGGTCTAAGGATCATTACACCATTATCACAGTGAGAATTACTTATGACACTTACTTAACATGTAGAATCTCACAGCGGGTCATTCCAGTGCCATGCATTGAGACATGCACTTATGTTCTTGACTTTAGTATCCCCATACCTATGACCAATGAGATGTGGTCATCTGTCAAGAAACATACTAGTCTTTGTGCATTATTATTGTCCTTAAATAATAATACTCGACTAGGGAATTTTAGGAATAAGATACTATTCATATAATCTCATTTTTAAGTCACATACTTAAAGATATAGAATACGTATCAAAATTTCAAGGACATTTACTATGCTTTCAATTTATTACGCAGTAAACAAAACATAATAAATAAATAATAATCAATAAAACATAATCCTTAATAATAAATATTTTCCTTAAAATATAAAAAGTATTGTCTCTAGAGCACAATTACTAACAGTTTAATGGAGGTCCAGAAAAAAGAATCACAACAGCACTTTGTTGTACAGATCTGCTCTCCAAAGAAGTCCACACGAACGCCCGATCGTCCTACGATCATCGGAGTCGGTACTAGCCAAATTGTTTGCCTCTTCCTCTCTCTCTTGATGTTGAGCAGCTAGGGTTTTTCTCTAAAAATGAAATCTGATGATAAATCCTAATACTATACATCATTATGTATATATAGGGGAGAGAGAGATTTTGGGCCTAACTCTAATCCATGTGGTTTCCAAAACCCATTATGATTTTGGGTTATTATTATTATTAAATCCGAATTCTAATATAATTAATCAAGTCTCACTTAATTAATTCAATGATTAAATTCGAATTAATAATAATTCTTTTTAAATCTGAATTCTAATATAATTAATCAAGTCTCACTTAATTAATTCAATAATTAAATTCGAATTAATAATAATAATTCTTATTAAATCCGAATTCTAATATAATTAATCAAGTCCCACTTAACTAATTCAATAATTAAATTCGAATTAATAATAATAATATATCTAAATTCGTAATTTAAATAAACCTTCATTTTGACGTTCTTTGTGTATGACCCTTTAGGTTATTATTACATTGGCAATAATTTTAATATCCAATAATAAAATTATAAACAATGAGCGGCATCTAGTAATATATCATTGCTACCCAAGTAACAATAATAATTGGTGATTCAATTAAACCTTTCGTGAATAATGTTCCATGTAATATAATCCCTTTAACCTTATATTATAGATCAAACTCAAGGCAAGTATAGTGTCATCCTCTTCAACGTTTAATCTTGGTTTCCTTGATCAATGAGTAGACTATTTAAACAAATCAATATTTAAGCTTGGTCATGCATTTCATAGTCTCACTCAATCAAGAGACCAATAATATCACTCAACAAACATACTAGTTTTATTGCATTATTATTATCCTTAAATAATAATATTTTACTAGGGAATTTTAGGAATAAAATATTATTCATTTAATCTCATTTTTAAGTCATATACTTAAAGATATATATTACGTATTAATATTTCAAGGACATTTATTATTCTTTCAATTTATGACATAATAAATATTAATTTAATAATCACATAACATAATTCTTAATTGTTTTCAATAAAATATTAAAAGTATTGTCTCTAAGATACCAATACTAATAATCTCCCACTTGTATTAGAGTCAATCTCTCATGTATCCAATATCCATAGAACTAGTATGACCTTCGTGCTTCTACTGCGACAAAGCCTTGGTCAGTGGATCTGCAATGTTATCATTTGTATGCACTTTACATATATGTATATCCCCTCCATTATTATTCTATCGAAGAATATGATATCGTCTGAGTATATGCTTTGTTCGGGAATGAGACCTTGGTGCCTTAGCCTGCGAAATGGCTCCATTATTATCGTAGTATAAATCTATCGGATCTGCGACTGAAGGAACCACACCAAGACCTGCAATAAATTTCCGAATCTAAACAGCCTCCTTAGTTGCTTCACAGGCAGCAATATTCTCAGTCTCCATTGTAGAATCGGTAACCGTCTCTTGCTTATAACTTTTCCAGCTTACAGCACATCCATTTAGACAAAACACAAACCCAGACTGAGAAATCGAATCATCCTTGTTTGTCTGGAAACTAGTGTCGGTATAACCTTTTGCAACCAGCTTATCTTCTCCTCCATATACCAAGAATTGATTTTTAGTCCTCTTCAAGTACTTAAGAATATTCTTGACTGTTGTCCAGTGACCTTCACCTGGATTAGACTAGTATCTACTCGTTATGCTCAAAGCATACGAGACAACAGGACGAGTACATATCATTGCATACATTATGGAACCAATTGCTGAAGCATATGAAACTTTACTCATACGGTCCTTATCGTCCAATGATTTAGGACTGTTATCTTTTGAGATCGATATCCCATGAGACATAGGGACAAATCCCCTTTTAGCATTTTACAACCCAAATCGATGCAAAACTTTATCAATGTATGTACTCTGACTTAGGCAGATCATTCTTCTAGATATATCTCTATAGATCTTGATACCTGAAATATAGGTCGCTTTGCCTAAGTCTTTCATTGAGAAATTCTTACACAACCAAGTCTTAACAGCCTGTAAAAAGGAATGTCATTCCCTATTATTAATATATCATCAACATATAATACTAGGAATGTCACATTGCTCCCACTTACCTTCTAATAAACACATGGTTCATCTTCATTTTGAATAAACCCAAACTCATTGACAATTTCATCAAAATGAATGTTCCATCTCCTTGAGGCTTGTTTCAATCCATAAATGGATCGACACAGCTTACATAACTTTCCAGCATTCTTTGGATCAACAAAACCTTCAGGTTGTGTCATATACACATCCACATCTTCTTCAAGTCTTCAATTTAAGAAAGCGGTTTTGACATCCATCTGTCAGATTTCATAGTTATGGTAAGCAGCTACAGCACGCAAAATCCTGATGGACTTGACCATAGCCACTAGTAAAAAAGTTTCATTATAGTCAATACCATGAATTTTCTTGAAACTTTTTGCCACCAATCGTGCTTTATAGGCCTGTACATTACCATCCATGTCGGTCTTCCTTTTGAAAACCCATTTGCACCTTATAGGCTTTACCCCTTCAGGTGGATTAACCAAAGTCCATACTTGTTTAGTATATATGGATTCTATCTCATATTTCATGGCATCCTGTCATCTCTTAGATTCTGGAATGTTCATAGCGTCTTGGTATGTGAGAGGCTCATCTTCATCCACAAGCATCACATCACCATCTTGAGTCAAGAAAAATCCATAATATCACTCAGGCTCATGGTGAATCCTACTAGACCTGCGAAAAACCTATGTTTCTTGAGCAGTATTGTTTTCTTGTACATTCTGCTCAGGTTTCTCCATTGGTTCAATATTATCATGTGGGTCTCGAATTTCATCGAGATATGTTATCGTCCCACTGTCTTTCTTAGACAACATTTCTCTTTCAAAGAATACTGCAGTTTGAGTAACAAACACTTTGTTCTCTGAAGGATTATAGAAAGAATAACCCTTTGTTTCAATTGGGTATCCCACAAAATTACATTTTTCTGATTTAGGTCATAGCTTGTCAGAAGTTAGACGTTTCACAAATGCCTCACATCCCCAAATTTTCATAAATGACATGCTATGACGTTTCTCAGTCCATATGTCATATGGAGTCTTCTGAACCATTTTAGTAGGAACTCGGTTAAGTTTATAAGCAGCCGTCTCCAGGGCGTAGCCCTAGAAACTAATTGGAAGATCTTCATGACTTATTATCGATCGTACCATGTCCAACAAAGTACGATTCCTCCTTTTAGAAACTCCATTCCATTGTGGTGTTCCGGGAGGAGTGAATTGTGATACAATACCACACTCTTTTAATAAACTCTTAAATTCATGGCTTAAGTATTCACCTCCACGATCAGATCGTAGAGTCTTAATACTTCCGCCAGTTTGTTTTTCTACTTCAGCTTTGTATTCTTTGAACTTTTCAAAAGAATCAGATTTGTTCTTCATAAGATAGACATATATCTACTGAAATCATCAGTAAACGCGATAAAGTAGTAAAAGCCACCTCTTGCCACAGTACGCATAGGACCACATACATCACTATGTATAAGTTCTAATCATTCAGTAACCCTTTCACCTTGTCCAGTAAAAGGAGCTTAGTCATTTTTCCAATGAGACAAGGTTCGCATGGTTCCTATGATTCAAAGTCAAACTTATCTAATTATCCATCTTTATGTAACTTGGAAATGCGCTTCTCATGTATATGGCCTAAACGACAGTGTCAGAGGTATGTTTGATTTTAGTCATTAGTTTTAAAACGTTTGTTGTTCATATTATAGATATGAGTGTCTAAATCAAGTACATATAAACCGTTAAATAAACGTGCAACCCTATAGGTAACATTATTCAAAGAACAGGAACAACTATTGTTCTGAATTAAAAATGTAAAACATTTCTTGTCCAAACATGAAACCGAAATAATGTTTCTGTAAATTGCAGGCACGTAAAAACAGTTCTGAAGTTCTAAAATAAGCCTAGTGGGCAACGTTAAATAATAAGTCCCTACAACTAAGGCAGCAACCTTTACTCCATTGCCAACTCGTAGTATGACCTATCCCTTTGCCAAAGTCCTACTCCTTTGCAGCTCCTGCACATTTATACAAATGTGAGAACCACATACAGTATCCAATACCCATGTTGTAGAAGTAGACAAATTGACCTCTATAATATAAATACTTGAATCAGAAGCTTGACCAGCCTTCTTCTTCTTCAGATCCTCCAAATAAGCATGATAGTTTCTCTTCCAATGACCTGGTTTACCACAGTAGTGACAATCACCCTTTGCAACAGCACCCTTAGGCTCTAAAGCCTGTTTGGGATTGGTCTTTTGCTTGGGACCAGAAGCAGATCCAATCTTCTTCTTTCCCTTCCATTTGCCTTTCCTTTTAGCCTTACTTTTGCTGTCTACCATCAACATGGTAGCAGGTTCAACCTTTTTCATGTTGGTTTCAGCAGTTCGTAACATGACCAAAAATTCAGTGGGTGTTTTGTCTATCTCATTCATATTGTAGTTCATAACAAAATTAGTATAGTTGTTGTTCAACGATTGCAAGATCAAGTAAATCTGAACTTCCGGACCAATCGGGAAACCTAAAGTATCAAAATACTCAATATAACCTATCATCTTTAGAACATGAGGTTGAACAGGTTCACGCTCTCCCTGTTTGTAAGCATACAGTGCTTTGCTCGTGTCGAACCTTTGAAGATCTTAGAAATCTTGACAATGGTGATAAAGAGATATTTAGAAATCTTGCACTTATGACAAACTCTTCAGAGGCTTCACCTCAATCATCTCATCAAAGGTATCATTTATTTCCACAATTGACATGTCCAATTCTGATTATAAGAAAAAATTTGAAG
Organism: Oenanthe sinensis; assembly: GCA_028671895.1. Lineage (NCBI taxonomy): Eukaryota > Viridiplantae > Streptophyta > Magnoliopsida > Apiales > Apiaceae > Oenanthe > Oenanthe sinensis. The sequence goes on along the minus strand of JAPMAC010000225.1, from coordinate 89,617 downwards.
ATCTTAGTGTAGAAATGTTTAATGTTCATACAAGCATACTAGCATCTGAATAAGAAAATGTTAAACTAGTTCTTAGAAATAACATGCTAGAAGCTAAGAATCAAGAACTAGAACTTGCATGTGTTAATTTAGAAGATCTTAAAAAGACAAATGCAATCTAGAAGTAGAAACTGCCCTTAGGAGTAAAATTTATGAGTTGTAGTTAAACTTGAAGCTTATAAGAAATCTGCTAATCTTGCTAAGGAAGCTATAGATAGACAAGTCATAGATCAGAAATCTAGAATATGTTTTGATTATGATAAGAAAGATGGTAAGAAGCATGTTGAGTCGATTACTGAGGAAAGTCCTATAAAGTAAGACATTCCACATGTTCTTAAAAATGTGAATAAGACCATGTACAAGAAGTTTATCTCAGCAATCATTGATGAAGATGAAATCAAAATTAGAGAAAAGATGCTTGCTGAGGATAAAAAAAGAAGAGGAAAAGAAAGCAAAGTTTAATAAGAAATCAGTTCAAATTGAAGATCCTAAGGATAATATTAAAACTAATATAGGTAACAAATCAGAAAAGAAAAAGGCTAAGAGGAATGGTAAAATAGTTGTTAACAAGAAATCTGATTATGCCTATTCCCCTATTTTTTCTAGGAAAGTTTGTAACAATTGCAATTCTACTGGACATCTTACTCATGCATGCAAAAAGGTTAAAATAGAAAAGAATGAAATTTCTAGTATGCCTGCCTTGTCTAATTCTCATCAACCATGTGGAAAAGTTGGATTTATTCCATGTGCTTTTAATATCATGTCTGCTTATATAAATCTTATGAATGCTTCTTCTAGTACTTGCATCAACAATGACATGAACATGAATAGAAAGCATGTAAGGGCAAAGACTGCTAGTCCTCCTAAGTCTAGGAGGGAAGCACCTATCGCTAAGCCTAAAGATAAACCTATCAAGGCTAAACCAAAAGATAAGGGCACATTCCATGTGAAAGACAATAATAAGTCAGTCCTTGTAGCAAAATATGTTAAAGACTCTAAGCCTCTTGGACCCAACCAAGTTTGGGTGCCAAAGAAAAAGTAATCAACTTGTGGTTACATGGCATAGAAAAGAACAAGCTTGTTATATGGATCATTGACAGTGGTTGTTCAAGACACATGACAGGTGATAAAGCCCTGCTATATGATTTGGTTGAGAAAGTTGACCCCTCTATAGTGACCTTTGGAAATGACAGCAAAGGATTCACAACGGGATATGGTAATTTAGAAATTAGAAACGTTATCATTGAAAATATCTCTCTTTTTGAAGGAGTAGAGCATAATCTCTTGAGCATCACTCAATTCTATGACAAGGGTTATGATGTAAATTTCCGAAAGGAGAGATGTGAAATCAAAAATAGGAAAGATGAGAAACTTGTTCTACAAGGAGTGAGAAAGGGAAATCTCTTCGTAGCGGATTTATTTTCTGCAAGTAAAGGTGAAGTCAAGTATTTCTACAACAAGGCTTCAACAAAAGATAGTTGGTTATGGCACAAGAAATTTCATACTTACACTTCAAAGCAATGAACTCTTTAGTAAAGAGGGAGTTGGTGAGAGGTATTGTGACGCCCTCCCGACCCGGGGTCTAGATTGGAGAGTCACTAACACTCTATATGCATGCATCGTATATAAATATAAACAAAGCATATATATATATATATATATATATATATATATATATATATATATATATACACACACACATGACCCCGACTACTACCCTGGACCTTTAACAGGTAATGGTATGAAACAAGCATAACTCTACATTCATTTAGTTACATTACCAAAATAAATATCATTACAACTCTGAATCTTATCACAAAAGTCTATCAACATCTAAAACTTAAGACTTAACATAGTCTTTCCCTTTTAACTCAGATGTGATCCTACTTGTTCCACTTCAGCCAGCCTAGCAAGATTTATATATGAGGTGTTCTTCCTCGCAGTTTGCTTAATTCAAACCATGTTTCTCAAAAGCTGTAGAGGTTAGAAAATAAAAGAATGAGTTACAGAGGCTCAGCAAGTAACCATGCTTAAGGTTATGAACAGTTCTACAGCAGAATAAGTAATTTGGAAATCATTTCTCAAAACCATAACTGGACCTTATTGTCCTTAAAACATCAATCTAGAATTCCTTTATAGATCTGGGAATTCTTTATGCATAAAACTTTCTTCAATACTATTCATTGGTAGAGGCACAAGAAAGGAAAGAGTTCAGTTCAAGGTTTAGCATAAAACTTGTGGTTGTAAAGTTAGGGTAAAACTAATAATGTTCTAAAAAGAATTAATTAAGGGTAATGTATATAAAAGTGTGGTGTGATAGGATTTAAGGAAATCTTTAAAGTAAAATAGTTCAAGCTTTGTAGGTAAACATGTGGTTTTTAGATGGATAACAGGAAGTATTGCACATGAGTAAGACGGAGTCAAAATCATGGTAAACTTGACAGTTCAAAGTTGTATAAACATGGCATCATAAAAGTATTTCTTTACTAATCATTTCAATAAAAATTATTCTCTTATTAGTACATCAGTATCGAAATCCTTTTCGTAGAAACTATCCTCTCATTAGGACATCATTTTCATAAACTCAAAATCATTTTGATTGGAGTTTTCTCACAATGCCCGGACAATACGGGTGATCAGCCACTTAAAGTCCCCATAATGGACCGAAGTTCCTCTGGACCTTTAAGGAGTACTCATAATTAGCACTTATTGACATTGGCCATTAAAGATGCTGGACTAGGACCGCCCTAGCCTTTTACGCTAAAAAAATGCTGGACCGGCGTCACTCGGCCTCTTACGCCTCCAATTTATAGGAATCCGCAGAAACCATTTTGATCGGAGTTCCTATAATATCAAAACCTTTCTCTTAAAAGTTACCAAATCATTTGATGAAAAAGACTTCTTGAAAGTCGGATTTCATATTTAAATCCATTTTTAAAAGTCAAGAGACAGAGGTAAATTTTATTCAAAGACAAGTTTATATTCAAGTCTCTTTTGCAGTAAAGTAAGCAGAATTTAAGTAAAGAATCAGAATCATATCATAGGCACAAGTTTTAAAACAATTATAAGGGATAACAAGAGGATCTAAAATAAGTCAAAGACATTTGATTTAAAACAATAATTAGGGAGTAGCAATGTGGTACTAATCATGGTTAAGGTTAACACTTCAGGGTTAACAACTTAAGTATATTGAAACAGTTTCATATGGTGATAGTCAACAAGGTTTCAGCAGTTCAGGGATTGAAAAGTATAAGGTACATTTAAGGCTTAAATGGGATTGCAGTTTAAGTTTAACATTTAGAATAAACCATGTTGTAGATAATAAAACAGCTATATGGTGTAAAGCAGTTGTAAAAGTGTAAAACAGTTCATATCTTTAAAAGAGAATACAGGCAAGAGTTACTTGCCTCAAAATATAGCTGCGGCTGCTGAACAGGTGGATCTTACTATCTTCGCTACTAACTTTCTATCTTTGCTTTTCCCTTATCTTTCACTTCTCTTCCCTTCGAATCTACACATGTATAATACTATTTCAGTATCTCAAAAATACTCGACGTTCTCTTTAACGTCTAAATCTATCTACCCCTTTCGTTACTGTAATACTTTAACCCTTAACACATTTCTTAGTAAGCATATATTTCTAAGCTGGTATACACTGATAGGCATATAGCACAACAACAACTTCTTTAATCATTTATTACTATCACTATTCTCAACTGGTAGCATTGCCTATACAGGGACGATGCGCCAATAACATTTTAAAAGATCATTTATTTTTGAATAAAATCTGGCAGCATCTCCCATGTAAATAGGGCTACCCGTCGGAATACAACCGACACAATCAAATACTAGTCCAATTAAGCATACATTTATACCACCAATTACATTTCATATCAAGTACCTATCATACCAGGCTATGTCTACAAGATTATAACAATTAACTTACATTACCATGTAATCATAAAATTCAAGTATAACATAATAAGTATACTACTTATAGTAAATCTCAAGTACATACTAAACAAGCATATGTATATACCAAGTATATATCAAATTAAGTCATATCTACATGAATTACTAGAATTGCATTCCAATTACCCTTAAATCATAAAATTCGAAATTACTAAATAAGCTTTCGAAAATTACAATATCATATTGCTAAAATTTGAAACTTTTTATAACTCAACTATCCTTCTCATATCATATATATCAATTTCTGAATAGAAATTACTCCTTAATTTTTGAAAATTGGCAAAGACAAGAATATATACATTAATTCAGTCATAACAATTTATGTACTCATAATATCATTATATAAAAAGAAGAACCCAATCATGTATACACTCAAAATGCCCAAGCACACATATATACGCATGTTTACTCCAACTACCGATCGGAAAATTTGAAAACTATAACCGGAAAATTCAAAACTTTGACATGCAAATCTAAATAACTATGTAATCGAGTTCATAGTACCATAATCATCTGCCTACATATCATAAATAGCTTAAACCCACTCTGTTGGCTCCCCGGAGGTCATTGCCGACGGTGGCAACTCTGGTGGAGGCCGATTACGGTCCTTCCACACCGAAAATTCTCCCATTTCTTCATATCCAACTAGCCCAGCTCACCATAAATCAAGATTAAGCTTCTAGGTTCATTACATGCAACTCTATCATACATACGACATATATATATATATATATATATATACGCATAAACTAGTAACAAGAATTGTTGACTTGATTACTAGCTTGATTCACAACAAGGCATATTAACATGTATATTAAATCTTGAAAAGAAGAAAAAGATTGCAAGTGTGAGAGAGAGGGTACGGAAAGCTGAACATAAGAATGCAGAGCAAGGGGAAAAGAAAGTGGGCAGTGGTGTTTTATACAAGGCAGGGGCAAAAGCGTAATTTCATAATTACTAGTTTTCTGAATTAAAACAATTTAAAATTCGAATTTTAATGGAAAAAGGATACAAAAATAAGTTTTATATTTTTAAAATTTAGGACATGAGTTTATAAGCTCACACATATTTTTAGAATATTTTTATGATGAACAGATAATTAAATAAAATTCATGGAAGTTTAAGCACTTTAAAAGGAAATAAGAATGGGAAAATCTTTAAAAATACTTTGGGGTTCGAATAAAATAAAATTTTGTTTTTAAAAAGTCTCTGAATATTCAGAAAACATTTTGGAAAAGATATCATGATTTTTGGATGTCCCAATAATTAACTATGGAATTTAGAAGATAAATATTTTTAGGATAAAACAAGACTGAGAAAATTATATAAAAATATTGTGACTGAATTTAATTACACAACTATTTTTAGAAAGTCTCTAATATTACTAGGAAGCTACATATAAAATTTCATAATATTTGGACACACCAAATAGTTTATAAAAATCCAACAATGTATCAATATACATTTAAAAGCCATAATTCACTTTAATAATTCATATAAGCATGTACCAATCAACAAGTAGTCACATAAGCACATAATATGACCACACATCATACCTTACATATTTGATCTATAAAATAATATATATCACATTATTTTATTATATAAATAACATGGTCGTTACAGGTATACCTGAAATGGAATTATTTCAAGAAAGCCGATGTATGGCATGTGAAAAGGGTAAGTCTATGAAGGCATCTCACAGAAGCAAAGATGTGACAAGTATCACTGAACCACTGCAACTACAACATATGGATTTATTTGGTCAATGTAATGTCTTTTTTAAGGTAGAGGTATTTCCTAGTGATTGTTAATGACTACTCAAAGTACACATGGGTGTTGTTTCTGAATTCAAAGGATGAAGTCCCTAAAATGAAAATTGATCGCATAAACAAAATTGAGTTAGAAGCTAACTTATTAGTAAGGAAGATAAGGTAAGACAATGGAACAGAATTCAAGAATGCAATTCTAAATGAATTTTGTACTCAAAAAGGAATATCAAGGCAATATTCAGCACCCAGGACTTCATGCGGAATGGAGTAGTAGAAAAGAAGAACAAAACCTTCGTTGAAGCAGCAAAGACAATGTTGAGTGAAACTAAGGTACCTTTTTACTTCTAGGTATAAGTAGTCAATATAGCTTGTTTTTACTCAGAATCGTACCCTAATCAACAAAGATTATGGTAAGACTCCATGTGAGTTGATGGCAAACAAGAAACCAACATTGAAATACTTTCATGTGTTTGGAGCAAATTTTTTGTATTGAAAGACGATGAGTAGCTTGGTAAATTTGATGATAAGGCTCATGAAGGCATATTTCTTGGCTACTCATTGGAATTTAAGGCGTATAGAGTTTATGTGATCGAACAAAAGAAATTTATTGAAAGCATGAATGTAACTTTTGATGACAACAAGTTCCCAGTATTCAACGTAAAGATGACACTGAATCTTTGAGGTTCGATAACTTGAGCTCAGATGAAGGTGGAGATGAACTTGAAGTTGCTGAAGAACCACAAGCACCTAATGAAAATAATGAAAATGGTGATTCTGACCCAAGTAGTTAAAAAAGTGGAAGATTTATAGAAACCACTAGTACTGGAAGAGAATCTTATTCTCATACCAGCAGCAAGTGCAGGATCAACTAGTAGAACCCAACATAATGAAAATCAATCTAAATCATCCAGAGCTAATCTGCCTAGTCATAGGGTGTGGAACAGAGATCACCCCTATAAACTTATTCTAGGTGATCCAGATGCAGGAGTTCAAACTAGAAGCCCTATACAGAATGAATGCCACTTCTCTAAATTTCTATCCGAAATGGAATCAAAGAAAGTTGAAAAAATACTAGAAGATCCTGATTGGGTTATTGCAATGCAATAAGAGCTAAATCAATTTGAATGGCAGAAAGTATGGAAGCTGGTACCCAGGCCTAAGAACAAGTTTGTAATAGGCATTAAATGGGTATTCTCAAGAAGAGGGTATAGATTATGATGAAATATATGCACCAGTGGCAGGACTTGAAGCTTCGGGATTTTTCTAGCATTAACATCATATTCTAATTTTAAAGTATATCAAATGGATGTGAAGATTGCATTCCTGAATAGAGAGCTTGAAGAAAAAGTATATGTGGAACAACCCCCGGGGTTTGAAAATCCAGAATTTGTAGATTTTGTGTACTTTCTCTTCAAGGCACTCTACGGACTGAAACAAGTGCCTCGAATATGGTATGAGACTCTATCAGAATTTCTACTTGAAAATGGTTTTACTAGAGGTGCCATAGATAAGACTTTGTTTGTTGGGTCCCGAAGTATCGTAGAAGGGGGGTTGAAAACGATAATCACTAAATTAAAAAATTCTTTCGAATCTCTTGCGGATAAATAATTTAGAGTTCGGTTAATGGGTTCGAGTTCATGAGTTGAATAGTGTTTAGGAGGCAGACTTACTAATTTTTTGTATTTATGAATAATCATTAATGTTCCAGAAATTTAGCATGTATTTTAATGAGACAATTTTCGGGGAATATATCTTTCGTATATAAACCTTGAGGTTGCTACACCCAATTAAAAATATAACTGGTTTCCAAAGAACAAATTAGTTTTTTGCTTCTACAAAATTATACAAGTCAAATCCTATACAATATTTGTATCTTTAATTTTGTCTAAGGATTTAACTACCAGAGTGTTTTGTAATGGCCCTTAAAATATTACAAGGTTTATCTGGCCATTAACAAAAGACTCTGGTAAGGAGCAATGAAAAGATCATTGTTTGTTTAGACCCCTCTGTATATTATTGGTTGTGTTCTTTTCTGGCACTTTATTGGAAGAGACGAACCAGAACACCCTTAAAAATGAGCACGTCATTTTGTTTTTAAAATTGATTTGTTCTTCACAATGCTAAGTCCTTTCTTGCGCTTGTAGAGTGAGTGCAGTGTATAGAAGCCAGGAAACTTTTGTTACGTCTAAGGGAAATTTTTTTACGCCTACACTATGTGTCCCTTGTAGAGGAGCCACGAAACTCTTGGTTTTGCCTTGAACACTTTTGTTGCTCCTAAGACAAAGTTTTGTTACGCCTCGTAGAGTGTTTGCAGTGTGTAGGAGCCATGAAAGTACTTAGAAACTTATTCACAAGTATTTCGTTGTGCCTAAGGAGTTTTGTTGCACCTCTAGAGTGCTTACAGTGTGTAGGAGCCACGAAAGTACATAGAAACTTATTCATAATTATTTCATTGTGCCTAAGGAGTTTTGATGCACCTCTTACATTACTTGTAGTGTGTAGGAATAACAAAAGTACTTAGAAACTTATACATAAGTATTTTGTTGCGCCTAAGGTGTTTCATTGGGCCTCCTACATTGCTTGCAGAGTACAAGAGCCACTAAATGTAGTAATACTTGCCTTAACCAATTTCTTGAAATGTTTGAAGTATTTACCATTTAATTTTCACTCTTCTGGCTTGATCAACTTATTTTCTTCTGATATATCAAGGTAATTCTCTTCTTGTTGTGCTAACGCTTAGTACACTGGTCTGGTTCACAAATGACTAACACTGAATTAAATTCCCATCATTTCTTTTCTGTTTCAACTGATTAACCTTGGACTGTTGCATTGCATTGAACACTGACTGTCAATAAACACTATACTTTCACTAGCATCTTTTCTGGTACTTCGACAACGTCTTCATTATTACCACAACCTTGAATACTTCATTCTCTGTTCTTCACTAACGCTTGAACATATAAATGAACTTGTTTTAGAGAGTATAACTCCAAGACTGCAGCTGTCTTCTTAGTCTTTTGTCTTTACCATGTCTTCAATTCTTCTAGATTCCTATGCTTCAAACACTGTCTATCCCATAGAGAGGATAGCTCAACTAACAACTAGAAAAAATAATGGTCCGGGACTTGTAAATAATGCTACTGGTTTTTCTAAATCAGATTCTGCATTTCTAGATTTCTTGTGCAACTGAAATGAAAGATGTTTGTTCCTCTAGCACTGAACTGATATTCATATAGTATCATATTCATTTCTTTCTATATTTGAGCTATCTCTACTTCAAAACCCTTCAACTTAAAGAACTTATCATAAACAGAGCTTCATAAGAATTAAAATTCCTGGGTACATCTTCAATAGAATATAGAACATAGCTCAAGTAATGTTCTCCCCTGAGAATGTAATTCTTCTTTTTTTTTTTCTTGTATAAATTCTCCTCCTAAGGATACGAAGATAAAACTTTATTAACTTCTCATTTTACTCTTTTACTTACTAAATTATCCCCATTAGTTGAGGAATCCTCCAATGGCCCATCTTTTGAATGGTTTGTCTTCCAAGGAAGGTTCTCGTCTGTCATTGATTGGGAAAATATAGTAGGTTTTCTTTCAGAAGTAGCATGTAGCAATGGTAAGTGTTTGGTCTATGGTTTCCTCACTTCTACTACGTTCTATTGGTGTTTACACTAAAGTGTTGAGCACTTTGAAGTGTTTCACTCTTTCTCTCCCTATCTCTCACTCAAGTGTATCTCTCCCTCACTTTCACTTAAGTGTTTCTCTCCCTTACTTTCACTCTGCATTCCAAATATAGCCTTATGTACTTGCAAGTGAAATCCGTCAATTCATTTGTATTCTCATCACCTGATTCATAAGAATGAACTGAATCACTATCAAGTGGAGAATTGTCTCGTTGAGGTGTTCTTGATCTATCATGCATAAGCATTATCTCAGCACCAGACTCAATAATGTTCGCTAAATCACTGTCTAGTGGAGCCTCACCTCTTTCAGATGGGTTATCCCAAGATTTTAAAATCTGTTAGGAAATTATGTCTTGTTCTACCAAGGAGTTGCCTCACACCTTCTCCGTAAACGGGAGGTAGACATTTCTTTTTAGGATCTGAAAATGTTCCTTCCAGGAGGGGCGACGTAGTAGGCAATGTAATGAATGGTAATTTAGAGCCTACGTTTCCCTCATAACCCTGTGATGGGAATTTGTGTAAAATACCCTACTTGACTCATCCGAAGAATTCTTGTCAAGCAGTTGCCTCTCAAGTCCAGATAAATCTGAACAAGAGATTTCCCTTTCGGGATGCAGAAGATTAACTTATGTTTGAGATAGATACTTGGACAATGTAATGTATGGCTAGAGTCCGTATCTCCTCTAAATGTCTGTACCTCACACAATGCACGCCTTGCAATGTGTTCCTAGAATTTATCTGTTTAGGGTTACCACCAGCGTGAGTGCCGGTGGTGTGCTTGACTTATTACAAGATGATCTGGCTGATGAGTGAATTTCAATGGACTCACCCATTTGAGAGAATGATTCTAGAGACAGTTTAATTGTCTTTTCAGCTCTGCATCCTTTTGAGAAGATGCAGATGAGCTTACAGTTAGCTCAGTTATATACTACTTTGCTTCTCTAGAGGTAATGTTGTGGATGCACTTCCGACTTCATCCTTATTTGCTGCATTAAATGCAGTTTCTCCCTTATCAACCTCTAACTTACATATGTTCCTTGTATCTCCAGGGGTTAATATATGGAAGTGTATGAATTAGTATTTGGTTGTATGGCCTGGGTAAGAGATTGATGGGTTTTTAACCTCTTGGCCAGCTTCTAAAGCCATTGGGGGCTAAAAGTATAGAATCAACAAATAAGATAAAGAAATAATCACCTTAACATTCCAAAACATATTTTTCATCTCAAAGTGAAGGAAAAATATAAGAAGAAAAGGTAATTGATTGCATTAAAACACTTTTAGTAAAAGAGTTTTGTCGGATATAAAGATTTATCATTTAAGAGCATGATACGGAATTTTCTTTAAGATACTTATCCCATAATAAAATGCAGGAAAGTGTATCAGAGAAAAATTTTATCCCTTGTGAATTTCTAATAAGGTAAACTTCCTATAATAAAACGTGAAAATTTATACCAAAGAAGAAATTCAACTCTCTTACCAAATTATATCTTAATAAAATGACTATTTTCCTTTCAAACCTTTGCACTGTAAGTTTTGAAAACAGTTTTGCAAAACATCCTTATCAGATAGAGGACTATGATTTTCTGACTCATAATGCAATTATGATTTACATCATTTTCGTCCACTTGATAGTTGTTAGTATTGGTGTCCTAGAGACAATATTTTTAATGTTTTATTGAAAACAATTATGTCATGTGATTATTTAATTAATATTTATTATATTTTTATTTACTGCGTCATAAATTGAAAGAATAATAAATGTCATTGGAATATTAATACGTAATATATGTCTTTAAGTATGTGACTTAAAAATAAGATTATATGAATAGTATTTTATTCCTTAAATTCCTTAGTCAAGTATTATTATTTAAGGACAGTAATAATGCAATAAGATTAGTATATTTGTTGACAGATGACCACATCTCATTGATCATAGGTATGGTGATACTAAAGTCAAGAATATAAGTGTATGTATCAATACGTGACACTGGAAAGACCCGTCGTGAGATTCTACATGTTAATAAATGTCATAAGAAATCTCACTGTGATAATGATGTAATGATCGTCTGACTTAAATCATTATATTTCTATACGAGAATTAATATACTTTTATTACACTCAAAGTTACCTTTAACCGGGTAATGATAAAGGTGGACATTGGGTATGCTATGAATCGTATGAGGAATATGAATGATAGATATAGGATTTAACCCTCCAATTCTAGGAGTGATATTATTGGCCTCTTGATTGAGTGAGACTATGAAATGCATGGTCATGCTCAAATATTGATTTTTTTAAATAGTCTACTCATTGATCAAGGAAACCGAGATTAAACGTTGAAGAGGATGACACTATACATGCCTCGAGTTTGATCTATAATATAAGGTTAAAGGGATTATATTACATGGAACATTATTCATGAAAGGTTTAATTGAATCACCAATTATTATTGTTACTTGGGTAACAATGATGTATTACTTGATGCCACTCATTGTTTATAATTTTATTATTAGATAATAAAATTATTGTCAACGTAATAATAACTTAAAGGGTCACACACAAAGAACATCAAAACGGAGGTTTATTTAAATTACGAATTTAAATATATTATTGTTTATTCAATTAATTATATTAGAATTCAGCTTTACTAAGTATTATTATTATTCGAATTTAATTATTGAATTAATTAAGTTGGACATGTTTAATTATATTAGAATTCAGATTTAATAATAATAATAACCCAAAATCTGAATGAGTTCTGGAAACCACATGGATTAGGGTTAGCCCCAAAATCTCTCTCCCCCCTATATATACATAATGATGTATAGTATTAGGGTTTAATCATCAGATTTAATTTTAGAGAAAAACCATAGCTGCTCAATATCAAGAGAGGCTAGAGAAAGAGAAAGAGAGAGAGAGAGAGGGGAAAACAATTCGGCTAGTACCAACTCCGGTGATCGTAGGACGATCGGGCATTCATGTGGAATTCTTTGGAGAGCAGATCTTTTCAACAAACGGCTGCTGCGATTCATCTTTTCTGGACCTCCATTAAACAGCATACGGAAAACTTTGTTAAGGTACAAACTTCTTACCATAATCATCCAAAGTTATACATGGATCCTGCGATAGGGTTTCATTTTTTTATTGTTTTACATTATATCCGCTACATTTTAAAATAAAAACATGTCAATTGGGGTGAATGAATGCTTAACAATACAGTATTAGGCCTTCAAAGCAACAATCACTGTTTTGGTACTATGAATCAATGTGAAACATACGTTGAAACAAGTGTTTAAAAACAAATTATTTTACAAGTGATTGGTACCTCGAAGTTAAAATAATTTCTCTAAATAAAATAGCAGCCACAAAGTTTCTGCCACTCTAAAAGGAAAAATTAAGAAAGAAAAAGTTTTGTAAGATAAAACTTTTAAAAACAGCTTTTGGGAGAGGATAAAAGATGTTGAGATTTGAAGAAAGATTATCCTCAAGAAAAGTTTGATTCACAGCCTAGGATTTAGAAATCAAAGTAGGGCTGTAAATGAAAAGATTTTCAAAAGAGAAGTTTTGAAAAAGAATTTTAATGTTTTCTTCTTTAAAACTGATAGAAAATGAATGTATCTTTGAATAAAAGGTTTTGAAAAAGAATCAGACAAAAAATTCTTTTTAATACATTCAAGTTTAAAATTCAGTCAAGAAAGAAAACTAAATATACTAATACTAATGGCTTTTTCGAAAACCAATTTTTACTTAGAATAAAGACTAAGCAAATCCATTAGTATCAATATATCATAATTATTTTATAATAAAATATTAATCAATTATGACAAAGTAATAAAAGAAAATATTTATACTATGAATAATTATGCTGCAAATTTATTTTGATTTACTTAAATCATGGAACCAATATATCACTGAATTGTTTTATATTATCATAATTTAAATAAATCAAAATAAATTAAATACTTATATTGTACTAAACAATTACCAACAACATGCATATATATAAATCAAAGAGGCATGGCAATCATTTAGGAGAACAATAAGCATTAAGACATATTTTTATTATTAGTGATTTTAGATAAACAACTTGTATTATCACTAATATTAAAAATATCACAATTAATTGCATGGAAATATTAACAAAATATCATTACTTGATATTTATCAATAATTTCAAAATTCAAGAAATTATGCTTCTATATCAAATCAAAATTATGAAACTAATAAACATTGAATTGCTTCAATCCATAATTTTAATAAGATAAAATAATTTCGCTAAATACTAAAGTATTCATTAGATTGAATATTATCATCTAACTTCCTACGCTATATCTAATAATTGTCACTCTAGCATATTACAATTATACTCATAACAATTATTAATGATATACGTAAGCTCGAGAAAATAGTTGAATAAAAATTCACAAGTCTTTTAAATATTGACATTTAATACTTGTGATCCCAATTACAACTTCTCGCAAATAAAATCAAATTTTAGAAATATTTTCTAAGTATATAAAATATTGAGATTTTTTTACACATCACTTAGAAAATACTTCATCTTCCAATATTAGTGAGTTTTGAAATATGCATTATTTATTTAGAACAAAAATTCTAAATACTGTCACTAATATCAAAAGTATCACAAATTTTTGTAATAAAATATTTAAAAATATCAGAGGAAAATATCAGAGCAATTAAGCAAGATATCATTGACTAATATTCATCAAATATTTAACATACAAATAATTATGTTGCTAACTTTATGCTAAATCATTTAACTACCACATATGCATGTAACATTGTAAGCATGATAATTAAACTAATAGAAAAAAGTATGAGGTACTAGATTTAAAAATAAATTCACAAGTCCTTTAAATGGGGGGAAAGTAATACTTGTGAACTCATTTGAGTATTCCTTGCAGATGACATTTCTAGGAAATATGTATATAAATAATATCCCAAATTCACTAACCAACTTAGAAAAAATAAATTCATCAAGTTGTTTAATAATTATCTGCAAGTTATTCTGCTAAGAACAACTCTCAAAAGAAATGATACCTGGTGTCCATGAGCTTGTTCTTTAAGTGGTGTGGAGATATCAACAGAGTTGCTAAAAATTGACAGCTTCTAGGAATGACTTCCCTGTATTTCTTACGACCTGCGTTATCTATTTCTATATAGCCAATTAGGTTAAACCTAGTATCTTTAGGGTACCTGATTCTCAGAATTGGTGATCCCCTAAGATATCTAACAATTCATAACCTAGCTATAAGATAAGATTCTCTAATTTCCACATGGAAACTTGCATAGAGACATATTGAGAATTATGGTATACTTGCACATATATGTCATTGTGTGTGCCATGCATTCTAGAGAAATGTATAACTAATAAACCAAAAAGTTAGAGTGTCATACCACGTCCTTGATAATTTACTTCAATACCTAACTTCATTCATAGAGAGCTTGTGAAGAGAATGATATACAAATTCCACTGATCTACAACTTCAAACTCCAGGAAATGTTATACATCAACTTTAACTTTTAACTCACCATTCAGGAGTGCACTTTGTTCACATTCATCTTATAGATATCCATGCTTCAATGCTCAACTTGTGCTAAGAATATCCTATTATTAGGTCCTTATCTTTAGGCCCAAAAAGGATCAAATCTTGTCACTGTTTCTTGTTGTTAGATCTTGAATGTCCCAGAGATTTTGTTTCTATCATCATCGATACCTTCTACTTGATAGTAACCTATAGCAACCATTTTGGCTTTGTCCCTCATAACAATACCAATAATCATTCAGTTTCTATAAACCCTTACAGTACTAATTTTAGCTTCGTCTTCTGGTCTGGGTTCCAGCTGAAGGGTTTCGGGCATAAAAACGCAGCGGATATAACGTAAAATAATAAAAAAATGAAACCCTATCGCAGGATCCATGTATAACTTTGGATGATTATGGTGAAGAAGTATGTACCTTAACAAAGCTTTCTGCATGTTGTTTAATGGAGGTCCAAAAAAGATGAATTACAACAGCCCTTTATTGCAAAGATCTGCTCTGCAAAGAAGTTCAGACGAACGCCCGATCGTCCTACGATCACCGGAGTCGGTACTAGCCGAATTGCTTGCCTCTCTCTCTCTCTCTCTCTCTCCCTTTCTCTAGCCTCTCTTAATGTTGAGCAGCTAGGGTTTTTCTCTAAAATGAAATCTGATGATTAAACCCTAATATTATACATCATTATGTATATATAGGGGAGAGAGAGATTTTGGGCCTAACCCTAATCCATGTGGTTTCCAAAACTCATTTTGATTTTGGGTTATTATTATTATTAAATCTGAATTCTAATATAATTAATCAAGTCCCACTTAATTAATTCAATAATTAAATTCAAATAATGATAATACTTATTAAATCTGAATTCTAATATAATTAATCAAGTCCCGCTTAATTAATTCAATAATTAAATTCAAATAATTAATAATATATTTAAATTCGTAATTTAAATAAATCTCTGTTTTGATGTTCTTTGTGTGTGACCCTTTAGGTTATTATTATGTTGGCAATAATTTTATTATCTAATAATAAAATTATAAACAATGAGTGGCATCTAGTAATACATCATTGTTACCCAAGTAACAATATTAATTGGTTATTCAATTAAACCTTTCGTGAATAATGTTCCATGTAATATAATCTATTTAACCTTATATTATAGATCAAACTCGAGGCTTGTACAGTGTCATCATCTTCAACATTTAATCTCGGTTTCCTTGATCAATGAGTATACTATTTAAACAAATCAATATTTGAGCATGGTCATGCATTTCATAGTCTCACTCAATCAAGAGGCCAATAATATCACTCCTAGAATTAGAGGGTTAAATCCTATATCTATCATTCATATTCCTCATACGATTCATAGCATACCAAATGTCCACCTTTATCATTTCCCAGTTAAAGGTAACTTTGAGTGTAATCAAAGTATATTAATTCTCGTATAGAAATATAATAATTTCAAGTCAGAGGATCATTACATCATTATCACAGTGAGATTTCTTATGACACTTATTAACATGTAGAATCTCACGGCGGGTCTTTCCAGTGTCATGTATTGATACATATAATTTTGTTCTTGACTTTACTATCACCATACCTATGACCAATGAGATGTGGTCATTTGTTAACAAACATACTAGTCTTATTACATTATTACTGTCCTTAAATAATAATACTTGACTAGGGAATTTTAGGAATAAAATACTATTCATATAATCTCATCTTTAAGTCACATACTTAAAGATATATATTACGTATTAATATTTCAAGGACATTTATTATTCTTTCAATTTATGACACAGTAAATAAAGACATAATAAATATTAAATAAATAATCACATAAAACATAATCCTTAATTGTTTTCAATAAAACATTAAAAGTATTGTCTCTAGGACACCAATACTAATAATCTCTCAATTGTACTAGAGCCAATCTCTCATGTATCTAATACCCATGGAACTAGTATGACCTTTGTGCTTCTGCTGCGACAAAGCCTTGGTCAGTGGATCTGTAATGTTATCATTTTTATGCACTTTACATATATGTATATCCCCTCGATTATTAATCCCTCGAAGAAGATGATATCGTCTGAGTATATGCTTTGTTCGGGAATGAGACCTTGGTTCCTTTGCCTGCGAAATGGCTCCATTATTATTGCAGTATAAATCTATCGGATCTACGACTGAAAGAACCACACCAAGACCTGCAATTAATTTACGAATCTAAACAGCCTCCTTGGCTGCTTCACAGGCAGCAATATACTCATCCTCTATTATAGAATCGGCAACCGTCTCTTGCTTTGAACTTTTCCAGCTTACACCACCTCCATTTAGACAAAACAACACAAACCCAGACTGAGAAATCGAATCATCATTGTCTGTCTGGAAACTAGCGTCGGTGTAACCTTTTACAACCAGCTTATCTTCTCCTCCATATACCAAGAATTGATCTTTGGTTCTCTTCAAGTACTTAAGAATATTTTTGACTGCTGTCCAGTGACCTTCACCTGGATTAGACTAGTATCTACTCGTCATGCTCAAAGCATACGAGACATCAGGACGAGTACATATCATTACATACATTATGGAACCAATTGCTGAAGCATATTGAACTTTACTCATATGGTCCTCATCATCCAATGATTTAGGACTGTTATCTTTTGAGATCGATATCCCACGAGATATAGGGACAAATCCCTTTTTTAGCATTTTGCATGCCAAATTGATGCAAAACTTTATCAATGTATGTACTCTGACTTAGGTTGGTCATTCTTCTTGATCTATCTCTATAGATCTTGATTCTTAAAATATAGGTCGCTTCACCTAAGTCTTTCATTGAGAATATAGGTCCCTATTATTAATATATCATCAACATATAATACTAAGAATGCCACATTGCTCCCACTTACCTTCTTGTAAACACATGGTTCATCTTCATTTTGAATAAACCCAAACTCTTTGACAGTTTCATCAAAACGAATGTTCCATCTCCTTGAGGCTTGTTTCAATCCATAAATGGATCGACGCAGCTTACATACCTTTCCAGCATTTTTTGGATCAACAAAACCTTCAGGCTGTGTCATATACACATCCACATCTTCTTCGAGGCTCCCATTTAAGAAAGTGGTTCTGACATCCATTTGCCAGATTTCATAGTCATGGTAAGCAGCTATAGCAAGCAAAATCCTGATGGACTTGACCATAGCCACTGGTGAAAAGGTTTCATCATAGTCAATACCATGAATTTACTTGAAACCTTTTGCCACCAATCGTGCTTTATAGGTCTGTACATTACCATCCATGTCGGTCTTCTTTTTGAAAACCCACTTACACCCTATAGGTTTTACCCCTTCAGGTGGATCAACCAAAGTCCATACTTGATTAGTATACATGGATTCCATATCTGATTTCATGGTATCCTGCCATCTCTTAGATTCTAGAGTGTTCATAGCGTCTTGGTACGTAAGAGGCTCATCTTCATCCACAAGCATCACATCACCATCTTGAGTCAAGTGAAATCCATAATATCTCTCGGGCTCATGGTGAATCCTACCAGACCTAAGAACAACATGTATTTCCTGAGCAATATTGTTTTCTTGTACATTCTTCTCAGGTTCCTCCATTGGTTCAATGTTATCATGTAGGTCTCAAATTTCATCGAGATCTATTATCCCCCCCTGTCTTTCTTAGACATCATTTCTCTTTCAAGGAACACTGTAGTTCGAGCAACAAACACTCTGTTCTCTGAAGGATTATAGAAAGAATAACCCTTTGTTTCAGTTGGGTATCCCACAAAATTACATTTTTCTAATTTAGGTCCTAGCTTGTCAGAAGTTAGACGTTTCACAAATGCCTCACATCCCCAAATTTTCATAAATGACATGCTATGATGTTTTTCAGTCCATATCCCATATGGAGTCTTCTGAACCATTTTAGTAAGAACTCAGTTAAGTGTATAAGCAGTCTTCTCCAAGGCGTAGCCCCAGAAACTAATTGGAAGATCTGCATGACTCATCATCGATCTTACCATGTCCAACAAAGTACGATTCCTCCTTTCAGAAACTCCATTATATTGTGGTGTTCCGGGAGGAGTGAGTTGTGATACAATACCACACTCTTTTAATAAACTCTTAAATTCATGACCTAAGAATTCACCTCCACGATCAGATCGTAGAGTCTTAATACTTCCTCCAGTTTGCTTTTCTAATTCAGCTTTGTATTCTTTGAACTTTTCAAAAGAATCGGATTTGTTCTTCATAAGATACACATATCCATATCTACTGAAATCATCAGTAAATGTGATAAAGTAGTAAAAGCCACCTCTTGCCATAGTACGCATAGGACCACATACATCACTATGTATAAGTTCTAATCATTTAGAGGCCCTTTCACCTTATCCAGTAAAAGGAGCTTTAGTCATCTTTCCAATGAGACAAGGTTTGCATGCTTCGTATGATTTAAAGTCAAACTTAACCAAGTATTCATCATCTTGTAACTTGGAAATGCGCTTCTCATTTATATGGCCTAAACGACAGTGCCAGAGGTATGTTTGATTTGAGTCATTAGATTTAAGACATTTATTATTCATATTATAGATAGGAGTGTCTAAATCAAGAACATATAAACCATTAAATAAACGTGCAATCCCATAGGTAACATTATTCAAAGAAAAGGAACAACTA
This sequence comes from Oenanthe sinensis, assembly GCA_028671895.1. Lineage (NCBI taxonomy): Eukaryota > Viridiplantae > Streptophyta > Magnoliopsida > Apiales > Apiaceae > Oenanthe > Oenanthe sinensis. Next base: position 69,904 of record JAPMAC010000225.1, on the reverse strand, counting down.
TTGTTTTAAATTGAAAATGCAAAACCTTTCTTGTCCAAACAATAAATCAAAATAATTTTTCTGTAAATTGCAAGCACGTAAAAACAGTTCTCAAGTTCTAAAATAAGCCCAGTGGGCAATGATAAATAACAAGTCCCTACAGCTAAGGCAGCAACCTTTGCTCCATTGCCAACACGTAGGTCGACCTCTCCCTTTGCCAAAGTCCTACTCCTTTGCAACTCTTGCATATTTATACAAATGTGAGAACCACATCCAGTATCTAATACCCATGATGTAGAAGTAGATAAATTGACTTCTATAACATAAATACCTGAATCAGAAGCTTGACCAGCCTTCTTCTTCTTCAAATCCTCCAAATAAGCATGATAGTTTCTCTTCCAATGACCTAGTTTACCATAGTAGTGACAATCACTCTTTTTAACAACACCCTTAGGCTTTAAAGCCTGTTTGGGATTGGTTTTTGGCTTGGGACCAGAAGCAGATCCAATCTTCTTCTTTCCTTTCCATTTGCCTTTCCTTTTAGCCTTACCTTTGTTGTCTACCATCAGCATGGCAGCAGGTTCAACCTTTTTCATGTTGGTTTCAGCAGTTCGTAACATGGCCAACAATTCAGTGGGTATTTTGTCTATCTCATTCATATTGTAGTTCATAACAAAAAGAGTATAGTTTTTGTTTTAAGATTCCAGGATCAAGTCAATCTGAGCTTCCGGACCAATCGGGAAACCCAAAGTATCAAGATACTCAATATAACCTATCATCTTTAGAACATGTGGTTAAATAGGTTCACGCTCTCCCTGTTTACAAGAATACAATGCTTTGCTCGTGTCGAACCTTTCTTGACGAGCCTGTCCCTCAAACATTCTTTGAAGGTGTTCAATCATCTCATAAGCATCCTTATGCTCATGTTATTTTTGATGCTCAACACTCATGGTTGCAAGCTTGAGACACGCAACATCATTCGCTTCATCAATATGCTTCTGATAAGCATTTTTGCTGAACACGAGTTGCATTCTCAGTAGGAGGAGCAGGTGAAGGAATTTCAATGACGTGAAGCTTTCGCTCCTGCCTGAGGACAATCCTCAAATTTATAGGAATTTAAGGACAAATCAAGGAAGTTAGTTCCTGTCAGCTTGTCCTTCTCAAAGGTTGCTCTCACAGAGAAGTTATCTGTGTTGTTTGTCATTAAATATCTATAATGTTTAAAATGCATATTAGTTAGTTGCAGAAGTTAATTATGTTCAAGTGATTATCATATACATTCATAATATATCTCTCACTATTTTTATCAAATCAATAGCCATAACTATTAATTCGAAAAACATTTCATTAAATCTTTCTAGTGAGCCAAGATCCATATTCCATCCATGTTTAAAGATAGCGTTGACTAATACACCCAAAACACAACTATTTAGGTAGACAACATTAGTCGATTATATCAAATATAACCTTTGGATAGTTTGGTGGAATAACACTTTGTACACATTTATCCAATAAATCTCACCAAACTCTATGCCTCTAAACCTATAATCCTATTGTGATGATTTAGTTAAGTTAGACCCAATGTTTCAACAAACTAAGTCACTTACTTATCACGTTTTCCCATGATTGATAAAAGCACCATACTTTGGCAAACCCACTCCTTCTCAATCTAGATCTTAACGTGTATTAAACATTGGAAGACATCCGATTAACTTAATATGTATTTAGGGATTTTAATGTTTATATTAACGATAATGATCCCATCATAAAGAGATTCTCAATTTTTCCTTGATCAAATAATCCATTTCAATATTCGTCGGAGAAGTCACAAGCGGTCTCACTTAAAACTCAACTTTCTTACGAATAATAATTTGCTTTTGACAAAATCTCCCCATATCAGAAAAAAAATTCATATTCAATACCGTTTTTCATAAACAAAAGAATCTCATGATTGTTTGTTTAATTTTAAAATCTTAAATTGTTACAGATTTATCTTTCTTAAGCAGGCATGGCATGGGTGTCGTATCTAAAACATACACCATTCCAGCACATATGTATTTATACATGCATTCATATACATACATGTATTGTGCATAAATTAAACATTTTTGGTTATGGCCCCATCCTATATGATATTTCCAAGCTAATGAAATTATCAAGGTCAATCTATGGTGGTTTCAAATACTACACTATTACATGTCTTTATCTTCTTCATTGCTCCATCATATGGATTGCCTCATTGCTTCCTTGCTTCCAAGTCTCCATTGAACTTCCAAGTCTCCATTGAACAATTATATTGAATAACAAATAAATCTCTTCTGATGAAATTACAAGAATAACTCGAGTTACATTCGAGATTAACAATTACAATGAATAAACGACATGCAAGTCGTATTTAGAAACAAAAACCATAAAACAAAACCACTATCCTATGGGTCTTTAGGCCATAACCATCCACCATGTTATCACATAACACATGTAATATATCTCAAATTATATAAACATATCATATAATCATATATAATAAATTTTGAAATTTCAGAAAATCAAATAAATTTCAGAAAATAATAAATCACCATTTCGGGGCCTGTAACATCATTAAACGGCTTAGAGATGCGAAGCTGAACATGTCAGTATTGCTCAGTGACACGATTCCAGTCACAAAACACATATCGTTTGTGAAAATCGGACATTGGACACAGATTTCAGAAAATCTACCGAAGCCGTTTCAGAATTAGTATCGAATACGATTCCCATAACAAGAACAAACATGTATCATATACATACATCAATACACACAATCATCCCATGATTATACAACACATGAATATCATATATTCAAAATCATATAAACCATATATATCAATATATAGTCACGGCATATCATATATATGTTTACATACATCGAAAAAATGTTAAACACATAACCAAATTATCCCATTATACACGTAGCTCTGATGCCATGGAAGGGTTTTGGGCATGAAAACCCATCGGATATAACGTAAAACAATAAAAAAAAATGAAACCCTGTCGCAGGATCTGTTGGGTTCCGAGGCATAAAACGCAGCGGATTAAACGTAAATATAACGAAAATTTCGGAACCCTAAACGCAGGATCATGTATAAGCGGACTGATTATTGTGAAACGGAATCATACCTTTACTTGGTCTTGACTTTCACGAATTCAACGGAGATCCTAGCTTTCACGACTTGTGTCTTCCTCTCGAAAACACCTCTATGGTATCCACACGAGCACCTTCAAGAACGTCTCACGATCTTGATTACGTAATGGATGTACTAGCCTCCTTTGATGATTTCGAATTCTGCCTTTGCTCTGCCTTTTTTCTCTGCCTTTGCTGCTGCTAGGGTTTTGTTTTTCTCAAAACGTAATCCTTATTAACCCTACATTATCTATTTATAATAGTTGGTTAATAGGCCCATAATAGCAACCCATAACAGCAAAGCCTAACCCATGTAGGTTTAGGATTAAATAATAAAACCGAATTTTATTATTTAATTAATAACTAAGTCACACTTAATTATTAATGGCAGAATTCAAATTCGAATTTATATTATTTCAATTAATTAAGTCTCACTTAATTAATATAATAAAATTCAAATAATCATCAATTAATTTAAATCTATAATTTAAATTAATTATTCCTTTAAGTACTCTATGTGTGTGACCCTATAGGCTATTATTTAATTAGCAATAATTTTATTCTCCAATAAAATTATAAATAATGAGCGGTATCTAGTAATACATCATTGCTACCCAATTAAATAATAATTAAATCGTGATTCGATAAAACCTTTCGTGATTAATGTTTCAGTGTAATATAATCCCTTTAACCATATATATTATAGATTAAACTCGAGGCATGTATTTAGTCATCCTCTTCAACATTTAATCCGGGTTTACTTGATCCATGAGTAGACTATGAAAACAAATCATTATTTGAGCACGGCCATGCATTTTATAGTCTCACTCAATCAAGAGACCAATAATATCTCTCCTAATTATAGGAGGGTTAAATCCTTTATCTATCATTCATATTTCTCATACGACTCATGATATACCCGATGTCCACTTTTATCATCACCCGGTCAAAGGTAACTTTTAATGTAGTCAAAGTATATTAATCCTCGTATAGAAATATAAAGATCTCAAGTCAAAGGATCATTACACCATTATCACTGTGAGTCTTTCTTATGACTTTATTAAACATGAAGAATCTCACTGTGGGTCTGTCCAGTATCATGTACTCCTACATGTACCTATGTATTGACTTTAGTATCCCCATACTTATAACCAATGAGATGTGGTTATCAGTCAAACAACATACTAGTCTATTTATGTATTATTATTGTCCTATAATAATAATACTCGACTAGGGACATTTAAGAATATGATATATTATATAATCTCAAGTTCAAGTCATGTACTAAACTATACAATGTGTATCATGATTCTAAGGACATTTATTATGCTAACAAATATATCGCAGTAATTAAAGTCATAATAAATACGTTTATTGAATAATTAATTGACATAAAGGTTTATCAAAATAAACATTGTATTGCCTCTAGGGCACCTACACCAACAGGATCCATGTATAACTTTGGATGATAAAGGTAAAGAAGTTTGTACCTTAACAAATCTTTCCGTATATTGTTTAATGGAGGTCCATAAAAGATGAATCACAGTAGCCCTTTGTTGCAAAGATCTGCTCTCCAAAGAAGTCCATACGAACGCCCGATCGTCCTACGATCACCAGAGTCGGTACTAGCCGAATGGTTTGCCTCTCTCTCTCTCTCTTTCTCTAGCCTCTCTTGATGTTGAGCAGCTAGGGTTTTTCTCTAAAATGAAATCCGATGATTAAACCCTAATACTATACATAATTATGTATATATAGGGGAGAGAGGGATTTTGGGCCTAACCCTAATCCATGTGGTTTCCAAAACCCATTCTGATTTTGGGTTATTATTATTATTAAATCTGAATTCTAATATAATTAATCAAGTCCCACTTAATTAATTCAATAACTAAATTCAAATAATAATAATACTTATTAAATCCAAATTCTAATATAATTAATCAAGTCCCACTAATTAATTCAATAATTAAATTCAAATAAACAATAATATATTTAAATTCATAATTTAAATAAACCTCCGTTTTGACGTTCTTTGTGTGTGACCATTTAGGTTATTATTACGTTGGCAATAATTTTATTATCTAATAATAAAATTATAAACAATGAGTGACATCTAGTAATACATCATTGTTACCCAAGTAACAATAACAATTGGTGATCAATTAAATCTTTCATGAATAATGTTCCATGTAATATAATCCCTTTAACCTTATATTATAGATCAAACTCGAGGCATGTATAGTGTCATCCTCTTCAACGTTTGATCATGGCCATGCATTTCATAGTCTCACTCAATCAAGAGGCCAATAATTTTACTCCTAGAATTGGAGGGTTAAATCCTATATCTATCATTCATATTCCTCATACGATTCGTAGAATACTCAATGTCCACCTTTATCATTACCCAGTTAAATGTAACTTTGAGTGTAATCAAAGTATATTAATTCTCATATAGAAATATAATGATTTCAAGTCAGAGGATCATTACATCATTATCACAGTGAGATTTCTTATGACACTTATTAACATGTAGAATCTCACGGCGGGTCTTTCCAGTGTCATGTATTGATATATACACTTATGTTCTTGACTTTAGTATCACCATACCTATGACCAATGAGATGTGGTCATCTGTCAACAAACATACTAGTCTTATTGCATTATTACTGTTCTTAAATAATAATACTTGACTAGGAAATTTTATGAATAAAATACTATTCATATAATCTCATTTTTAAGTCACATACTTAAAGATATATATTATGTATTAATATTCTAAGGACATTTATTATTCTTTCAATTTATGACGCAGTAAATAAAAAAATAATAAATATTAATTAAATAATCACATAAAACATAATCCTTAATTGTTTTAAATAAAACATTAAAAGTATTGTCTCTAGAACACCAATACTAACACCAGCTTCAGTAATTTCTGCCTTTCGAACTGATTGAGATCATCTTGCATTGCAATCACTCAATTTGGATCAATCTGTGCATCTTCAGTATTTTTTGGGATTCCAGATGTTAGATCCCGAAGAATATTTGTTCATTTTGACTAGCACTTCTAGCCTTTACTCAATAATCCGGTTTACTAAGAACTAGACTCCAGGATTGACTTTGACTTCAAACCTTTTGTCTTGGCAGATATGTTCTTGATGTATTCCTTTGATCTTCATTGTGTTGAGTACGACTAATAGATCCTTCTTTTATTTGCTCCCCCTGAGTTGCTGCTAGGATGTGTTGAAGATCATTTACCTTTTTCAGTGGATTCTGGTAAAGTTCATGAGTTATGTAGTTTCACTACCATTTCCACTTATAGGATCTGAATCATCATCGTTGCCATTGATTCCTTCTGCAACCTCAGTTTCATCATCAGTATCTGAATTTGACTCTGACGGGATGTCGAAATTCAAAGGTTCAGAATAGTCTTTCATTTGAATGCTTGGGAGCTTGGTGTAGTAGGTCGATACATTCAGACTTTCAATCACCTTCACGTTTTACATCATTTATGTCTTGAAAGATTTTGACTTCAATGAGTAGCCAAGGGAAATTGTTCCATAAGCCTTAACTTCAAACTTGCCAAGATGCTCATCTAAATCTTCAATAAATATCAATTTCCTCCAAACACATGAAAGAGCTTCAATGTTTGCTTCTGGTTGGCCATTAACTCATATGATGTCTTTTTATGATCTTGTTGATTAAGGTAGCATGTTGTGTTAATTACTTCAGCTTCAAAGTACCTTTATCAGTGTATACTTCATTTATAACTTCATTCACGAAATTGAGTTCCAATATTTGACTTCAAAGTTCTCACAGCTTACTTTGCTTCCAACTTGATCTTCCTGATGTGATCAATTACCATCTGTGACATTTTGTCTGTTGAATGTATGAACATCACTAACTTGTAATTAGGGTTGTCACAATCCACCACTAAGAATATTTCTTCCATGACATAATTTGCTTCAGTGTGATGTTTTCATTGACTTCCCTATATGACATACTTCAAAATTTCCTTCTGGATAGAATTCCAAATGAAGCAGTCCTCTCACCAATTTCTTCTTTATCAAAGAATCCATTGTCTTGTTCACCAAATGTGAGAGCTTCATATGACATAGCTAACTCTTTACTGATGAAGCTTTACTGAAAAGTCAACTTCACCTTTGCATATAAATTCCAAGTCAGCTAAGAACAAATTTCCTCACTCTCAGTTGAGCGAGCTTCCAACCTTCTTATTTGAGATCAAACACTTTTCCTTTTCAATGCTATTCCAGAAAACCCTTGACAAAGAATTCCCTAGTGCCCTGTAGATAGTGCTTAAGTCCTTCAACAAGAAAGATGTTTCCACTGATGACAATTCCAAAAATCATTATAGTCAAATCCCTTGTACATCATTTGCTGTCATCTCCAAAGGTTACCGTTGTGTAGGCTTTCTCAACCAACTGTGATAGTAGAGCTTCAATTTTATTCACATGCCTCGAACAATAAATGTCACGAAGTCACATAACTTTTGCTTTTTGTTACATACTCTGCAATCACAAATGATTAAGCTTCTTGGTACTCAACTTCAATTGAGTCTAGATGAGTTAGAGATATTACTGTCTACAGTGGTAACAACAGCTTCAATATGCATAAAAACACATGGATAGAAGAACTAACAAATTAATTACTAATTCTGTGTAATCCATTTTTGTTGTTGTCTAACATTTTTAACTATCTCTAATTACCTAAGTCAGTTTTAGATTAATCCTCGAATCAACAAATGTTACTGACTACTTAGATAATTCTACCATATTTTATTATTCTATCCCTAACAAGTAATACATGATATGATATGACATTTAAGTGTAACTATGTGAGTGCGACATGTGAAAATAAGCACATAAACAATTTAAGAATATGCAGAATATTTGAATAAAACATTATAAGCAATATCAAATTGCACATATACAGTCTATATGCTAACAACCTGCCTTACCAAATATTATCTTCTTCAACTCTTGTTCTTGTTCATAGGCCTTCAGAACATACAAGTCTTTTACAGACAATGTGGTTGTATCCTAAAATCCCTATTGACTGTATCCCTACGTTCTAAATGATCTGCGGTGTTAGCACGAACTCCTGTAATATTCCTGTAGAATAAACTTTAAGGCTTGTTCTGAGATTCTAGGTAGTCCAGTCTATTCTCCTTCACTACTTCAACCCCTAATATTTTTTATCCAAAAATTTAACTCAAATTAACCAAAAGTTGTACTCAAATTAATCTCTTCTTTTCCAGCATCCGAATAACAAGTGTGATCCTTTGGAGTAGACCTCTGAGGAAATAAGAACCACCTATTCTTCAACCTGTTCCAGAATTGACTTCATTGGATAATTTTCAGTCAATTTTCATTGTCTTCAATACTCGGAAAAATCTTCATCTTCTAGTCCTTGAGCAACCAAATAACATTTTGGTGTTTGTGTCGAATTCACCAGTCAACTACAGCCTTTTGTTATAATAAATTTAAATTTTAAACTTTATTAAATTTATGAAATAAACTTAATTAAAATTTATTACATAAACTAATAAAAGTTTATAAAATAAATTTAATAAAAGTTTATAAAATAAATTTAATATATAAACATTTATAAGATAAACTAATTAAAATTTATAACATAAACTAATAAAAGTTTATAAAACAAATTTTTGGCCTGTTTGGCTGAGCTTAAAAATAAGTCCTTTTGGACTTATTTTCGGGTAAAAATTTCATATTTTGATAAAAAAATTTTATACAAGTATTTAATGTATATTTGAGATTCTATAAGTTGCAAAAAAAAATTAACTTATTTCAGAAAAAAGTTAGGAATCCTAACTTTGTCTTAAAATAAGTTGACTTATTCTGGAAAAAAAGTTCCCCCAAACACCCCCTTTATAGAAGTTTATAAAATAAATTTAATATATCAAAATTTATGAAATAAACTAATTAAAATTTCTAACATAAACTAATAAAAGTTTATAAAACAAATTTTATAGAAGTTTATAAAATAAATTTAATATATAAAAATTTATGAAATAAACTAATTAAAATTTCTAACATAAACTTAAAAAAAATTATAAAACAAATTTTATAGAAGTTTATAAACTAAATTTAATATATCAAAATTTATAAAATAAACTAATTAAAATTTATAACATAAACTAATAAAAGTTTATAAAACAAATTTTATAAAAGTTTATAAAATAAAATTTAATTAAAAGTTTATAATTAAATTTATTCAACTAGGCCTCCTCGTTCTGAGTCTAACCAGCTTCGGCATGGTGAGCTTCACTGAACTACAGATCCTGATTTGTATATCAATCAGTCGGCTTTGATATCAATTCATAGGTCCCGAAGTATCGTAGAAGGGGAGATTGAATACGATACTCACTAAATTAAAAAATTCTTTCGAATCTTTTGCAAATAAATAATTTAGAGTTCGGTTAATGGGTTCGAGTTCACGAGGTGAATAGTGTTTAGGAAGCTGACTTACTAATTTTCTGTATTTATGAATAATCATTAATGTTCTAGAAAATTAGCAAGTAATTTAATGAGACAAGTTTCGGGGAATATATCTTTTGTACATAAACCTTGAGGTTGCTACACCTAGTTAAAAATATAACTGGTTTCCAAAGAACAAATTAGTTCTTTGCTTCTACAAAAATATAAAAGTTAAATTATATAAAATATTTGTATCTTTAATTTTGTCTAAGGATTTAACTACTAGAGTGTTTTGTAATGGCCCTTAAAATATTACAAGGTTTATCCGGCCATTAACAAAAGACTCTGGTTAGGAGTAATGAAAAGATCTTTGTTTGTTTAGACCCCTCTGTATATTATTGGTTATTTTCTTTTCCGTCACTTTATTGGAAGAGACGAACCAGAACAACCTTCAAAATGAGCACATCATTTTGTTTATATATGGTGTAGACTTTTTAAATCAATTAAAATTGATTTGTTCTTCACAATGCTAAGTCTTTTCTTGCGCTTGTAGAGTGAGTGCAGTGTATAGGAGCCACGAAACTTTTGTTGCGCCTAAGGGAAAGTTTTGTTACGCCTACACTCTATGTCCCTTGTAGAGGAGCCACGAAACTCTTGGTTTTCCTTAAACTCTTTTGTTGCTCCTAAGACAAAGTTTTGTTGCACCTCGTAGAGTGCTTTCAGGGTGTAGGAGCCACTGAAGTACTTAGAATCTTATTCACAAGTATTTCGTTGCGACTAAGGAGTTTTGTTGCGCCTCTAGAGTGCTTGCAGTGTATAGGAGCCACGAAAGTACTTAGAAACTTATTCACAAGTAATTCGTTGCACCTAAGGAGTTTTGTTGCGCCTCCTACATTACTTGCAGTGTGTAGGAACAACAAAAGTACTTAGAAACTTATTCATAAATATTTTTTTGCGCCTAAGGTGTTTCGTTGCGCCTCCTACATTGCTTGCAGAGTACAAGAGCCACCAAATGTAGTAATACTTGCCTTAACCAATTTCTTGAAATGTTTGAAGTATTTACCACTTGGTTTTTACCCTTCCGGATTGATCAACTGATTTTCTTCTGATACATCAAGGTAATTCTCTTCTTGTTGTGCTGACGCTTAGTGCACTGGTTGAAGGGTTTCGAGGCACAAACGCAGCGGAATAAACGCGAAAAATAAATGAAAATAGTGAAACTCTCCGCAGGATCCATGTGAAAACAAAAGATTTAATTCGGAGATAAAGAATAATTACCTTTAGAAGCTTTAACAATTCATTAATGGAAGATTAATGGAGGTCCAAAGCTTTTTTAATCACCACGTATCCCGCTCTCGCGATCTACGCTCTACGGTATCCACACAAACACTTTTCATGAAGGATTGATGTGTACTAGCACCCGAAAACTGCTTCTCTCTCTCTATCTTCCTCTTTTCTCAAAACGGCTAGGGTTTTAGTAAAAATATGTCTCTTCAATTAAATCAACCATTAAAGAGATTATATAGATAGAGAAATAAGTTTTCTAATTATAATCCAATTATAATTAATAATAATCCAAAATTCTAAATTATTTAATTAAGTGTCACTTAATTAATTAATTATTAATTTTGGAATTAGTTTAAATAATTCATTTATTCTATTTATATAATTAATTAAGTCATACTTAATTAATATCATAAATAAAATAAATTACTTATTTAATTTAAATTCACAATTTAAATTATTTCTCCTATAAGCGTTCTTTGTGTGTGACCCTGTAGGTTATTATTACGTTGGCAATAATTTTAATATCTAATTAAAATTATAAACAATGAGCGGCATCTAGTAATACATCATTACTACCCAAGTAATAAAAAAAAATCGGTGATTCGATTAAGCCTTTCGTGAATAATGTTCCATGTAATATAATCCCTTTAATCTTGATATTATAGATTAAACTCAAGGCATGTCTCATGTCATCCTCTTCATAATTTAATCTTTATTTTCTTGATCGATTAGTAGACTATTAAAATCAAATCAACATTTGAGCACGGCCATGCATTTCATAGTCTCACTCAAACAAGAGGCCAATAATGTCACTCCTAAAATTAGGAGGATTAAATCTCATCTAGATCATTCATATTTCTTATACGATTCATAATATACCCAATGTCCACTTTTATCATCATCCGGTCAAAGGTAACTTTTAATGTAATCAAAGTATATTAATTCTCATATAGAAATATAATGATTTCAGGTCTAAGGATCATTACACCATTATCACAGTGAGAATTACTTATGACACTTATTTAACATGTAGAATCCCACGGCGGGTCATTCCAGTGTCATGCATTGATACATGCACTTATGTTCTTGACTTTAGTATCACCATACCTATGACCAATGAGATGTGATCATCTGTCAAGAAACATACTAGTCTTTGTGCATTATTATTGTCCTTAAATAATAATGCTCGACTAGGGAATTTTAGGAATAAGATACTATTCATATAATCTCATTTTTAAGTCACATACTTAAAGATATATAATGCGTATCAAAATTCCAAGGACATTTAATATGCTTTCAATTTATTACACAGTAAATAAAATATAATAAATAAATAAAAATCAATAAAACATAATCCTTAATAATAAATATTTTCCTTAAAATATAAAAAAATATTGTCTCTAGAGCACAATTACTAACACTGGTCTGGTTCACAAACGACTAACACTGAATTAAATTCCCTTAATTTCTTTTGTTTCAGTTGATTAACCTTGGACTGTTGCATTACTTCGAACACTGACTGTCAATAAACATTGTACTTTCACTAAAATCTTTTCTAGTACTTAAACAACGTCTTCATTATTACCACAACCTTGAATACTTCATTCTCTTTTCTTCACTAACGCTTGAACATATAAAAGAACTTCTTTCAGTGAGTATAATTCCAAGACTGCAGCTGTCTTCTTAGTCCTTTGTCTTTACCTTGTCTTCAATTCTTCTAGATTCCTATATTTTGAACACTGTCTATCTTCAATCAATATTGGTACACTAAAATCTTCTAGTGGCACTTTATACTGAATCTTCAACACTTCTGAAACCCTGAAAGTCTTTACACATTATTCTTCACTGAGGCATGAATATATTAATGAACTTCTTTCAGTGACTTGTAGTAGACTTCAAAACTTCTTTTAATGTCTTGATTCACTGTATCTGCCTTGTCTTCATTTCTTCCTGATTTTTGTGTAGGCGTAGTATTAATTTGTCATGTTCTAGTGTTGAGTTATCACGATTACTATTCATACATCTTCGTAATCTCACCAATATTGTTTCATAAAATGCATAAAGATGATATGATATTAGTACAAGTGTATGTAGATGACATTATGTTTGGCTTTACTAATGAACAACTGTGTAGTAGATTTGCTAAGTTAATGCAGAGTAAGTATGAAATGAGCATGATGAGAGAGCTGAACTACTTTTTTGGACTCCAAGTAAGTCAAAGAAAAGATGTAATCTTTATTTGCCAAACCAAGTACATCAGAGATCTAATGAAGAAATATGGTCTTGAAGATGCATCTCAAGCCAAAACTCATGTGATAACTATCACTAAGCTTGACAATGATAAAAATCGTAAGAGAGTTGACATCACAAGTTATAGAGGTATGATCAGTTCATCACTTTACTTAGCTACAAGTAGGCCAGAGATTATGTTTACTACATACTTGTGTGCAAGGTTTCGGGCTGACCCTAAAGAATCTCATCTTATAGCTGTCAAAAGGATTTTTAGGTATCTTAAGGGAAATCCGAATCTTGGAATTTGGTACCCCAAGGGTATAGGTTTTGTCCTGGTTGGCTATACAGATTCTGATTTTGCAGGTTGTAAGATTGACTGGAAGAGTACATCAAGAAGCTGTCAGTTTCTTGGTAGAAGACTGGTTTCCTGGCATAGCAAGAAGCAGCACTCAGTATCAAGTTTAGCAGTTGAAGCAGAATACATTGCAGCTCGTAGATGATGTGCTCAAATCTTGTGGATGAGGAACTAACTTCGGGACTATAGACTGTTGCTAAACAAAATTCCAATCTTCTATGACAACACAAGTGCCATGAAAATCTCAAACAATCTTGTCTAGGATTCTAGGACCGAGCGCATTGATGTCAGGTATCATTTTATTCCAGAGCATGTCATGAATTGTACTATGGAGTTACATATATTACCTATAGAGCAGCAAATTACAAATATTTTTACTAAGCCTCTTGATGAAGTTACCTTTTCCAAGATGGTTAGTGAACTTGGGATGTTAAATGTCTAAATCTTATCTGCAATTTTTTATTAATAAGTACATAAATATTTATTTGTCAATATCAAAAAGATTTGTGAATTTATTTGAATATTCAATACAAGCATTTCAATTTACAGTCAATTAATGGCCCCAAGTATATCTTGATATATTTATTTGATAATTAATTATTTGTAAAATAAATTATTTAAATACTTGAATCTATTTTTAATAGATGGATAATATTTATTTAATTTTATTTATGTTAATATATTTAATCTATAGAATTTATAGCAATTAAATAATTTATTTTCTACAAAATAATTTTATTTATATAAACATACAGCATAACTATTTGTTTAATTTATTTGATTAATATCATTTAATGATAATTTAGTTAAATATTTTATTAAAATAATTATGATATTTTGTATTGGTAAAATTAATTTAGAATTTATTCTAAATTGTTTCTAAATTTCTTTTATTCGAACAATTTTACCACAATAAAATTGCAGCACATTTTCTATCAAAATTTACTCAAGTGTATATCCCAGGAAATGAAGTCGAAACATTTGAAATGTGTCGATATCAATCTCTCATGGTCTCTTATACTTAATTGAAAATGTTGATAACAAAATGTGTTGACACCTGATATTAGTTGGTGATTTGTTTTGTAAGTCCCAAGGTGTCATATGTGTCGACTGTGTATGATAGAGGAGTAATTACTTAGAATTAAACTGATACTTATATTATGTTATGATATGTGTTGGTTGTAGTATTTTTTTTTTCTAATTACTCACTAATTTGTGTCGGCCCTCTATAGTACTAATTATGTATTTAATTAGTTTTGTTTATCAGTCTAGTGCAGTGTGAAATCGACACATTTTATATGTGTCGACTTGAGTGTGCCTTGTCTGTGGTCCCATTCAATAAGTACCATACAGGGATAAAGCATCAACACATTTCATATGTGTCGACCCCCTACCACCTGTATGCATATATATTGTTAACTTAGGCACATTCCTCTTTCACTTTTCATTGTTAACAGGTCAATATATATACACACACACACAACCGTTTTCACTATCGAAGCTTCACAAGTTCGAACCCTCATAACATTAGTTTTAATCCACCAATTATAAAAAGAAGACAATATCTGTGTGTAAGCATAATGTAACGTAAAGTAATATGTAATCGAAGTGACTAACTCAACACATGAAGACTTGTAACTAATATAATATGAACACAAGAATTGACTGTGAATTGATTATAACTTCAATAAATAATATCCTAAATATCAGAGGAAACTTCCAAGACATTGAAGATCGCTAAAAGAAGTTCATTAAATGTTCAAGACTTAATGATGTTAAAGGATTTATTACAGAGAAGTCAGAAGATTTCAGTGAATAACAAAAACATTTGTTATTACCTGAAACAAAGCTAATTGTGTAGCAAAGAAGATGTGATGATCAAGATCGTGTCAGTCATTTATGAACCAAACTAGTTGCATTAAACATCAGCACAATTGAAATTGATAATTGTATCTTTGAATCAGAAGAATTGGCTGTCTAACCAAATTGGCATCTCGAAGCTAAGAAATAATCAAGTTCGTAAAGAAAAGAATTATCAGCAAACCTGGTTTAAGGTATAAGACATTTTTGAAGGACTTGACAAATTGGCTAAGTACCAAAAGATTCTAAAAGATAATTATGGCCAATTGTTAAGCTCCTCAAAGGTTGCCAATAGTTATCCCACTCAAAGTGTGCCAATGATTATCCCACTTCATGTCTTCCAATGGTTAATACATTATTGAAATTAAATATGGTCGATGGTTATGGCACTACTTTAGCCGATGGTTGTGGATATAATTGGAGTTAAAGTCTCCAATGGTTAAAGCACCATCTATCTCCAATGGTTAATGTTTTCAATGGTTAAGGCACTATCTATCTTCTAATGGTTAATTTCTCTAATTGTTATGACACTATTAATCTTCCAATGTTTGTGCCACTACATTTCCATCCGATGGTTATGAAGGAATTTAATCTAATTGATTTAATTATCCCCCAATAATTATTCTAAGACACATCGATGATTGATTTTAATTGTTTCGAGGGTTTGATAAATCAGAATGTGAAGCAATTAGTTTACTTGGTTCACAGCAAGCCACGTATTCATATTGGAAAAAATCTGCAAAAAAAGAAGCAAAGCATCGTCTTTATTATTCATTCATTACAGTTCAAGTCGGAGAGAAAATATATAGATAACATTCAAGAGATACACACAGAAGCCATTAATGATATTCTAGTTGTTGTATTGATTACTTGTAACAAACCTTATAACTGTAACTAGTGAATCATTGTAGCTAACCACTGTGTTAAAATGTAGCACACCCTTCAGGAATTATATTAATAAAATGATATATTCCCTAAATGAGCCATATTATTATTGTGCATAACTATTGTTTAATTTAACACATGTTAGATGTCTAAGTCCTTAAAGAAAATTCCGCTAAGATTTTATAATTTGGACAATATCATATTCAACCCCCTTCTATGATATTTGGGACTAATAATTCGTATTAGAGGTTGCTTGTTGAATTTACAAATCAGAATCAAGTGTTTAGACTTCAGTGTTATGCTTCTGGAAATTTTTCGTGAATTTTTTAATTTTCAAAAATTTTCACTTTGAAAATTTTAAATTTTAAAAAGTTTTGACAAATTTAATATCATGAGTTCTCAGAAGGTTAGAAGTATCAAGGTTCTTCAATTTAACAGAGTAAACTACAATCACTGGAAAAGGAAGATGTCACTGTTTATTAAAGCTGCAAATCCATTATATATGGGTATCTTAGAGAACAGACTATTTGTACCATTGAAGATAATTCATGAATCTTCAGTCGACGGAGGACGAGTTCCTCAAAGGACTACTCCAAAAGATCCTACAGAGTTCACTGACTCGGAAAAAGAAATTATTACATAGGCCTCCAGTTGATTTTAGTTGATTCTATGGATTCCGACTTGAGCCATCTGATACTAAACTATACAAGTAAAAAACAAATGTGGGAAACCATCGAATTGATAATGGAGGGAATAGAAGATGTTAAAGAAAACCGATTGGATATTTTGACATCGAGATATGAAGCATTTATATCCTTACCTGGAGAGACAATCACTCTGGTCTTTGAGCGATACTACAAATTACTAAATGAATTGAGTATCCAGGGCAAATATTATCCATTAAGGGAAACGAACAGAAAATTCATGATGACTCCTCCACACCACGTCAAGCACAAAGTTTCAACGATTAGGGAAAAGGACAACTTTAACACGATGCCCCTTGAAAAATTGTAAGATAAGCTGAAAACTTCTGAGATGGAGCAAGGACAAAGATCGATCAATATTGTTCTGGCTCAGTGGACAGTAAGACGACGGCAATGTTGAAATCACTGCTCTTGTGGTTGATGAAAACAAAGTTTCTAAAGCTAAGGTTGTGAAGGGTTTCGAGCAAGTAAACGCAGCGGATATAACATAAAATATAATAAAACTCGAAACCCTATTGCAGGATCTATGTACAATGTATAAATGATTATGGTGAAAAAATCTCTACCTTTACAAAGCTTTTCGTCTGATAATAATGGAGGTCCAGAAACAATGAATCACAACAGCCCTTTGTTGCAAAGATCTGCTCTCCAAAGAAATCCACACGAACGCCCGATCGTCCAACGATCACCGGAGTCGTTACTAGCCGAATAGCTTGCCTCTCTCTCTCTCTCTTTCTAGCCTCTCAAACTATTGAGCAGCTAGGGTTTATATGAAAACGAATTATTGAATTCTGTTACCCTAAAACTATACATCATATTGTATATATAGGGGAGAACGAGATTTTGGACCTAACCCTAATCCATGTGATTTCCAAAACCCATTATGATTTTGGGTTATTATTATTATTAAATTCGAATTCTAATATAATTAATCAAGTCCCACTTAATTAAATTCAAAATAATAATAATAAAATATATAAATTCATAATTTAAATAAAGATCCGTTTAGACGTTATTTGAGTGTGACTCTTTATGTTATTATTACATTGGCAATAATTTTATTATCTAAAAAAATATTATAAACAATGAGCGGCATCTACTAATACATCATTGTTACCTAAGTAACAATAATAATTGGTGATTCAATGAAACCTTTCGTGAATAATGTGCAATGTAATATAATCCATTTAACCTTATATTATAGATCAAACTCGAGGCATGTATAGTATCATCATCTTCAATATTTAATCTTGGTTTCCTTGATCAATGAGTAGACTATTAAACAAATAAATATTTGAGCATGGCCATGCATTTCATAGTCTCACTCAATTAAGAGGCCAATAATAACACTCTTAAAATCGGAGGGTTAAATCCTATATCTATCATTCATATTCCTCATACGATTCATAACATACCCAATGTCCACCTTTATCATTACCCGGTTAAGGTAACTTTGAGTGTAATCAAAATATATTAATTCTCATATAGAAATATTATGATTTCAAGTTAGAGGATCATTACATCATTATCACAGTAAGATTTCTTATGACACTTATTAACATGTAGAATCTCACGGCGGGTCTTTCCAGTGTCATGTATTGATACATACACTTATGTTCTTGACTTTAGTATCACCATACCTATGACCAATGAGATGTGGTCATCCATCAACAAACATACTAGTCTTATTGCATTATTATTGTCCTTAAATAATAATACTTGACTAGGGAATTTTAGGAATAAAATACTATTCATATAATCTCATTTTTAAGTCACATACTTAAAGATATATATTACGTATTAATATTCCAAGGACATTTATTATCCTTTCAATTTATAACACAGTAAATAAAGACATAATAAATAATAATTAAATAATCACATTAAACATAATCCTTAATTGTTTCCAATAAAACATTAAAAGTATAGTTTCTAGGACACCAATACTAACAATCTCTCACTTGTATTAGAGTCAATCTCTCATGTATCTAATACCCATGGAACTAGTATGACCTTCATGCTTCTGCTGCGACAAAGCCTTGGTCAGTGGATCTGCAATGTTATCATTTGTATGCACTTTACATATATGTATATCCCCTCGATTATTAATCTCTCGAAGAAGATGATATCGTCTGAGTATATGCTTTGTTCGGGAATGAAACCTTGGTACCTTAGCCTACAAAATGGCTCCATTATTATCGCAGTATAAATCTATCAAATCTGCGACTGAAGGAACCACACCAAGACTTGTAATAAATTTCTGAATCCAAAGAGCCTCATTGGCTGCTTCACAGGCAACTATATACTCAGCCTTCATTGTAGAATTGGCAACCGTCTCTTGCTTCAAACATTTCCAGCTTACAACACTTCCATTTAGACAAAACCCAAACCCAAACTGAGAAATCGAATCATCCTTGTCTGTCTGAAAACTAGCGTCGGTGTAACCTTTTATAACCAGCTTATCTTCTCCTCCATATACCAAGAATTGATCTTTAGTCCTCTTCAGGTACTTAAAAATATTCTTGACTGTTGTCTAGTGACCTTCACCTGGATTAGACTGGTATCTACTCGTCATGCTCAAAGCATACGAGACATCATGACGAGTACATATCATTGCATACATTATTGAACCAATTGCTAAAGCATATAGAACTTTACTCATACGGTCCTTATCATCCAATGATTTAGGACTGTTATATTTTGAGATCGATATCCCATGAGACATCGGGACAAATCCACTTTTAGCATCTTGTATCTCAAATCGATGCAAAACTTTGTCAATATAGGTCGCATCGCCTAAGTCTTTCATTGAGAAATTTTTATTCAACCAAGTCTTAACAGACTGTAAAGAAGGAATGACATTCCTTATTATTAATATATTATCAACATATAATACTAGGAATGCCACATTGCTCCCACAGATCTATAAACACATGGTTCATCTTCATTTTGAATAAACCCAAACTCTTTCACAGTTTCATTAAAATGAATGTTCCATCTCCTCGAGGCTTATTTCAATCCATAAATGAATCGGCGCCACTTACAAAGCTTTCCAGCATACTTTGGATCAACAAAACCCTCAGGCTGTGTCATGTACACATCCACATCTTCTTCAAGACTCCTATTTAAGAAAGCGGTTTTGACATCCATTTGCCAGATTTCATAGCCATGGTAAGCAGCTATAGCAAGCAAAATCCTAATGGACTTGACCATAGCCACCGGTGAAAAGGTTTCATCATAGTCAATACAATGAATTTGTTTGAAACCTTTTGCCACCAATCATGCTTTATAGGTCTGTACGTTACCATCCATGTCGGTCTTCTTTTTAAAAACCCACTTGCACCCTATAGGTTTTACCCCTTCAGGTGGATCAATCAAAGTCCATACTTGATTAGTATACATGGATTCCATCTCAGATTTCATGGCTTCTAGCCATCTCTTAAATTCTGGAGTGTTCATAGCGTCTTGGTACGTGAGAGGCTCATCTTCATCCACAAGCATCATATCACCATCTTGAGTCAAGAGAAATCCATAATATCTCTCGGGCTCATGGAAAATCCTACCAGACCTATGAACAACCTATGTTTCTTGAGCAGTATTGTTTCTTGTACATTCTTCTCAGGTTCCTCCATTGGTTCAATGTTATCATGTGGGTCTCGAATTTCATCGAGATCTATTATCTTCCCACTGTCTTTCTTAGATAACAATTCTCTTTCAAGTAACACTGTAGTTCGAGCAGCAAACACTTTGTTCTTAGAAGGATTATAGAAATAATAACCCTTTGTTTCAATTGGGTATCCCACAAAGTTATATTTTTCTAATTTAGGTCTTATCTTGTCAGAAGTTAGACATTTCACAAATGCCTCACATCCCCAAGTTTTCATAAATGACATGCTATGACGTTTCTCAGCCTATATCTCATACAGAGTCTTCTGAACTGTTTTAGTAGGAACTCGGTTAAGTGTATAAGCAGCCTTCTCCAGGGTGTAGCCCCAGAAACTAATTGGAAGATCTGCATGACTCATCATCGATGGCACCATGTCCAACAAAGTATGATTCCTCCTTTCAGAAACTCCATTCCATTCTGGTGTTCAGGGAGGAGTGAGTTGTGATACAATACCACACACTTTTAATAAACTCTTAAATTCATGGCTTAAGTATTCACCTCCACGATCAGATCATAGAGTCTTAATACTTCCACCGGTTTGCTTTTCTACTTAAGCTTTGTATTCTTTGAACTTTTCAAAAGAATCGGATTTGTTCTCCATAAGATACACATATCCATATCTCCTGAAATCATCAGTAAATGTGATAAAGTAGTAAAAGCCACCTCTTGCCATAGTACGCATAGGACCACATACATCACTATGTATAAGTTCTATTCGTTCAGTGGTCCTTTCACCTTGTCCAGTAAAAGGAGCTTTAGTCATTTTTCCAATGAGACAAGGTACGCATGCTTCGTATGATTCAAATTCAAACTTATCCAAGTATCCATCTTTATGTAACTTGGAAATTCGCTTCTCATTTATATGCCTAAACGACAGTGCCAGAGGTATGTTTGATTTGAGTCATTTGTTTTAAGACGTTTGTTATTCACATTATAGATAGGAGTGTCTAAATCATGAACATATAAACTGTTAAATAAACGTGCAACCCCATAGGTAACATTATTCAAAGAAAAGTAACAACTATTGTTCTAAATTGAAATGCAAAACCTTTCTTGTCCAAACAAGAAACTGAAATAATGTTCTTGCAAGTTGCAGGCATGTAAAAATAGTTCTCAAGTTCTAAAATATGCCAAGTGGGCAATGATAAATAATAAGTCCCTACAGCTAAAGCAGTAACCTTTTCTCCATTGCGAACTCATAGGTCGACCTCTCCTTTAGCCAAAGTCCTACTCCTTTGTAGTTCCTACACATTTATACAAATGTGAGAACCACATCCAGTATCTAAATCCCATTATACAGAAGTAGACAAATTGACTTCAATAACATAAATACCTGAATATGAAGCTTGACCAACCTTCTTCTTCTTCAGATCCTCCAAATAAGCATGACAGTTTCTCTTTCAATGACTTGGTTTACCACAGTAGTGACAATCACCCTTTGGAACAGCACCCTTAGGCTTTAAAGCCTGTTTGGGATTGGCCTATGGCTTGGGACCAGAAACAGATCCAATATTCTTCATTCCCTTTCATTTTCCTTTCCTATTAGCCTTACCTTTGTTATCTACCATCAACATGGCAGCAGGTTTAACCTTTTTCATGTTGGTTTCAGTAGTTCATAACATGGCTAACAATTCAGTGAGTGTTTTGTCTATCTCATTCATATTGTAGTTCATAACAAAATGAGTATAATTGTTGTTAAAAGATTTCAAGATCAAGTCAATCAGAGCTTCCGAACCAATCGGGAAACTCAAAGTATCAAGATACTCAATATAACCTACCATCTTTAGAACATGTGGTTGAACAAGATCACACTCTCCCTGTTTACAAGCATACAGTGTTTTGCTCGTGTCGAACCTTTCTTGACGAGCCTGTCCCTCAAACATTCTTTGAAGGTGTTCAATCATCTCATAAGCATCTATGCTCATGTTTTTTTTGAAGCTTAGCACTCATGGTTACCAGCATGAGACATGCAACATCATTTGCATCATCAATATGCTTCTGATAAGCATTTTTGTTGAACGTGAGTTGCATTCTCAGTAGGAGGAGCAGGTGTAGGAATTTCAGTGACGTGGAACTTTCGCTCCTGCCTGAGGACAATCCTCAAATTCCTATACCAATCAAGGAAATTGGTTCCTGTCAGCTTGTCCTTCTCAAGGGTTGTTCGTATTAGTAATTGTGCTCTAGAGACAATACTTTTTATACTTTAAGAAAAATATTTATTATTAAGGATTATGTTTTATTGATTATTATTTATTTATTATGTTTTATTTACTGCGTAATAAATTGAAAACATAATAAATGTCCTTAGAATTTTGATACGTATTATATATCTTTAAGTATGTGACTTAAAAATGAGATTATATGAATATTATCTTATTCCTAAAATTCCCTAGTCGAGTATTATTATTTAAGGACAATAATAATACACAAAGACTAGTATGTTTCTTGACAGATGACCATATCTCATTGGTCATAGGTATGGTGATACTAAAGTCAAGAACATAAGTGCATGTATCAATGCATAGCACTGGAATGACCCGCCGTGAGATTCTATATGTTAAATAAGTGTCATAAGTAATTCTCACTGTGATAATTGTGTAATGATTCTTAGACCTGAAATCATTATATTTCTATATGAGAATTAACATACTTTGATTACATTAAAAGTTACCTTTGACCGGATGATGATAAAAGTGGTAATATTATGAATCGTATAAGAAATATGAATGATCTAGATGTGATTTAATCCTCCTATTTTAGGAGTGATATTATTGGCCTCTTGTTTGAGTGAGACTATGAAATGCACGGCCATGCTCAAATGTTGATTTGATTTAATAGTCTACTCATCGATCAAGAAAATAAAGATTAAATTATGAAGAGGATGACACGAGACATGCCTTGAGTTTAATCTATAATATCAAGATTAAAGGGATTATATTGCATGGAACATTATTCACGAAAGGCTTAATCGAATCACCGATTTATTATTATTACTTGGGTAGCAATGATGTATTACTAGACGCCGCTCATTCTTTACAATTTTAATTAGATATTAAAATTGTTGTCAACGTAATAATAACCTACAGGGTTCACACACAAAGAACGTTTGAAAGAGAAATAATTTAAATTATGAATTTAAATTAAATAAGTAATTTATTTTATTTATGATATTAACTAAGTATGACTAAATTAATTATATAAATAGAATAAATGAATTATTTAAACTAATTCCAAAATTAATAATTAATTAATTAAGTTAGAATTAATTAAAAAATTTAGAATTTTGGATTAGTATTAATTATAATTGGATTATAATTAGAAAACTTATTCCTCTCTCTATATAATCTCTTTATGGGCTTATTTAATTTAAGAGATATTTTTTTACTAAAACCCTAGCCGTTTTGAGAAAAGAGGAAGATAGAGATAAGCAGTTTTTAGGTGCTAGTACACATCAATCCTCCATGAAAAGTGTTCGTGTGGATACCGTAGAGCGTAGATCGCGAGAGCGGTATACGTGGTGATTAAACAAGCTTTGGACCTCCATTAATCTTCCATTAATGAACTGTTAAAGCTTCTAAAGGTATTTATTCTTTATCTCCGAATTAAATCTTTTGTTTTCGCATGGATCCTGCGGAGGGTTTCGCTATTTTGATTTATTTTTCGCATTTATTCTGCTGCGTTTGTGCCTCGAAACCCTTCAATGGCATCAGAGCTACTTGCAAAACGTTTTAATTCGGTTATGTGCTTAATAGTTTTCGATATGTAAGCATGTATGCGATCTATCATGATTTTGTATTGATACAATATGTATATGTTTTTATATATTATGAATATATGATATTCATATGATGTATAATCATGTGATGATTGTGTGTATTGATGTATGTATATGATACATGTTTGTTCTTATTATGGGAATCGTATTCGATACGAATTCTGAAACGGTTGTCGTAGATTTTCTGAAATCTGTGTCTGTTGTCTGATTTTCACAAACGATATGTATTTTCTGACTGGAATCGGGTCACTAAGCAATACTGATAAACTCAGCTCTGCATCTGTAAGCCATTAGATGTCGTTACAGGCCCCAAAACGGTGATTTATTATTTTCTGAAAATTATTTGATTTTCTAAAATTTTGAGTATATGTATGTATATATTATGAATATATGATATTTATGTGATGTATATGTTAGTATTGGTGTCCTAGAGACAATATTTTTAATGTTTTATTGAAAACAATTAAGGATTATGTTTTATGTGATTATTTAATTATTATTTATTATGTCTTTATTTACTGCGTTATAAATTGAAAGGATAATAAATGTCCTTGGAATATTAATACGTAATATATATCTTTAAGTATGTGACTTAAAATGAGATTATATCAATAGTATTTTATTCCTAAAATTCCCTAGTCAAGTATTATTATTTAAGGACAATAATAATGCAATAAGACTAGTATGTTTGTTGACGGATGACCACATCTCATTGGTCATAGGTATGGTGATACTAAAGTCAAGAACATAAGTGTATGTATCAATACATGACACTGGAAAGACCCGCCATGAGATTCTACATGTTAATAAGTGTCATAAGAAATCTCATTGTGATAATGATGTAATGATCCTCTGACTTGAAATCGTTATATTTCTATATGAGAATTAATATACTTTGATTACACTCAAAGTTACCTTTAACCGGGTAATGATAAAGGTGTACATTGGGTATGCTATGAATCGTATGAGGAATATGAATGATAGATATAGGACTTAACCCTCCAATTCGAGGAGTGATATTATTGGCCTCTTGATTGAGTGAGACTATGAAATGCATGGCCATGCTCAAATATTGATTTGTTTAAATAGTCTACTCATTGATCAAGGAAACTGAGATTAAACGTTGAAGAGGATGACACTATACATGCCTCGAGTTTGATCTATAATATAAGGTTAAAGGGATTATATTACATGGAACATTATTCACGAAAGGTTTAATTGAATCACCAATTATTATTGTTACTTGGGTAGCAATGATGTATTACTAGATGCCGCTCATTGTTTATAATTTTATTATTAGATAATAAAATTATTGCCAACGTAATAATTACCTAAAGGGTCACACACAAAGAACGTCAAAACGGAGGTTTATTTAAATTACGAATTTAAATATATTATTGTTTATTCGAATTTAATTATTAAATTAATTAAGTGGGACTTGATTAATTATATTAGAATTCGGATTTAATATGTATTATTATTATTCAAATTTAATTATTGAATTAATTAAGTGGGACTTGATTAATTATATTAGAATTCAGATTTAATAATAATAATAACCCAAAGTCATAATGGGTTTTGGAAACCACATGGATTAGGGTTAGGCCCAAAATCTCTCTCTCCCCTATATATACATAATGATGTATAGTATTAGGGTTTAAATCATCAAATTTCGTTTTTAGAGAAAAACCCTAGCTGCTCAACATCAAGAGAGACTAGAAAAAGAGAGAGAGAGAGAGAGAGGCAAACAATTCGGCTAGTACCGACTCCGGTGATCGTAGGACGATCGGGCGTTCGTGTGGACTTCTTTGGAGAGCAAATCTTTGCAACAAAGGGCTGCTGTGATTCATCTTTTCTGGACCTCCATTAAACAACATACGGAAAGCTTTGTTAAGGTACAGACTTCTTCACCATAATCATCCAACGTTATACATGGATCCTGCGATTGGGTTTCGATTTTTTTTATTGTTTTTACGTTAATTCCGCTGCGTTTTAATGCCCGAAACCCTTCAATGGCATCAGAGCTACGTGTATAATGGGATGATTTGGTTATGTGTTTAACAGTTTTTCGATGTATGTAAACATATATATGATATGCCATGACTATATATTGATATATATGTTTGATATGATTTTGAATATATGATATTCATGTGTTGTATAATCATGGGATGATTGTGTGTATTGCTGTATGTATATGATACATGTTTGTTCTTGTTATGGAAATCGTATTCGATACGAATTCTGAAACGGCTTCGGTAGATTTTCTGAAATCTGTGTCCAGTGTCCGGTTTTCGCAAACGATATGTGTTTTCTGACTGGAATCGTGTCACTGAGCAATACTGTCATAGTCAGCTTCGCGTGTGTAAGCCGTTTGACGACGTTACAGGCCCCGAAACGGCGATTTATTATTTTCTGAATTTTTTTTGATTTTCTGAAATTTTGAAATTTATTATATATGATTATATGATATGTTTATATAATATGAGATATATTACATGTGTTATGTGATAACATGGTGGATGGTTATGGCCTAAATACCCATAGGATAGTGGTTTTGTTTTATGGTTTTGGTTTTTAAATACGACTTGCATGTCGTTTATTCATTGTAATTGTTAATCTCGAATGTAACTCGAGTTCTTCTTGTAATTTCATTAGAATAGATTTATTTATTATTCAATGTAATTGTTCAATGAAGACTTGGAAGCAAGGAAGCTAGGAGGCAATTCAGATGATGGAGCAATGAAGAAGATAAAGACATGTAATAGTGTAGTATTTGAAACCACCATAGATTGACCTTGATAATTCCATTAGCTTGGAAATATCATATAGGATGGGGCCATAACCAAACACGTTTAATTTATGCACAATACATATATGTATATGAATGCATGTGTAGATATGTATGTGTTGGAATGATGTATGTATTAGATACGACACCCATGCCATGTCTGCTTAAGAAAGATAAAATCTGTAACGATTCAAGATTTTAAAATTAACAAACGATCATGAGATTCTTGTGTTTATGAAATATGGATTTTTAAAACACGGAATTAAATATTGATTTTTGATATCTATAACTGGGATTTTCTGACAAAAACGGATATGTGTATTCGTAAGGCTGATGGGTTTTAAGTGTGACCACTGGTATCCTCCATCTACCTGGGAAATGAACAATTTAAGATGTCAATTTGAAATATTTGGTTCAAGGAAAAATTGAGGATCTCTTTATGATGTGATCATGATCGTTATAAATTTTCTAAACCCCTTAACAAAATATTAAGTTTTACTCAGATGCTTTCCAATGAATGAACACTCATCGAATCCTAGATCGATTAGGGGAAGGACTGTCAGTGGCAGGGGACTCCTATATATCGTGGTGAGATGCGACGAATATAAACAGTTATATTCGGCCGTTATATCATTGGGTCTAACTTAACTGAGTCGTTATAATATGGTGAAAATAAACGGTTATATTCAACCATTATGAACTTAGAAGCATAGAGTTTGGTTAAAAGTCTATTAGATAGATAAGATCAATCGTTGTTCACCAAACTATCCAAGAATTATATATGATATAATTGACAACTGTTGTCTACCTAAATAATCATTTTTTAAGGACTTCCAGTGGTTGACTTAGGACATGACGAAATATGGATCTTGGCTCACTAGAAAGAATTATGGGATATACTTTCCAAATTAATAGTAAGGGCTATTAATTTGATAAAAATAGTGGGAGATATATTATGAATATATCATAATCATTTGAATATAATAAATAACTCAGACAATCTAATGTTTATTTTATGCATTTTAAACATTGTAGATATTTAAATGGCAAACAATACAAATACTTTCTCCGTACGAGCAACCCTTGAGAAGGACAAGCTGACAGTAACTAACTTCCTGGATTGGTATAGGAATTTGAGGATTGTCCTCAGGCAAGAGCGTAAGCTCCATGTCATTGAAATTCCTTCACCTGCTCCTCCTGCTGAGAATGCAACTCGCGTTCAGCAAAATGCTTATCAGAAGCATATTGATGATGTGAATGATATTGCATGTCTCATGTTGGCAACCATGAGTGTTGAGCTTCAAAAACAACATGAGCATATGGATGCTTATGAGATGATTGAACACCTTCAAAGAATGTTTGAGGGACAAGCTCGTCAAGAAAGGTTCGACACGAGCAAAGCACAGTATGCTTGCAAACAGGGAGAGCGTGAACCTGTTGAATCACATGTTCTGAAGATGATAGGTTATATTGAGTATCTTGATACTTTGGGTTTCCCGATTGGTTTGGAAGCTCAGATTGACTTAATCTTGCAATCTTTGAACCGCAACTATACTCATTTTGTTATGAACTACAATATGAATGAGATAGACAAAACACCCACTGAATTGTTGGCCATGTTACGAACTACTGAAACCAACATGAAAAGGCTGAACCTGCTGCCATGTTGATGGTAGATAACAAAGGTAAGGCTAATAGGAAAGGCAAATGGAAGGGAAAGAAGAAGATTGGATCTGCTTCTGGTCCCAAGCCAAAGGCTAATCCCAAACAGGCTTTAAAGTCTAAGGGTGTTGTTGCAAAGGGTGATTGTCACTACTATGGTAAACCAGGTCATTGGAAGAGAAACTGTCATGCTTATTTGGAGGATCTGAAGAAGAAGAAGGCTGGTCAAGCTTCTGATTCAGGTATTTATGTTATAGAGGTCAATTTGTCAACTTCTACATCATGGGTATTGGATACTGGATGTGGTTCTCACATTTGTATAAATGTACATGAACTACAAAGGAGTAGGACTTTGGCTAAAGGAGAGGTCGACCTACGAGTTGGCAATGGAGCAAAAGTTGTTGTTTTAGCTGTAGGGACTTATTATTTATCATTGCCCACTTGGCTTATTTTAGAACTTGAGAACTGTTTTTACGTGCCTGCAATTTGCAGAAATATTATTTTGGTTTCTTGTTTAGACAAGAAAGGTTTTTCATTTTTAATTCAGAACAATAGTTGTTCCTTTTCTTTGAATAATGTTACCTATGGGGTTGCACATTTATTTAACGGTTTATATGTTCTTGATTTAGACACTCCTATCTATAATGTGAATAACAAACGTCTTAAAATAAATGACTCAAATCAAACATACCTCTGGCACTGTCGTTTAGACCATATAAATGAGAAGCGCATTTCCAAGTTACATAAGGATGAATACTTGGATAAGTTTGACTTTGAATCATACGAAGCATGCGAACCTTGTCTCATTGGAAAAATGATTAAATCTCCTTTTACTGGACAAGGTGAAAGGGCCACTGAACGACTAGAACTTATACATAGTGATGTATGTGGTCCTATGCCTACTATGACAAGAGGTGGCTTTTACTACTTTATCACGTTTACTGATAATTTCAGTAGATATGTGTATCTTATGAAGAACAAATCTGATTCTTTTGAAAAGTTCAAAGAATACAAAGCTGAAGTAGAAAAGCAAACTGGTGGAAGTATTAAGACTCTACGATCTGATCGTGGAGGTGAATACTTAAGCCATGAATTTAAGAGTTTATTAAAAGAGTGTGGTATTGTATCACAACTCACTCCTCCCGGAACACCACAATGGAATGGAGTTTCTGAAAGGAGGAATCGTACTTTGTTGGACATGGTACGATCGATGATGAGTCATGCAGATCTTCCAATTAGTTTCTGAGGCTACACCCTGGAGACGACTGCTTATACACTTAACCGAGTTCCTACTAAAACGGTTCAGAAGACTCCATATGAGATATGGACTAAGAACGTCATAGCATGTCATTTATGAAAATATGGGGATGTGAAGCGTTTGTGAAACGTTTAACTTCTGACAAGCTAGGACCTAAATCAGACAAATATAATTTTGTGGGATACCCAATTGAAACAAATGGTTATTCATTCTATAATCCTTCCGAGAACAAAGTGTTTATTTCTCGAACTACAGTTTTTCTTGAAAGAGAAATGTTTTCGAAGAAAAACAGTGGGAGGATAATAGATCTCGATGAAGTTCGAGGCCCACAAGATAACATTGAACCAATGGAGGAACTTGAGCAGGATGTACAAGACCACAACACTGCTCAAGAAACACAGGTTATTCGTAGGTCTAGTAGGATTCACCATGAGCCTGAGAGATATTATGGATTTCTCTTAACTCAAGATGGTGATGTGATGCTTATCGACGAAGATGAACCTCTCACCTACTAAGATGCTATGAACACTCCAGAATCCAAGAGATGGCTGGATGCCAAGAAATCTGAGATGGAATCCATGTATACTAATCAAGTATGGACTTTGGTTGATCCACCTAAAGGGGTAAAACCTATAGGGTGCAAGTGGGTTTTCAAGAAGAAGACCGGCATGGATGGTAATGTACAGACCTATAAGGCACGATTGGTGGCAAAAGGTTTCAGGCAAATTCATGGTATTGACTATGATGAGACTTTTTCACCAGTGGCTATGGTCAAGTCCATCAGGATTTTGCTTGCTATAGCTGCTTACTATGATTATGAAATCTGACAGATGGATGTCAAAACCGCTTTCTTAAATGAGAGCCTTGAAGAAGATATGGATGTGTATATGACACAGCCTGAAGGTTTTATTGATCCAAAAAATGCTGTAAAGGTATGTAAGCTGCGTCGATCCATTTATGGATTGAAACAAGCCTTAAGGAGATGAAACATTCATTTTGATGAAACTGTCAAAGAGTTTGGGTTTATTCAAAATAAAGATGAACCATGTGTTTACAAGAAGGTAAGTGGGAGCAATGTGGCATTCCTATAATTATTTTTTGATGATATATTAATAATAGGGAATGACATTCCTTCTTTACAGGCTGTTAAGACTTGGTTGAGTAAGAATTTCTCAATGAAAGACTTAGGCGAAACGACCTATATTTTAGGTATCAAGATCTATAGAGATAGATCAAGAAGAATGATCGGCCTAAGTCAGAGTAGATACTAGTCTAATCCAGGTGAAGGTCACTGGACAACAGTCAAGAATATTCTTAAGTACTTGAAGAGGACTAAAGATTAATTCTTGGTATATGGAGGAGAAGATAAGCCGGTTGTAAAAGGTTACACCGACGCTAGTTTCTAGACAGACAAGGATGATTCGATTTCTCAGTCTGGATTTGTGTTTTGTCTAAATGGAGATATTGTATGCTGGAATGGTTCACAGCAGAGACAATTGTTGATTCTACAATAGAGCCTGAGTATATTGATGCTTATGAAGCAGCCAATGAGATTGTTTGGGGATGTACTTAGGAGATATCACCTAATTAATGAGATTAATGATCAAGGAGATATACATATATGTAAAGTGCATACTAATAAGAATAATGCAGACCCACTGACTAAGGCTTTGTCGCAGCAGAAGCACGAAGGTCATACTAGTTCCATGGGTATTAGATACATGAGAGATTGGCTCTAGTACAAGTGGGAGATTGTTAGTATTGGTGTCCTAGAGACAATACTTTTAATGTTTTATTGAAAACAATTAAGGATTATGTTTTATGTGATTATTTAATTATTATTTATTATGTCTTTATTTACTGTGTTATAAATTGAAAGGATAATAAATGTCCTTGGAATATTAATACGTAATATATATCTTTAAGTATGTGACTTAAAAATGAGATTATAAGAATAGTATTTTATTCCTAAAATTCCCTAGTCAAGTATTATTATTTAAGGACAATAATAATGCAATAAGACTAGTATGTTTGTTGACGGATGACCACATCTCATTGGTCATAGGTATGGTGATACTAAAGTCAAGAACATAAGTGTATGTATCAATACATGACACTGGAAAGACCCGCCGTGAGATTCTACATGTTAATAAGTGTCATAAGAAATCTCATTGTGATAATGATGTAATGATCCTCTGACTTGAAATCGTTATATTTCTATACGAGAATTAATATACTTTGATTACACTCAAAGTTACCTTTAACCGGGTAATGATAAAGGTGTACATTGGGTATGCTATGAATCGTATGAGGAATATGAATGATAGATATAGGATTTAACCCTCCAATTCGTGGAGTGATATTATTGGCCTCTTGATTGAGTGAGACTATGAAATTCATGGCCATGCTCAAATATTGATTTGTTTAAATAGTCTACTCATTGATCAAGGAAACTGAGATTAAACGTTGAAGAGTATGACACTATACATGCCTCGAGTATGATCTATAATATAAGGTTAAAGGGATTATATTACATGGAACATTATTCACGAAAGGTTTAATTGAATCACCAATTATTATTGTTACTTGGGTAGCAATGATGTATTACTAGATGCCGCTCATTGTTTATAATTTTATTATTAGATAATAAAATTATTTCCAACGTAATAATAACCTAAAGGGTCACACACAAAGAACGTCAAAACGGAGGTTTATTTAAATTACGAATTTAAATATATTATTGTTTATTCGAATTTAATTATTAAATTAATTAAGTGGGACTTGATTAATTATATTAGAATTCGGATTTAATAAGTATTATTATTATTATTATTCGAATTTAATTATTGAATTAATTAAGTGGGACTTGATTAATTATATTAGAATTCAGATTTAATAATAATAATAACCCAAAGTCATAATGGGTTTTGGAAACCACATGGATTAGGGTTAAGCCCAAAATCTCTCTCTCCCCTATATATACATAATGATGTATAGTATTAGGGTTTAAATCATCAAATTTCATTTTTAGAGAAAAACCCTAGCTGCTCAACATCAAGAGAGGCTAGAGAAAGAGAGAGAGAGAGAGAGAGAGACAAACAATTCGGCTAGTACCGACTCCCGTGATCGTAGGACGATCGGGCGTTCGTGTGGACTTCTTTGGAGAGCAAATCTTTGCAACAAAGGGCTGCTGTGATTCATCTTTTCTGGACCTCCATTAAATAACATACGGAAAGCTTTGTTAAGGTACAGACTTCTTCACCATAATCATCCAACGTTATACATGGATCCTGCGATTGGGTTTCGATTTTTTTTATTATTTTTACGTTAATTCCGCTGCGTTTTCATGCCCAAAACCCTTCATCAACATGATGAACAAATCCCTGAGCCAGTGTAAGAAGAGGTAGTTATTCCAGCAATGGACTTATCTCAAGAGGAAGAAATGGCTTAGTTTACAAAAGAGGAACAAATCTCGGATGAAGGAGATGATGCATCTGTAGGAGATTCAGTGGGACGTTTTGCAAGTTAAGATTCATATCATCCCGGCTATCCTACAGGTAGTATACAAGGTAGTTCTCATGGCTCTGTCTCTTTGTACATTGACTTGTAAAATATTATTGATGATAGTGAATAGGACAAGGCAAATAATATTAAACCAAACAAATTTTATCCCATGCCTCAGAATCAAACATTGCTAAATCCCTACCCATGTCTTCTCTCATACCCCTGAAGCAGAAGTCAGTAAGTGAGGGAGATATTGCCTCAGATGCACCACACAAGGAAGATGAGGGACCCCAAACAGCTCTACCTCAAACTAGAAAGAGATTAGATGAACTTGAGGTATCGGTTAAGCCAACTCTGCAACCTGAACTAGAGTCACATCTAGAGTCTCTAACAAATGTAAGTGTTGCACATTTAGGAGCACACACCGAGGAAGAATTAACGGTTTTAGATAATTCAGTAGCAGAGCCTTCACAAGTTGATCTTATGCGGGATATGCCTTGACAGACTGTTAAGGGCATCATGAGTACTAATCAGCCATTCATTACAGAATCCAACGTGGTGACCTTCCTAAAAAGAACAAGTCCAGTTCCTGAAAAGGAAGGTCTCCCTTCTATTTATGGACAAGGTGAGAGGCAACCCCTTGATAGAGCGAGGCGGGATACCCAAACATATGTAATATCTTGGGAAAACTTATCTCAAAGAGATTAGGCTCCATTAGATCGTGAAGTAGTAATAACTACTGAATCTAGAGCTGAGACAGTGCTTCAGCATGATAGATCCAAAGATACTTCTCCACTTGGTGGTGATTCGGTTAATCCAGATGAGCGAGGCGGCGAATGACGGACTAGAAGCTCACATGGAGAGGAGTGAAATAATTGCAATGAGTCTGAGTGATCATTTTATGCCCATACCCATTGAATCGAGAGTGAGCGATGAGCGACATATATGAACAGAACTAGGTGAGACACTTAGAAACCAATTAGACGCCCACACTATGAACACACCATCACTTAGTCAAAGGGTTCTAAATTTGGAGACAGCTGTTACACAAGTACAAAATGACAGTGTAAATAAAAACAGTGTAACTGGGGCAAGTACTAGAATTTCAATAATTCATGCAAATAATTGAGCTGACATTGGGCCGTCTATCTACTGTTTTGGTAACTTACTTTATCCCAAATTCAGAGGATAACACAACTAAGGGAGAGAAAGTGAGGAGTCAAGAAAAAGCAGTATCTACAGCAGATAAGGGGAAAGGGGTTTTAATGGAAACAATTTCAGAAGCAAACCTTCCATTATCTTAGGGGGAGCAAAACATACCTTTAGAGGTACTACATGGTTTAGAAGAAGGTGAAATATGACAACCATATGAGCCATATGATCTGGAAGAAGCTTAAGGGATGAGGATGTGTTTGATGAGTACATAAATGATACTGCTTACCAATTCACAGGAACGGAATATGGGAAGTTTTTGATCTGCTAGATGCTAACAAGTCCAGGGTAAGAGAGTACGAAGAATCAAGGGCTAATCAAGAAAATACAAGGAGAGAACACTTTGCCTATTACATTCAAAGGAAACAAAGACCATTGAAGATGTCAAGGATAGGGAAAAATTTGGATATTACGAGAAGTTTTCTACAAAAAACTGAATTAGGTTTGACGGAGAATGAAGATAAGAAATTCAATAATAAGCTAAAGAAAGCTCACAACAATCATCCTTCAAAAAATCAGTTTTTTCATGCTCTCAAACATATAATCGAATCAGTATTCATTTCAACTGTTGAAAAAGGCTAGCAGATTCAAGTTACATTTAGAAATTCATCTACAAAGATTATCTCTTCTCGGTTTCTCAAAACAAGCTCACTCACAGAGTTGTATGTATTGAAAATCAGGGTAGGAAGGGATCTCATGTGAACGAGGTGCTAATCGACAAGATTGAAGATCAAATGTAAGAAGAATATGTAAAAGTTCATGATACTCCTTACACAGTAATATTCTTTAAAGATCGGCTTACACTGTGTTTTGAAGACGAGAGATTAGGATTATATCCTTTGAAGCGATTAACGTATGTTAAAGGGCTTTTGAGAAGTAAAGAATACATAATAGGGAAGAAGTGGAAAGCTATTAAGCGCATCTAGGTCTATAAGCTGAATGTTTTATCATCTAAAAGTGTAGACATTTCTAAAGTCAAGAGAGTAGATCTATCAAATGAGACTCAATGCAAATTGCCAGTTCATGCATAAGGAGAAGAAGAATGGTATCGAAAATGGTACATTGCGAAGAGGGAATTTTAAAACACAAGGCTAGGTGAGGTATTCACATATGGAAAAGAAAAGCTTAACTTTCTAACAATCTACCAAGATTTTGATGAGATAAGGGAGATTAAGATAATAATACTGAAAGATCCTTCAGCAATCAGGTGTAAGAACCCAAAAGGCAAAACAGTGATAATTAATCTCTACAGGATGTATTTTATTACTTTGAAAGAGTTGGGTTTTATACTTGATCAAATGAAGACTCTCACAAACTATAAGGACAAAGAGCATTAGTAAAAATCTCAAAGTTATTTTATGATAAGTTGGGAGCAGAATCATAATACATCATTAATCGTGTGCAAGCAGTTCATAAAATGCTGAGTGTCAAAGACCAAAATTATGGAATTTACATTCAAGCAAATCAAACAGATCAGAAGAGTTGCAGTGTTGTAAATAATTTTAGATGCTTTATCAGATTCAAAGCCAAGTAACATGTTAGAGGAGGAAGCTCAAGATTTAGTAAGAGAAGAGCTGGCAAGTCTAGTACAATGAGGAATGAATTAATGAAATATCAGTTCAAGCTAGAGGAACAATCATTTGACATTGTAATTCTTTCAAATTTGAAATCTAGAAATATATGATATAATCCATAATGTATTCAATATTAGTTTACCATGTTTCATTTACTTTTTCTTGAAAGTTAGTTGAGTTATCCTTTTAAATGATTTGCTTGCCGAACTCTAAAAATTAAATAGGGAGAGATTGTAAAGTATAATGTAACGTAACGTAATATGTAACCGAGGTAACTAACTCAACACATGAAGACTGATAACTAATATAATATGAAACACAACAATCGACTGTGAATCGATTATAACTTCAATAAATAA
This sequence comes from Oenanthe sinensis, assembly GCA_028671895.1. Classification (NCBI taxonomy): domain Eukaryota; kingdom Viridiplantae; phylum Streptophyta; class Magnoliopsida; order Apiales; family Apiaceae; genus Oenanthe; species Oenanthe sinensis. The sequence goes on along the minus strand of JAPMAC010000225.1, from coordinate 33,185 downwards.
TATCCTAAATATCAGAGGAAGCTTCGAAGACATTGAAGATCACTGAAAGAATTTCATTAAAATGTTCAAGCCTTAGTGAAGAATAAAGTTAGAGTGTTTCGAGAGACCTAATGATGTTTATTACAGAGAAGTCAAAAGATTCTAGTGAATATTAGAAGCATTTCTTATTACCAAGGAACAAAGCCAATTGTGTAATAAAGAAGATGTGATGATCAAGATCGTGTCAGTTGTTTGTGAACCAGACCAGTTGTACTAAATGTCAGCACAATTAAAATTAGGAACTATATCTGTGAATCAGAAGAATTGGCTGTCTAACTAAATTGGGATCTCGAAGCTAAGAAAAAATCAAGTTCGTAAAGCAAAGAATTATTAGTAAACATGGTTTAAGGTAGAAGACATTTTTGAAGGGCTTGAAAAATTGGCCAAGTATAAAAAGTTACTAAAGAATAATTATGGCCGATGGTTAAGCTATTCAAAGGTTGCCAATGGTTATCCCACTCAAAGTTTGCCAATGATTATCCCATTTCAAGTCTTCCAATGGTTAAGACATTATTGAAATTAATTATGGCCAATGGTTATGGCACTACTTCAGCTGATGGTTGTGGATTTAATTGGAGTTAAAGTCTCCGATGGTTAAAGCACTATCTATCTTCCTATGCTTAATTTCTCCAATGGTTAATTTTTCCAATTATTAAGCCACTATTAATATTCTAATTGTTATGCCACTACTTTTCCCTCTAATGGTTATGAAGGAATTTAATCTAATTGATTTAATTCTCCCCAGATGGTTATTCTAAGACATATTGATAGTTGATTTTAATTGCTCCGAGAGCTTAATAAAATAGAATGTGAAGAAATCATTTTACTTGGTTCACAGCAAACCACATATTCAGATTGAAAAAAGTCTACACAAAAAGAAGCAAAGCATCGTCTTTGTTATTCATTCATACATTTTAAGCTGAAGGGAAAATATACAAATACCATTCAAGAGATACACACAGAATCCATTAATGATATTCTAGATATTTTATTGATTGCTTGTAACAAACCTTGTAACTGTAACTGGAGAATCGTTATAGCTAACCACTGTGTTAGAGTGTAGCAACCCTTCAGGGATTATATTTAATAAAATTAAATATTCCCCGAACGGACCATGTTATTATTGTGCATAACTGTTGTTTGATTTTACATTTGTTAGAAGTCTACGACCTTAAAGAACATTCAGCGAAGATTTTATAATTTGGACAATATCATATTCAACTCCCCTTCTACGAAATTTGGGACTAACAGTGTGAACCTCTTTCAAAACTCTGTAACATATCCATTCCACATCATTCCATTTAGGGTTTCTGAAAAACTCATTTTTTACATATCATTAAAATTATAAATAGATCTACTCATGCTAAGTGGTTAACAATTAATTAAAAATCATATTTGTGTAGCAAATCACTCAAATAACATTATATATTAATTTGAAAAATTTTCGAGTAATTTGAAAATTTGGGCATTTCTAGGGTTGATTTTTAATTATTAAAATTTGTGTTGCAAAAATTTTTCGTAAATAAATAATAAATATTTTGACTTCTGTTAATGTATTAAAAATGTTGGGAAAATTTATTGTACTTAAAATAAATAGTACACTCACAATAGATCTCTAATCCGTTCCTAAATCTCATTATCTTTCATGGATTTGGTTTCTACACGAATATAGCAACGTAAGATATGTACTAACGGCAAGTCCAAAATTAAATCATGATGCTTTGCTTGCGTGTTACTATAGTGTTGTCAATATGTAGATGACGAGGAGCTCAATTTTACTTTTTCTTTAACAAGTAGGGATATTACTCTAACAGAACATGATTTGAATCGCATTTTGCACTTTGACACAGAAAATCTAGTTCTTATAGCTGATAAGTCTGAATTGTACAATTTTTTCATGTCTATTACATACCACGCAGACTTGGATATAAAAGAGGTTTACAAGAATAACCTCTCCAAGGAGAGGAATATTTTCTTCCATATAATCAGTCATGCCTTTACCCATAAAAAGGGAGGTTATGCTGGTATTACCCGTTTTACTCAAAAGATAGGGTATGTTATTGCTAACAATTTAAATATAAGGTTTGATCGATTAATAATAGTTGCATTAATCTATGTGATGGGAAACGAGGGGAAAAACATCAACTCTCACAATATTAAATGTTATTATCCGAGATTTCTATAATTAATACTTAATGATGTTCTAACTCTAGAAGAGCTTCAGACCTTCTCTGAAAATGTAAAGTTTGAGTGTCCTATATTGAAAAAGAATGTCATTTCGTATGTGGATCATAAGGCAAACTATGTTAATTAGAATATCTCGAGACTAATAGGGTATATGTATAGTGTTCTGTTAGAAAATTCTTTGACAGGTCTACCGGAATGAGGTCTCCCTGAACCTGAAGATCCAATAGAGACAGAGACAGAAGGTGAGAATAAAGAAGAAGAGTGAAGATCCGAGGAAGTGGAGGAAACTGAACAGGTGGAAGGAGCTAAACAACCATACATCCCTGGTTCACCAGTGGTAAGTGTTGAAGAAGTAAACATTCTCAACTTTGACCTTTTGGACTTTTTAGATTCTGAATATCTCACATTGTTAGATTCATCCGAGCCTCACTCAGCATCACACATATCTCAGCCCCTAATGGCTTTGGAAACCGGCAAGGAATCTGAAAACCAACAGGTTCTAACCACTACCGTTGAACAACAAACACATATCTTCACTCCCCTATCCCTTAAGAGAAAACTGTTTATCAAGTATCAGGGTGTAGGTGAGCCTTGTCAAAATATCCCTAGCAGCTCTGCCTCCTCAAAAATGAAGAAAAATCTTTATTAAACCTGAGGTAACAACCCAGTTTCTCATATTCTTTCAGACCTGGAGATTCTGGAGTAATTAAATGCAGATATTGATTAAATCCTACAAGGTTCTGCATTAGAAGAGGAGTTATCAACTTTAGCTACTTCAGTAGCAGAACCTTCACAGGTTGATTTTGTGTGGGTCATGCCTTCACCGGCTTTTGAGGGCACCAAGGATTCTAACTTGCCATTCATTATAGAATTTAATGTGGTGACCCTCCTGGAAAGAACAAGTCCAGTTCCTGAAAAGAAAGGTCTCCCTTCTATTTATAGAGAAGGTGGGAGGCAACCCCTCGATAGAGTGAGGCGGGATACCCAAATTGATGTAATATCTTGGGATAACCTATCTCAACGAGATACGACTCCACTAGAAAGTGATGTAGCACCAACTATTGAGTCTGGTGCTGAGAAAGTGATTAGGCATGAAAGATCAGAAACTCCTTTGCGAGACACTTCTCCACTTGGTGGTGACGTAGTTAATTCTTATGAACCAGTTACTGAGAATGATAAAGAATTGACGGCCACTGATGCGCTGGAAGTTCAACCTGAGAGGAGTAAAACAGTCACAGTGAGTCTGAGTGATCATAATTTGCCCAAGCTGAATCAATCGAGTGTGAGTGTTGAGTCTCAAACACCTTCAGAATGTGGTGAGACACTTAATATCCACATAGAAACCCCACACATTGAGCACACACATGCATATAACGAATAAAAACTAAATCTATAGGCCCAGGTTACCGAAATGAAATGTTCTATCGACAAAATCTTGGAGGTGCAAGTTCAACAACAGAAAGAGATTTAATAAATGAAATATTTAATCAAGCAACTAGTTGCTCAAAAATCTACTACTGCTTTAAAAATTCAATCAACCACAACTCAGAAGGATAACCCAACTGAGGGGAGAATGTATCTGTTGGTCCCTGATATTGTAGAAGGGGGGTTGAATACAATATCTGAAAATTAATCGCGGAATAATTTGGATTAAAAATATTATTTTAATTACTCGCGAAATATTAATTAGAATGAAATACTGTTCAAGTGAAAGATATAATTTTAACTTGATTAGTATTACAAAATTAATATTTAGAAAACAGTTATATAATTGATAAAAAGTCTAGAACGAATTCGACATGAAGTGTTCGTGTTTAATCAATTATATTCAAACTCAGCACAGAAATCTGTGAATATTACAATTCAGATAAATTACTGAATTTGATCTGATTTTTCTAACTCTTGACAAGTTGAACTCCTGAAAAAGTGAAGGCTGATTCTCATATTTATAGAGAATGAAAAAGGCTGCTATGACCTTTTTCAGTATGACTTAATTTCAAGAAAATAAGTCTGTATGACTTATTTTAACCCTTGTATGACATTTAAAAACTGGGTATGACTTCTGAATGGTCGGTATGACTTACTGAATCTCAGTATGACTTATTTAAAGTCATATTCAGATTTTATCTAATTAAAATAAATCGGTATGACTTATTTTAATTAAACAAAATAGGTTCAGTATGACCTTTTGAGCACAGAAATCTCGGTATGACTTATTCTGGTATGACTTTAGGTCGGCAGAAGCTCGGTATGACTTATTTTAATTAATAAAAAAATCGGTATGACTTTTTAATTAAATAAAATCAGTATGACCTTTTAAACTTCAACTCCAGCATGACCTTTTCTTCATTTTGCTCGGTATGACTTTTGGAATAAGCTCGGTATGACTTTTGGAATAAGCTCGGTATGACTTTTGGAATCAACTGCCAATTCAATTCTCGGTATGACATTTGAATCAATTCTCTCGGTATGACTTATTGAATCACCTGCCTTTTTTCATTTCTTTAACAGCTTCGGTATGACTTTTGTTAATATAATTTGGTATGACTTATTAATAAACAGTCGGTATGACTTATTTATTAGTCATTTGAATTATATTAAAAGTCATATTAAGTCATATCTTTTATAATAAATTAATTCTACTTAAATTAATTAGTTAATTTACAAATTAAATTAAATTCAACTTGAATTAATTTAATTAGATAAATTAAATAATCAATTAACATTTGATAGTAGAATTAAAATACTATTGCGTCTTGTATTACCGTGCTATCAGTCTTGAAGTCTTCCAGTCTTCGTTGTCTCTTTTGTCATAAAATCACTTGAGCTAGATGATGAATATTTATTATTTTAGTTGACACACAAATGTACTGTCTGGTTCATTTATGTCATACTATAATAAATATTCTTCATCTTTAACATTAAGCTGTGGTCTTCTGTTCTTCTACTTCACTGTCTTCATTCTTCTTCTGGAATCTTCTGTAGTAGCCACTTAGAATCTTCTGAATCTTCTGAACAACTGCTTCTCTATTTTTCTCCGACGCTTGAACATATAAATGAACTTCTTCCGGTGTAGAGTAGCAACTTCATTATAATTCTTCTGACAAGTTGATTCTTTGTGTCTAGTTGACATTCTTCGATTTGATTCCATCCTCAGAATTTATTACTTACTTTAATTTCTTACATGAGTTGAGTTGTCATCTACTAATTACAAATAGGCCTTGACATATGCCTTTCAATCTCCCCCTATTTGTTGTTAAACATTTAACACACAAATTCCTAGAGGATAACTCAACTAACAACTAAGAAACTAATATGACATTTAAGAACTGTAAGTAAATAAATTGTTCTCTGGATCATATAATACATTTCCAAATTTCTTTGAGTAACTGAAATGAAAGATGTTTATTCCTCTAGCACTGAACATATTATACATGTAGTATTATCTTCATTTCTCAGACTCATCACTACTCCCCCTTAGGATGTCAGAGATGATGTCTGTTCTCTTCTTACCACTTCTCTGTTTCTCCAACTTCTGTCTTCACTTCTCTCCCAAGGTGAATTCATTCTCCCCTTACGTGAATTATCCAACCAATTTAATAGAGGTAACAACAGACATGGCATACATACAGCATTAAACCATCGCAGATATAAAAAATGCAAACTATGACATGTTATGCATTTTAGAAAACCCGGTTAATCATATTTACAAGAATCATCTAAAATCAAATGGAATAGAATCCAAGCATGTTGTTATATACCCCTTTTTCTTGTTCAACAATTGAGTAATCCTCTTCTGGCAAAAGCCTTTGTTTACTTCTCCCCTTTTGATCTACTCCCCCTTAGTTGAACACTTTAACATTTTGGAGTAATCCTCTTAATAATTCTCCCCCTTAGTTGAGTAATCCTCTTAATAATTCTCCCCCAATTGTAGATAGGTAACAATTGTTGGTCCTTTTCTGAAGAAATTTCCACCTTGGTTAAGTAACATTTGAAATCTGTAACAGGGAATGGGGAAAGGGATTCGGTAAGTGTGCTAGTGTGTGATTTTACTTTGTGTTCCTCACAAGTGTTTCGCTCATATACTCTCTAAGTGATTCACTCATAGAATATATATTTTCACTCTTCCTTACTTGTGTTTCACTCTTTTCTCACATCACTATATCTCTCTCAGTACGGATGACTCAGCCTTTTGTACCTGCAAGAAAGATCACCATAGCCCCTTCAATAGAGGTCACTGGTGGTTCAATGGGGTTTCGCAAATCCCCGTCCTCAATTGAATTTATAAAAACATTTTGACTTTGAAAAACTGAATTGCTTCAGAAATAGATTCAGTGAGTTGCTGATCATCTTAGATGATCTATTCCGTTAGGAATCCAGATATGTTCCATCTGGGAAGGGAGACAAGGATCTATAATGTAGCACATGATCCAAGTTTCCTCCTGACGCCTGTGAAGGCATGTTGACTTTGTCAGAATCATCAATCATTCTTCCTTCCTTGATATGGAAGTTTAGAAAAATTGCTACCGTCAATTCATCCTTCCTGTGACATTTCAATTGTTCTTTCTTGGTCCATTTTGGTCCCAAGTAAGTTCTTAAATTGTTGGTCCAAAATGCCAATTGAGTTGGTCCATTGATCGAGAAGTCATCAACTGATATTTATCAATCGAGAACTCAAGTCATCAACTGATATTTATCAATCGAGAACTCAAGTCATCAACTGATATTTATCAATCGAGAACTCAAGTCATCAACTGATATTTATCAATCGAGAACTCAAGTCATCAACTGATATTTATCAATCGAGAACTCATCAACAGATACCAATTGTTGTCCATTGTTGGTCCTAAAAATAAGACAATATTTGTGGTTTCTTGAAAAATGTCAGATGAAATTAACTCTTTGCTGATAGCCTTGGCTGACAGGCTGAATTCAATAGGCTCACTCTGTTGAGAGAATGAACCTAGTAACAGTTTTGCCTTTTCCAAGTCTGTATCCTTTTGAGAGAACACAGATGAGCTAACAGTTGTCTCAGTTTATATGTATTTGAATCACCTTTCTGGAGACAGAGCTGTTGGTTCCCTCACATTACCAACCTTATCAAATGCAATCTAGGCATTGACTCCCTCATTTTGAACAAATAGGTATTCTGTTTAATGGTTAGAGAGATGGAAGTGATAGTGTTTGTGTGTTTGGTTCTAAGATCTTGGTTAGAGATTGATGCCAATGATTAGGATCTCACTATCAGAAACAATTGGATGATCAAGCTCATAGATCTTTCCTACTTCTCAAAAGAGACGCGAAATAATCAGCTTATATTTATGTATATATATAAAAACAATAAAGATAAGGATGTCAAAGTTGAAAAACAAATAACACTATACATACTTATATATATATATATATAAAATATATGCCAATTGTTGGAAAACAATTATAATAAACAATATTTACAGTAAAGATGCCAATGAAATAACAACTGTACAAAATAAGGAAAATCTTTTTGAGTTTTCTTTTTCAATTTGTTTGTTTGTTTTTGATAATTTTTTAAGGAATATATACAGTGTATTTACAGTGCTTCAAAATAAATATGCAATTTAAAACAACATGCAATAATTAGTTCATGTTTAACATCCCTAACTCACTAACCAACTTAGAGAAAGTGGATTCATCAAGTGGTTTCGTGAAGATGTCGGCAATTTGATCTTCTGTGGGTACAAAATGTAACACCACAGTTCCGTTCATGACATGCTCTCGGATAAAATGATACCTTATGTCTATGTGCTTGGTTCTTGCTTGAGTCCATAGAGGGCTTTGAATAAGAAGTATACAAAATCAGCAAACTCTGGATTTTCAAAGCCAGGGGGCTGTTCCACATATACTTCCTCTTCTATCTTTCCATTCAGAAATGCACTCTTCACATCCATTTGATAGACTTTAAAATTGGAATGTGCTGCGAATGCCAGAAATATTCTGATGGCTTCAAGTCTTGCAACTGGTGCGTAGGTCTCATCATAATCAATTCCCTCTTCCTGGGAGTAACCCTTTGCCACCAGTCTGGCCTTGTTCCTTGTAACAATGTCATCACCGTCTAACTTGTTCCTGTATACCCATTTCATGCCAATAACAGATCTATCTTTAGGCCTGGGTACCAGTGTCCATACTTCTTGCCTTTCGAACTGATTGAGTTCTTCTCGCATGGCAAGAACCCAATCTAGATCAGTTAGAGCATCTTCAATTTTCTTTGGTTCTTCTTGAGATAGAAAAACCGAAAATAAACATTCATTTGAAGTTGCACTTCTGGTTCTAACACCTACATCTGGATCACCTATGATCAATTCAAAGGAATGATCTTTGCTCCATTTCCTTTCACTTGGTAGATTTGATCTTGATGATTCGCCTCTATATTCATTGTGATGTTGTGTTGTGCCAGTTGATCCTTTATCTCCCCCTGAGTTGCTGCCTGGATGACTTGTTGATCCACCACTGGTATTAGTAGTATCTCTAGTGTTGCCATTGTTTCCACCACTATTACCTAGATCATTACCATCATTGTTGTCATCATCATTTCCTGTTGCAACCTCAGGCTCTTCTTCATTATCCGAATCTGAGTCTGGATGATTGTCAAATTTTAATGACTCAGAAGGATCTTCAGTTTGGATGCTTGGGAGTTTAGTGTCGTCAAATGATACGTTGACACTTTCTTTTACTTGGTGCTGATCAATTATGTACACCCTATATGCTCTTTTTGAGTAACCGACAAAAATTGCTTCATGTGCCTTGGCCTCGAATTTGCCACAATGTTCTGTTGGGTTCCGAGGCATAAAACGCAGCGGATAAACGTAAATATAACGAAAATTTTCGGAACCCAAACGCAGGATCATGTATAAGAATTGACGGATTATGGTGATAATCGAATCATACCTATTAAGATTTTGAATGCCACGAACTCAACGGAGATCCTTGCTATCACGATTTGTGTCTTCCTCTCGAAAGCACCTCTATGGTATCCACACGAGCACCTTCAAGAACGTCTCACGATCTTGAACACGGAACGGAAGTACTAGCCTTCTTTGATAGGTTTCGAATTCTCTCTGCCTCTTTGAAAGGGGAGATAGGAGTGAAGGGAAGTAACTCACTGCACTTTCATGTGTACTAGGAATGCTAAATGTAATCTCTATGTAACGGTTGATGATAACTCAACAATAGAACAGGACATGTAATAATATGCAAGTGCACAGAAATCTTGGATCACAGAGTTCAATTAAGACAAAGGATCAAAGGATCATCTACAGACTTGAAGCTCACTGGAAGAAGTTCATTAAAATGTTCAGGCCTCAGTGGAGAATAAAAGATGTTGACATCTATTCAAGGATGTGGAAGCTACAGAAGATTGTCTTAGTCTATGACGATTTTAGTGCATTACAATCGAAGCAACAAGTAAGGTTTGCAAAGAAGAATGTGGAATCATGTTCGGAATCAAGAGCCCCTATCAAGACTAGTCACTTATGAACCAGACCGTTGCATCAAGTGTCAGGACATTGGAGGCAAGCTCTCGTCGGTTAATATGGTTTTAATCATTCTAAAGTTGTTGGTTTTCTTGAGTCAAGTGGAGGATCAACAAAGGTGGTAAATCAGTGTTGGAGAAATGTCAACCTAATGGATAAGGGACAGATGGCACAACCTGATTGGATCTTACTAAAGCTTCACAGATTAGAAGGCCAAATACTTGGACGTGGTGGAGTCACGTATACGGGGCCAAGTATTTGGATAAGGAAGTCTACACAAATTGAAGAGTGGAATGGAAATATTTAATTTAATTAAATAAAGTATTTATTTAATTATTTATATATTTTATAAATAAAGACAATCTTTATTTATATTATATATATTTATTTAAATATTACTTTTATATTAAATATTTCCAAAGGCATGCTTGGCACATGACTTTGAAGATATGATTTGAGTGGACAAAAGTAAAAGGTGGAAAAACAAAAAGTAACACCTTTTTCAATATATAAAGAAGAAACCCAAGTCATCATCTTCAGTAAGAATTCGGATGAAAAAGAAATGGGGAGAGAGAGAGAGAAAATTATTTTCTCTCTCCCCCATGGCCGAACTCATACTTTAATATTATGGGGCCATGAATTTCTTTTTCATACCACTCATCTATCTTCTATTGTAAACATTGCTAAATCTTGTTTAGAAGATAGGTTTGATTTTTGTCTCTTAGATCTAGAATTTGTAATATTTTTAGAGGAGCCAAAAATCATTTCTTTGTTGTGTTCTTGAGCTTTTGTTCTTGAACTTGTTGTAGCATCTACCCCACTTCAATGAATATAAAGTTATATTCTTGGATCTTGTTGTGTTGTGTGTTTTGGATGATTTACCGTTCATTATCTTGGTTATTTTAATGGTGTTCTTGAGGTTGAAGAAGATGATGAACAGTACCTGGGTTTGAACCAAAGTAATTTTTATGTTGTCCCAAAAATAAATAAAAGTCAGATTTTTATTTGGGAATCGTATTCACCCCCCCTCTACGATCTCCAGGACCTAACAATTGGTATCAGAGCTACTCGATTGACATACAAATCGATTGGATCTATTTTTATTTTTGAGATTAAAGAGGGTACAATTGGTTCACTGGGCATCCAGAATTTTTTTTGAAGCCCGGAATTTTTCTAAGTACAAAATGTTCTAGATAGCCAAGTAGAACATTTCTATGTAGAAATTCTACTTAGATGTTCGAGATAGCCAAGTAGAACATTTCTATGTAGAAATTCTACTTAATGTTCTAGATAGAACCTAAGTAGAAATTCTGGAGTTAGAAATATTTTCTAAGTCAGAAGTTCTACTTAATGTTCTACATAGAGCCTAAGTAGAACATTTCTATGTAGAAATTCTACTTAATGTTCTAGATAGAACCTAAGTAGAAATTCTGGAGTTAGAAATATTTTCTAAGTCAGAAGTTCTACTTAATGTTCTACATAGAGCCTAAGTAGAACATTTCTATGTAGAAATTCTACTTAATGTTCTAGATAGAACCTAAGTAGAAATTCTGGAGTTAGAAATATTTTCTAAGTCAGAAGTTCTACTTAATGTTCTACATAGAGCCTAAGTAGAACATTTCTATGTAGAAATTCTACTTAATGTTCTAGATAGAACCTAAGTAGAAATTCTGGAGTTAGAAATATTTTCTAAGTCAGAAGTTCTACTTAATGTTCTACATAGAGCCTAAGTAGAACATTTCTATGTAGAAATTCTACTTAATGTTCTAGATAAAACCTAAGTAGAAATTCTGGAGTTAGAAATATTTTCTAAGTCAGAAGTTCTACTTAATGTTCTACATAGAGCCTAAGTAGAACATTTCTATGTAGAAATTCTACTTAATGTTCTAGATAGAACCTAAGTAGAAATTCTGGAGTTAGAAATATTTTCTAAGTCAGAAGTTCTACTTAATGTTCTACATAGAGCCTAAGTAGAACATTTCTATGTAGAAATTCTACTTAATGTTCTAGATAGAACCTAAGTAGAAATTCTGGAGTTAGAAATATTTTCTAAGTCAGAAGTTCTACTTAATGTTCTAGATAGAGCCTAAGTAGAACATTTCTATGTAGAATTTCTACTTGATGTTCTAGATAGAGTCTATGTAGAACATTTCTATGTAGAATTTTTTTTCTTAGAAGGCTGTTTCAATATGACACATGGCTACATAGTTTAACTTTTATTTAAAACAAAAATTGTTTTTCTCTCAAATTGTTTTTAGTTTAATAATTAATTTAATAATTAAATTTGAATTTAATTATATAAAATATTTTGAAAATAATTTTTAAATTTAAATAATTTATTTTTCAAGTTTATTTTACATCTTGGAAAATATTCTATTTTCTTTTAAATTTTAGAGTCAAATATTTTATATTTTTAATATTCTTAGTTAAGAATTTTATTAATTTGAAAACTAAAATTAATCTTAAAATCCAATTTAATTTCTTTTGAGTTTAATATTCTTAAAAGTATTTTGAGAATTATTTTTGAGGTTTAATAATTTATTTTTCATAAAACTTTAATTATAAATTTTATAAAACTCTTTGGAAAATATTTTTGGATTGAAATAATTTATTTTCATGAACATTTTAAATGTTTTGAGAATTTAGTATTTCTATTTCAAAATTATGGTTTCGAGTTGTTTTATTTAAATTATAATTTAAGCTTGGAAGTTTTAATTATAAATCTCATAAAACTTTTTGGAAAATCATTTTGGTTGAAATAATTTATTTTCAAGAATATCTAAGATGACTTGAAAATTTATTATTTTTATATCAAACTTATATTTTCAATCTGTTTTATTTTAATTATAATTGAAACTGTTTTGGATTATAAATTCTATAAAATTCTTTGGAAATTAATTTTGATTTGAAATAATTTCTTTTTCAGGATTATTTAATATACCTTGAAAATTTTGTTATCTCTATATCAAAACTTTCTTTTCGAATTTTATTTTATTTATAATTTGAAATTGAGAAATTTATTATTATTTATCAAAAATGCATTTTTAATTTATTTTGATTATTTAAATTCCAAAAAAAAATTAAATACTTCTGTTTGAACAAAATGTTTTATTAAACGAAACAACAGGAGTTGATTCTTCGTTCGTTGAGGACAAACGAACTGACTGAAGAACATTCTAATGGAGTTGAGACCTGATCTTACCATTGGAGATGTATTTCTACATCGGTCTACTCAGTGGATCATTTGGTTATTGAAAGGGGATTAGTTCATTTAGGGAAGAGTCTTCGATCAGTGGTTTTCGAATCAATATCTGAAGAATTTGGGATTTTGAAAAGGAATTCAGTTTAACGGTCAAAGAACCAAAACAACAATTGAAGATTTGGTTAAAGGACATCAGTGGCAGAAATACACAAGGTTTGATTATCACTGACATATGATAATCAAGGGGTTATTGCTACACATACAAAGAAGAGTGATCTTTTCAAGCAGAACATGAGACATTCTATGTCGGGGTCTTTAAGCAGAACAATCATGTATCAGTTTGGGTTGAAGCAGGAACATCATTTGTTATTGAGGTCAAATGCAAGGATACTTCCATGAGTGTTAGTAGAATGGAAATTGATTTGGATCAATTGATTATCACTCGAGATGGAATGTTAAGCATCGCACAGGTATACTTTCTAACTAGTTTATACTTGTTTGATTTAATTATAGAGTATTAAGTGCTGAACTGTATTATATTATAAGTTTGATGTAATGCATGTCTCACCTTGATTTCTATATAAATTAGATAACTTATGCTAGTTTGTTAGTGTTGCTTGTTTATCAGTATTTGACTTCATGATTAGATCTTGTGTGATTTAATGCTTGCTTTACGATAATTGATCATGTTAGCATATATAGTCTTAGGTATTTGTAGGGGTACATGTACCGGAAAGAGTATTTGCTGCATGCTAGGTGCCTTGATGCTTACATTGTCTATAATCTGTTTATACTCGCATGGTTATATTAAATGTTATATTTGATCATGTGCTTGTTAAGATGAGTTTGTTTCTAATTAGGGAATTGCCTAGGGGTCAGTATAATAAACCATGAATTAAAATTTTAAATTTAAACTGACTCAGGTAATTAGAGATAATATAATGTTAAAGTGAACAACAAAGGTGATTTAGAAGAATTAGGAATCTGAGTGATTGATTCTTCTATGACTACATATATGTACGACATGATTCTTATAGACTGCTAGTCCACCTTAAGTTAGGTTGGGATCACTGAGCTCATAGCCAAGACTACTTGTTGAGGCTGATATAGATGAGGAGTGATCAGTCAAATAAGAATGAGCATGTTGAACTTGAATGCTTTGTTGTTAACTATGTTTAAAAATATCTCTAACCCTTGGACTCAATCAAATTGAGGACCACGTGTCTTAATCATTTGTGAATGCAGAGTATCTTTCAACATGTACAAGTTATATATCTCTGACATTTTCATGTTCGAGGCATGTAACTACTTTTGCTTTGGTATTCAAATGGTTAAGCAAGGTTACCTATTTTTCTTGAATGATCTGAAGCATAATATTAAGAAAGACCTAGGGAATTCTTTGCGAAGGGTTTCCTAATATCAGTTCGAGGATGAACAGTGTTGATCGGGGTCAAGAGAAATAGAAGCTCACTCTACTGGAAGTGAGGTTACTGCTGACACGAAATGTAATGCTTATGATGAAGTCAACTATTCGTTGAAGTTTATCAGAATGGAGTTAGCTGCAACAACAAGTGATGCTCTCACACTTGGTTTATCAACTAATACTTGGTTTATCAAGATAACGGATTCGACGGTAAAGATGAAGTTGGTGAGAAAGGACTACTTCTAATGAAATTCTTTTAAGAAGGACATTAGTGAAATATGTCAGTTGAAGGGAAGTCAAGTCAAAGGCTACCCTGTTTGGTTTTGGTGTTTGTTCATGCATTCGATAGATGAAGCATCTCAGTGATTAATCACATTCAAAGGATTAGGCAGATTGCTGTAAGAACACTTTGAGGGCAGGTAATGGAATTTGTTGACGAACGAAGTTCTATGTTATGTCTGCACTGAAAGGAGTATTCTAGAGTAAAGTTCAGTTTTCGGACTTCATGACCAAATGGAGGAGTTAATAGGGAAATCCAGACCTTGAGTGAAATTACAAGGATAATGGATAGACTTAAGGTTTCCTATTCACTACGGCTGAATCAGTTGACACAGCAAGTCTAATCAGTAAATATAAAGAGAAGACATCAAGTAAGATTAATCATGCCTGAAGTCACATGGTGTGATGAAGGGCTATCTTATTTGGAGTCAAGAGCTTACATAGAGTCTGTGATTGATTTAAGATGATCTAGATGCAGTGAACAACATCATCAAGCTCCCTAGCATTCGTTTGATTTTAGTTCTGAATTTCTAAAGGTTGACATCCTGTTTAGGGCTCAAGATCAGATGACACCAGATGAAGAAAAGCTGTAAGCAGCATCACAGGGGGAGCATCAGTAAGTTGGATCAACTAGTCGTGTTTGATGTTCAAAGGCTAGCAGTGCTCATTGAGTAAGAGTTGAGATTCTTAGGAGCACTGAGTGATCCAGATTGAGTGATTGCATATTAGAAAGGAAATTGTCAATTTAAAAATAATGCAAGATGATCTCAATCATATTTGAAGAAGACTACTCTACCCACTGAAAATCTAAGGAAACATTAAGGACACATCTGTCATGACAAAGGGTTTTGTGTAACAACATTTCCTAGAGTCAGTTCTTGATGAATCTGGGTAGTAGAGTAGTGATTGGTCGTGCATGTATAAGTGTATTTCATTGGTTTTTCTGAGTGAATTCAATGAAGACTGAAGATGCACTAACTAATCAAGATTGAGTAGGGTTTGAATCAAGGAACTAACTCAATTAAACCAGAGGTAGATACACTTAGCGCAAGGAATCAATCCACATGAAGACTTGGTATTGATACAGAAGCTGAAAGGTAGTTCAGAGTTTTTTTTAAGGTTCTACTCTGCTAGTGTCAAGACTACTGGTTTCTAGAGTGCTGAGTTTAGTGAAGCTGCTTGCAAGACCAATATCTACAAGGAAATATTTGGGTGTTGAAGGTAATGCAGTTTCCATCTGGATGAGCGTGGTATTGTTTCGAGGAACAATGTTAACTGGTAGCTGAAAAGTTATTCCTGTCCAAAAGGAGTAAACGTTCAATCTCGAAAGGAGTAAACGTTCGATCTCTAGGGCAAAGAGGAGTAATTGTTCATTCAACGATCATACACCAGTAAAAGCTCTATTGACTAAGGTATGTCACTCTAGTCTAATATTAATTTATTTAAACATAATGTTTATAGAGAGTGTTCATGCTATTTAGATGTCTACTATCTTTAGGAACTAGTTAATGTTTGGCTTGTGATCACCCGGGATCCAATATTACCTCTATGAGATTAATTAGGACCTTCCGGGACCTAACATGACCTAGGGACCTAACATTGTAGCATCTCTTTGTACAGTCAAGTTATATCCAGGACCTCGTACTTTGTGCTGTCATAAGTTATTCATGCTATATGTATCAAATGGTTCAGCATAAGTATTTGTATGCTTTAATTAGTTGTATTTAAAGTTATTGACTTATATCAGTTAATGATAGTTAGTCGTAATTTTCTTTACTTCTAATTGTTTAATGCTAATATTAATGGAACCACTTAATATGTAGTTTAAGTGCTGTAATTCATGTCTTTTGCAAAATCCATTAATATTAGTTGTCATTCTTTTGATATTAGTGATGTCACTTAGAATTTCTGCACTAAGTGACAAAAAGATTATTTCAAAAACACTGATATTGAAAGTAAGTTACTACATCGCGAGGGGTTGTCAAAGATCATAAATTTTAGCATTAATATTTAAAGGTATTTGATCTCTGATGCAACTAGTACCTCGAGCTTACATACATTCTGATTGTCATGAGTATTTTCAATATGCTTATGTGATAATTGTTGAGATGTAGTGTAAGAAGTTAAATGCTGTCATTCGATCAATGTGTGTTCAGTGTTTAGCGGATGCTTATGTTTTATGCTTTATAATTACCATGATCTATATTGCAATATGTGTTTGTTTCAAGCGACAAATGGTAATTGTCTAGCATAATGTAAGTATCTTATGTGCTTGATTATTTTGTAGTAAGATGCATTTTATTACAAAATGATTGAATGATGTTAGTACTTTTGAATGTATTGTCACTCATATCTTTGATAATTCATTAGTATTAACATATGTTTTTCATTCTTTAGAACTTGAATGCATAAAGAAATTTCTTGTCTATTTCTTGTGAAAAATGTTTTATCTAAACATGCATTCATTTACCAGAGAATGAAAAGCCACTAAAAGTTTTCTTTGAAAGAGAACATTTCTTGAGGATTATCTTTCTATTTCAAAATCATATATCCTCTCTCTCTCTAAATGTTTTGTAATGAAAACTGTTTTCTCTCCACGATTTGTTTAAATAAAGTTACTTAATAACTTGTAACTTAGGTTGCATGGTATCAGGCTATTTTATTTGAGTAAATTATTTTGATCTTGATGTATCAACCATTGGTAAAACGTTTTTCAAAACTCTTGTTTATGTCTGTTTCACATTGACCTGTAGTATTAAAACAATGGTTGTGTGCTTTGGGATTAGTGCCTTGGACTGTATGACTAAAGCATTCATTCGATTTTTAAAAAAAATTATTTATGTTTTAAGTCGGAGATAATATCCGATAAGAATGAATTGCAAAACAATTTCTGAAAACATACAGTGAGCAAGATGAAATAGATTTGAGTTATTAATCAAAATGTTTTTGTTAAAAGAGTTGAATTTCAATTGGATATTTGTCTAAGAGAAATTTAAAAGAACACTTTTGTTAATCTGTTAAACTTTTTTTCAAAATTGTGAGTTTATGAAATTTGGCTTAATATTCTTTTACCTATTCTTCATTAATTCCCACATTTTAGCTCTGGTGCATTGTTTCTTGAGGACACATTGCTCCGATGCTATATTTCTGAGAAGGAATAGAGAATAAGTTTAATCATACTCGACCAAATTTTATATAGCTCTGATCAACTCTATCTATTTAGTTGTAATGGCTTGGCCTTAGTGGCTATAGGGGACGGTCAAGAAGTTGAATAATCCATCAATTTCTAACCAAGGCCTTAGTACCAAACACTATCATTCTAATTCAAACTTTCAACCCTTGGTGATATAAGGAACTTATATAGATTAGCGGTTGTTAAGGGAGAAACTGCACTTGATGCAGCAAATAAGGATGAAGTCGGAAGTGCACCCACAGCTCTACCTCTCGAGAAGGAAAGAAGTATACAAATTGAGGTATCTGTAGCTCATCTGTATTCTCTCAAAAGGATGCAGAGCTGAAAAGGCAATTCAACCGTTTCTGAATGAACTCTCTCAACAGGGTGATTTCATTGAAAATTCGCTCGTCAGCCAGAGCACCTTGTAATGAGTCAAGCACACCAAAAGCATTCACGCTGATGGTAAACCTAAAGTTTTTGCTTCTAAGGGATGTTATAGGACCTAACAGTTCTCTAGCCTCTCTTGGGACTAACAATTGTGAGGACACATTACAAGAAGTGCACATTGTGAGGTATAGGTAAAACCCCTAAACTTCTTTGTTTACCATTCATGGTGAATGAAGTTGTTGAGCCACCTTCACAGGTGTTTGAGGGAAACTTGGATTTCTTGCCATATATTAGAATCCTTGTCAACCTTCCTAGGAGGAACAGTCCTAGTTCCCTAACGGGATTTCACATCCGCAGAGCAATCTGTTGATGTTGAGAGGCAATCACTAACAGTTTTCCATGACTGAAAATAGTGAGTTAATTCATCTTCACAGGTGATTGAGAGAGATGTTTGTACACGTCTACTCTCCCAGGAATTCAAGTTCTGGAATACATGGATCGCTCACAACTTAAAGGCATATCACCGTCAACGATCCAGTGCATGGATTTGCATATGGGGAGTCGGTTGATGCTTAGATAGCTGCTAGTACGCATACCACATTCAACGATCCAGTGCATGGATTTGCATATGGGGAGATTGTTGATGCTGAAAGTAGCTGAGCAGCAACTCGTAGACTATGATTCAGTTGGTTTACCAATTTGATGAGTCTTTTGAGGATTAGGGTGTTGGGATTTCAGTCACTCCTGGACTGGAGGAGATTCCAATTTCAGAAGGGTTATTCCCCGATGACGAGCCACGTGTGCATGGATTTGCTCATGGTGAGTTGGGTGACGGCCTAACTGAAACCCTGTCTGAGATTCCATCTCAGAACCTAGATCTTTAGTGATCGACAACATGCTATAGTCAACGATCCACAATATCTTGGTGAGACTAGCATGGATTTACTTGTAGGTACAAATTGCTATAAATGGAATGAGTGCAAGTAAGGGAGAGAAACACTTGAGTGAAGTGAGAGAGTGATACACTTGAGTGAGAGAAATAGGGAGAGAAATGAGTGGAACACTTACGCTTGAAAGTGAAAACACCAACAGAACGTAGTAGAAGTGAGGAAACCATAGACCAAACACTACCCTTGCTACTATGTTTGAATCCTGTTACTGAATTTTCCAGCTATGAAATGTTGAAAAGATTCTTTTCTGGAAGACAAGCTGAAGAAGAGTATAGCTGAAGCTTAGTGGGAATGTCCAAACTATTACCTTTGGGTCTATTAATTCATGTTGTTCTCAATCTCAAAGGGGGAGACATTAATTTTTAGGCCTAAGGAGGATTTTATGTTCAATTGAAAGAGAGTTTCTTATTCGATTGGATGTAGATGATACTTTTATTATTTTAAAGGATATTCTCAACTAAGGGGGAGAATTTGGTGATATAAGAAACGAGATCTCTTGGTGATACAAGAAATGAGATCTGTCAATCCTATCTTGTGGAGGTTACTTAGAGGATATCTAAAGACACAAGGGTGGATTGGAGCTTGCATGAACTAAGGGGGAGAATTAGATAAAATTGAAACCTTAGTGATGCAATGGAGAAATTACTAAGGGGGAGTTTCTTAGTAATTGGTTGGAGCCTAATCCCTAAAGGTGTTGTAGATTTAACTGATTTTTCGTCTGAAGTGGAGAAGTTACTTTTTGTCAATTGGGAAGAAGCTACTTGTCGTACTAAGGGGAAGAAGTTATGAAGAATCTTAACATCTTGGTTTGCAATGCTATATCTTATTCTGAAAAGATATCTAAGGGATTTTGCTCTATTTGTTTGAAGATCTGTCCTTGGAACATTCTTAGGAGAGGTTCGGCAGAAGAATTCTTTCTAGCACGATCAATGAATGAAAATGAAGATTTCTTTGAAGAGTATCAACTCAGGGGGAGTTTTTGCTAAGTAGAAGTTTTCTGGGTAAAGAAGAATGTGAAGGAGATTTTCAAGTGGGCATATGAGAAGTGTCCAAGTGTGTTCTATTTCTTGTTTCAGTGATAGATGAAGTCAGTGGAGTAGTGCAGGGAAGAAAGAAAATTATGTTTCCTGGAAATAGAACATCCTGAAGAAAAAGAGGAAGTGACTTTCATTCTAAGAGAGAACAACCTTAAGGGGAGAATGAGTTGACCTCTTATGGGGAACATAGAGAGCTGTATGTTCTAGTTCGAATTGCAAGATAAACAAGAATGATTGTTCAGAAGTCTTTACTAATGATTTGTTTCTTTATTGAAAGAACCCCATCTTTGAAGAACATTGAAGTGGAGGAAGCTAAAGGAAAATGAAATTCAGAAATTCATCATTCATTTTCAGCAACTCAGGAAATCTGGATTTAACTGATTATATCTTTCCAGAACCTTTTGTATATTATTTTCATGTCCAGTACTTTAATTGTTTCTTGTATATTAGTTGAGTTATCCTCTAGTAGCTAATTTTATTTAATTGCTTTTGGGGGAAATTGTAAATGGAAATAGTATTTGATTGCTATTCCATATCAACCAAATAGGGGGAGATTGAAAGGGGAGATAGGAGTGAAGGGAAGTAACTCACTGCACTTTCATGTGTACTAGGAATGCTAAATGTAATCTCTATGTAACGGTTGATGATAACTCAACAATAGAACAGGACATGTAATAATATGCAAGTGCACAGAAATCTTGGATCACAGAGTTCAATTAAGACAAAGGATCAAAGGATCATCTACAGACTTGAAGCTCACTAGAAGAAGTTCATTAAAATGTTCAGGCCTCAGTGGAGAATAAAAGATGTTGACATCTATTCAAGGATGTGGAAGCTACAGAAGATTGTCTTAGTCTATGACGATTTTAGTGCATTACAATCGAAGCAACAAGTAAGGTTTGCAAAGAAGAATGTGGAATCATGTTCGGAATCAAGAGCCCCTATCAAGACTAGTCACTTATGAACCAGACCGTTGCATCAAGTGTCAGGACATTGGAGGCAAGCTCTCGTCGGTTAATATGGTTTTAATCATTCTAAAGTTGTTGGTTTTCTTGAGTCAAGTGGAGGATCAACAAAGGTGGTAAATCAGTGTTGGAGAAATGTCAACCTAATGGATAAGGGACAGATGGCACAACCTGATTGGATCTTACTAAAGCTTCACAGATTAGAAGGCCAAATACTTGGACGTGGTGGAGTCACGTATACGGGGCCAAGTATTTGGATAAGGAAGTCTACACAAATTGAAGAGTGGAATGGAAATATTTAATTTAATTAAATAAAGTATTTATTTAATTATTTATATATTTTATAAATAAAGACAATCTTTATTTATATTATATATATTTATTTAAATATTACTTTTATATTAAATATTTCCAAAGGCATGCTTGGCACATGACTTTGAAGATATGATTTGAGTGGACAAAAGTAAAAGGTGGAAAAACAAAAAGTAACACCTTTTTCAATATTTAAAGAAGAAACCCAAGTCATCATCTTCAGTAAGAATTCGGATGAAAAAGAAATGGGGAGAGAGAGAGAAAATTATTTTCTCTCTCCCCCATGGCCGAACTCATACTTTAATATTATGGGGCCATGAATTTCTTTTTCATACCACTCATCTATCTTCTATTGTAAACATTGCTAAATCTTGTTTAGAAGATAGGTTTGATTTTTGTCTCTTAGATCTAGAATTTGTAATATTTTTAGAGGAGCCAAAAATCATTTCTTTGTTGTGTTCTTGATCTTTTGTTCTTGAACTTGTTGTAGCATCTACCCCACTTCAATGAATATAAAGTTATATTCTTGGATCTTGTTGTGTTGTGTGTTTTGGATGATTTACCGTTCATTATCTTGGTTATTTTAATGGTGTTCTTGAGGTTGAAGAAGATGATGAACAGTACCTGGGTTTGAACCAAAGTAATTTTTATGTTGTCCCAAAAATAAATAAAAGTCAGATTTTTATTTGGGAATCGTATTCACCCCCCCTCTACGATCTCCAGGACCTAACACTCTTCCTATGCTGCCTCTTCTGCTAGGGTTTATACAAAAACGTGCAAGCCATTTAACCTATCATTATCTATTTATAATGATTGGTTAATGGGCCTTTTTTAGCAAAAGCCTAACCCATGTAGGCATAGGATTAAATAATAAAACATGCTTCTATTATTTAATTAATAATTAAGTCACACTTAATTATTATTGGCAGAAATATAATTCTTCAAATTCGAATTTATTTCAATTAATTAAGTCTCACTTAATTAATATAATAAATTCGAATTAATCATCAATTAATTTAAATCTATAATTTAAATTAACTATTCCTCTAGGTGCTCTATGTGTGTGACCCTATAGGCTATTATTTAATTAGCAATAATTTTATTCTCCAATAAAATTATAAACAATGAGCGGTATCTAGTAATACATCATTGCTACCTAATTAAACAATAATTAAATCGTGATTCGATAAAACCTTTCGTGATTAATGTTTCCGTGTAATATAATCCCTTTAACCATATATATTATAGATTAAACTCGAGGCATGTATTTAGTCATCCTCTTCAACATTTAATCCGGGTTTACTTGATCCATGAGTAGACTATGAAAAACAAATCATTATTTGAGCACGGCCATGCATTTTATAGTCTCACTCAATCAAGAGGCCAATAATATATCTCCTAATTATAGGAGGGTTAAATCCTTTATCTATCATTCATATTTCTCATACGACTCATGATATACCCGATGTCCACTTTTATCATCACCCGGTCAAAGGTAACTTTTAATGTAGTCAAAGTATATCAATCCTCGTATAGAAATATAATGATCTCAAGTCAGAGGATCATTACACCATTATCACTGTGAGTCTTTCTTATGACTTAATTAAACATGAAGAATCTCACTGTGGGTCTGTCCAGTACCATGTACCCCTACATGTACCTATGTATTGACTTTAGTATCCCCATACTTATAACCAATGAGATGTGGTTATCTGTCAAACAACATACTAGTCTATTTATGTATTATTATTGTCCTATCATAATAATACTCGACTAGGGAACCTTTAAGAATATGATATATTATATAATCTCAAGTTCAAGTCATGTACTTAAACTATATAACGAGTATCATGATTCTAAGGACATTTATTATGCTAACAAATATATCGCAGTAATTAAAGTCATAATAAATACGTTTATTGAATAATCAAATGACATAAATGTTTATTAAAAGGAAAAATTGTATTGCCTCTAGGGCACCTACACTAACAATCTCCCACTTGCACTAGAGCCAATCACCCATGTATCTAATACCCATGGAACTAGTGTGACCGTCGTGCTTCTGCTGCGACAAGCCTTTGGTCAGTGGGTCTGCAATGTTATCATTTGTGTGCACTTTACATATGTGTATGTCACCCCTCTCATTAATCTCTCGAATGAGGTGCTATCTCCTGAGTATATGTTTGGTTCGGGAGTGAGCTCTAGGTTCTTTAGCTTGTGCAATGGCTCCATTATTATCGCAGTATAGATCAATGAGATCTGCGATTGATGGAACCACTCCCAATTCAGTAATGAATTTTCGAATCCAAACTGCTTCCTTAGCCGCTTCACAAGCTGCAATGTACTCAGCCTCCATTGTAGAATCAGCTACTGTTTCTTGTTTTGAACTCTTCCAACTTACAGCACCTCCGTTTAGACAAAACACAAAACCAGACTGTGATACAGTATCATCCCTGTCTGTTTGGAAACTTGCATCGGTGTAACCTTTTACTACTAGTTTCTCCTCTCCTCCATACACCAAGAATGAATCTTTAGTCCTTTTCAAGTACTTTAGAATATTCTTGACAGCCGTCCAGTGACCTTCACCTGGATTAGATTGGTATCTGCTCGTCATGCTTAAAGCATACGAAACATCTGGGCGAGTACATACCATCGCATACATGATGGATCCAATTGCTGAGGCATATGGAACCTTACTCATGCGGTCCTTGTCATCCAATGATTTCGGACACTGATCTTTAGAGATCGTTATCCCTTGAGATACGGGGACATATCCCCTTTTTGCATTTTGCATACCAAAACGGTGCAAAACCTTATCGATGTATGTACTCTGACTTAGACCGATCATCCTTCTAGATCTATCCCTATAGATCCTCATTCCTAGAATGTAGGATGCATCTCCTAAGTCTTTCATAGAGAAATTACTCCCTAACCAAATCTTAACAGCCTTGAGAGAAGGTATGTCATTCCCCATTAGTAGTATGTCATCAACATATAGTACTATGAATGCCACATGGCTCCCACTAACCTTCTTGTAAACACAAGGTTCATCCTCGTTTTGAACAAATCCATACTCTTTGATAGTTTCATCAAAACGGATGTTCCATCTCCTAGAGGCTTGCTTTAATCCATAAATGGATCGACGTAATTTACATATCTTGCTAACATTCCCTGGACTGACAAAACCTTCAGGTTGTGTCATGTACACATCCACATCTTCTTCAAGGCTTCCATTAAGGAAGGCTGTTTTGACATCCATTTGCCAGATTTCATAATCATGGAATGCTGCAATAGCAAGCAAAATCCTTATGGATTTGACCATAGCCACTGGTGAGAAGGTTTCATCATAGTCAATACCATGAATTTGCTTGAAACCTTTTGCAACTAGCCTTGCTTTATAGGTCTGAACATTTCCATCCATGTCAGTTTTCTTCTTGAAAACCCATTTGCACCCTATGGGTTTTACCCCTTCAGGTGGATCAACCAAAGTCCATACATGGATTCCATACATGGATTCCATCTCGGATTTCATGGCTTCTAGCCATCTCTTAGATTCTGGACTGCTCATAGCATCTTGGTATGTGAGAGGCTCATCTTCATCTATGAGCATCAAATCACCACATTGAGTCAAAAGAAATCCATATCTCTCTGGCTCATGGCGAATTCTACCAGTTCTACGAACAACCTGTGTTTGTTGAGCGTTATTATTATCCTGCTCTTGTTCCACTTCAAGTTCAATGCTATTTTGTGGTTCTCGATCTTCATCGAGGTCTATAGTTCTCCCACTATTTCTTTTGGAAACAAAATCCCTTTCCATGAAGACAGCATCTCGAGCAATAAACACTTTTTGCTCAGAAGGACTATAGAAATAATACGCCTTTGTTTCTTTAGGGTATCCCACAAAATTGCACTCTTCAGATTTAGGTCCAAGCTTGTCAGATACTTGACGTTTCACAAACGCCTTGCATCCCCAAACTTTCATAAAGCTCATGCCTGACCGTTTCTCCTCCCATATTTCATATGGAGTCTTTTGAACCTTCTTAGTAGGAACACGGTTAAGTGTGAAAGCCGCTGTTTCTAGAGCGTAACCCCAGAAACTAATTGGAAGATCTGCATGACTCATCATCGATCGCACCATGTCCAACAAGGTGCGATTTCTCCTCTCTGAAACTCCATTCCATTGAGGTGTACCTGGCGGAGTGAGTTGTGATACAATACCACACTCCTTTAAATAATCTTTAAATTCAGTGCTCAAGTATTCTCCTCCACGATCAGATCGTAAGATTTTAATACTTGCACCTCCGCCAATTTGCTTCTCTACTTCAGCCTTGTATTCTTTGAACTTTTCAAAAGAATCGGATTTATTCTTCATAAGATATACATATCCATATTTACTGAAATCATCAGTAAATGTTATGAAGTAGTAGTAGCCTCCTCTAGCCATCACACGCATTGGGCCACATACATCACTATGTATTAGCTCCAAACGCTCAGTGGCCCTTTGACCCTTACCAGTGAAAGGAGCTTTAGTCATTTTACCAAGCAAACAAGATTCGCATTCTTGGTATGGTTCAAAATCAAACTTATCCAAATATCCATCCTTATGTAATTTGGATATGCGTTTCTCATTTATATGGCCTAGACGACAATGCCAGAGGTATGTTTGATTTGAGTCATTAACTTTAAGTCGTTTGTTTTCTATATTACAGACAGGATTATCTAAGTCAAGAACATATAAACCATTAAACAAACGCGCAACACCATAGGTTAAATCATTCAAAGCAAAAGAGCAACTGTTGTCCTTTATTGTAAACGAAAAACCTTTCTTGTCCAAACAAGAAACAGAAATAATGTTTCTGCGAATCGCAGGCACGTAATAACAATTATCCAGTTCTAAAACTAGCCCAGAGGGCAAAGATAAATAATAGGTTCCTACAGCTAAAGCAGCAACTCTTGCTCCGTTGCCAACTCGTAGGTCCATTTCTCCTTTAGCCAATGTCCTACTTCTCTGCATTTCCTGCACATTTATACAAATGTGAGAAGCACATCCGGTATCCAATACCCAAGATGTAGAAATAGACAGATTGACTTCTATAACATATATACCTGAATTAGAAGCTTGCTCAGCCCTCTTCTTCTTCAGATCCTCCAAGTAAACTGAACAGTTTCTCTTCCAGTGACCAGTTTTCTTACAGTAGTGACATTCACCCTTAGCGACCCCACCTTTAGGCTTTAAAGCCTGTTTAGGACCTGACTTTGGCTTGGGTGTAGAATCAGAACCTGTCTTCTTCTTACCCTTCCACTTGCCTTTCCCTTTGGCCTTACCTTTATTGCCCACCATCAGTATGGGAGCAGGTTCAGCCGTCTTCATGTTGGTCTCATATGTTCTCAACATAGCCAACAATTCAGTAGGTGTTTTGTCAAACTCATTCATATTGTAGTTCATAACAAACTGAGTGAATTTATTGTTCAAAGAATTCAAGATTAGGTCAATACCAGTTTCCGGACCAATCGGGAAACCCAAAGTATCAAGATATTCAATGTAACCAATCATCTTCAGAACATGTGGGCCAACTGGTTCATTTGCCCCTTGTTTGCAGTTAAAGAGTGACTTGCTCGTGTTGAACCTTTCTTGACGAGTTTGGCTTGCAAACATGCTTTGCAAGTGCTCATTGATAGTATATGCATCCATATGCACATGCTGTCTTTGAAGCTCAGCACTCATAGTTGCTAACATAAGACACGCAACATCAGTTGCATCATTCTCATCCTTTGTGTGGGCCGCTCGTTCCTCAACAGTAGCGCCCTCAGGAAGGGGACCTGCCGGAGGAATATCAATGACATGAAGCTTGCGCTCCTGCCTGAGGACAATCCTCAAATTCCTCTGCCAGTCTAGGAAGTTGTTTCCTCCTGTCAGCTTATCCTTCTCAAGGACAGATCGTACGGATAGTGTGTTTGTGTTGTTTGTCATTACTTGGTATCTACAATGATAAAAGCACAAAATTAAACATTAGATTGTCTGAGTTATTTATTATGTTCAAATGATTATGATACATTCATAATATATCTCCCACTATTTTTATCAAATCAATAGCCCTTACTATTAATTTGGAAAGTATATCCCATAATCCTTTCTAGTGAGCCAAGATCCATATTTCGTCATGTCTCAAGTCAACCACTGGAAGTCCTTAAGAATGATTATTTAGGTAGACAACATTTGTCAATTATATCATATATAATTCTTGGATAGTTTGGTGAGCAACGATTGATCTTATCTATCTAATAGATTTTTAACCAAACTCTATGCTTCTAAGTTCATAATGGTTGAATATAACCGTTTACTTTCACCTTATTATGACGACTCAGTTAAGTTTGACCCAATGATACAACGGCCGAATATAACCGTTTATATTCGTCGCATCTCACCACGATAGACAGGAGTCCCCTGCCACTGACAGTCTTTCCCCTAATCGATCTAGGATTCGATGAGTGTTCATTCATTGGAAAGCATCTGATTAAAACTTAATATTTTGTTAAGGGGTTTAGAAAATTTTACGACGATCATGATCACATCATGAAGAGATCCTCAATTTTTCCTTGAACTAAATATTTCAAATTGACATCTTAAATTGTTCATTTCCCAGGTAGATGGAGGATACCAGTGGTCACACTTAAAACCCATCAGCCTTACGAATACGCATATCCGTTTTTGTCAGAAAATCCCAATTATAGATATCAAAATCCATATTCAATTCCGTGTTTTAAAAATCCATATTTCATAAACACAAGAATCTCATGATCGTTTGTTGATTTTAAAATCTTGAATCGTTACAGATTTTATCTTGAGTCGTTACAGATTTTATCTTGTTTAAACAAGCATGGCATGGGTGTCGTATCTAATACATACATACATACATACATGATTAATCTAATTAAAGCATGCATTATTCATACATCAATATGTAAAGTGCAGTATGTAAACGTGCTTGGTTATGGCCCCTTTCCTATGTGATCCTTTCGAGCTAATGAAAGGATCAAAGTCAATCTATGGTGGTAAAATATAAATACAATTACATGTCTTCATTCTTCTTGTATCCACTAGTGCCTGCTCCTCTTCTTGGATCATCTTTCAGTCTTCAAGTACATTACATTGAATAATTGAATACAACCTAAGCTAATGTACTTACATAAGAAAACTCGAGTTACATTCGAGGTTAAACAATTACAAGAATGAAGAAAACGACATGCAAGTCGTATTTATAAAACCAAAACCAAAAACCATTAATCTAGGGGTCTAAGGGCCATAACCAGCACCATGCTCAAGTACACAAAATAAAATATTGCAGGGGTCCGGGGGCGGCAGCCCCTGGGCGGGGTCTGGGGCGGCAGCCCCAGGCGGGGTCTGGGGGCGGCAGCCCCCGGCTGGGGTCGAGCTGTATCATCACTCAGAAATTTTAAAAATCAGAAATTTTTTATTTTCGAAGACCAGTCCTATTCAGAAATCATCAATTTCTGAACTACAGATCATATCTGTTGGCCCTTTTTCCCACTGCATCTTATACAGTTTCAGAAGCATGTATCATATACATACTTATCATATCCCAGTTAACAGATCATGTCCAACATAATCTGTCCACCAGTTTATATCACTATACAAACTGACCCTCATGCATAATATACAAATCGCAATATGGCATATAAATCAGTCATGACAAATCATTAACATGCTAGTATCATCACCACATATTACAATTCGAATATACATGAAGAACATAGCATGGCAGAAGCATGGCAGTAACAAAGCAGTAGAATGGCAGTGGCATGGCAGTCACCAAAACAGGCATATTTGCATCAAATACAGTTAACACGTAACCAAATCAGTCCCTTATACACGTAGCTCTGATGCCATTGTTGGGTTCCGAGGCATAAAACACAGCGGATAAACGTAAATATAACGAAAATTTTCGGAACCCAAACGCAGGATCATGTATAAGAATTGACGGATTATGGTGATAATCGAATCATACCTATTAAGATTTTGAATGCCACGAACTCAACGGAGATCCTTGCTATCACGATTTGTGTCTTCCTCTCGAAAGCACCTCTATGGTATCCACACGAGCACCTTCAAGAACGTCTCACGATCTTGAACACGGAACGGAAGTACTAGCCTCCTTTGATAGGTTTCGAATTCTCTCTGCCTCTTCCTATGTTGCCTCTTCTGCTAGGGTTTATACAAAAACGTGCAAGCCATTTAACCTATCATTATCTATTTATAATGATTGGTTAATGGGCCTTTTTTAGCAAAAACCTAACCCATGTAGGCATAGGATTAAATAATAAAACATGCTTCTATTATTTAATTAATAATTAAGTCACACTTAATTATTATTGGCAGAAATATAATTCTTCAAATTCGAATTTATTTCAATTAATTAAGTCTCACTTAATTAATATAATAAATTCGAATTAATCATCAATTAATTTAAATCTATAATTTAAATTAACTATTCCTCTAGGTGCTCTATGTGTGTGACCCTATAGGCTATTATTTAATTAGCAATAATTTTATTCTCCAATAAAATTATAAACAATGAGCGGTATCTAGTAATACATCATTGCTACCTAATTAAACAATAATTAAATCGTGATTCGATAAAACCTTTTGTGATTAATGTTTCCGTGTAATATAATCCCTTTAACCATATATATTATAGATTAAACTCGAGGCATGTATTTAGTCATCCTCTTCAACATTTAATCCGGGTTTACTTGATCCATGAGTAGACTATGAAAAACAAATCATTATTTGAGCACGGCCATGCATTTTATAGTCTCACTCAATCAAGAGGCCAATAATATCTCTCCTAATTATAGGAGGGTTAAATCCTTTATCTATCATTCATATTTCTCATACGACTCATGATATACCCGATGTCCACTTTTATCATCACCCGGTCAAAGGTAACTTTTAATGTAGTCAAAGTATATCAATCCTCGTATAGAAATATAATGATCTCAAGTCAGAGGATCATTACACCATTATCACTGTGAGTCTTTCTTATGACTTAATTAAACATGAAGAATCTCACTGTGGGTCTGTCCAGTACCATGTACCCCTACATGTACCTATGTATTGACTTTAGTATCCCCATACTTATAACCAATGAGATGTGTTTATCTGTCAAACAACATACTAGTCTATTTATGTATTATTATTGTCCTATCATAATAATACTCGACTAGGGAACCTTTAAGAATATGATATATTATATAATCTCAAGTTCAAGTCATGTACTTAAACTATATAACGAGTATCATGATTCTAAGGACATTTATTATGCTAACAAATATATCGCAGTAATTAAAGTCATAATAAATACGTTTATTGAATAATCAAATGACATAAATGTTTATTAAAAGGAAAAATTGTATTGCCTCTAGGGCACCTACACTAACATGTTCATCTCCATCTTTTAGCACAAAACATTTGGCTCCAAATACATGAAAGTATTTGAGTGTTGGTTTCTTGCCAGCCATTAATTCGTAGGGTGTCTTCATATGATCCTTGTTGATTAAAGTTCGATTCTGGGTATAACAAGCCGTGTTCACTACTTCAGCCCAGAAGTAGATAGGCAACCTTGATTCACTTAACATTGTTCTTGCAGCTTCAATCAAGGTTCGATTCTTCCTTTCTACTACTCCATTCTGTTGCGGAGTTCTTGGCGCTGAGAATTGTCTTGTTATCCCTTTGTCTGAGCAGAAGCTATTTAGAATTTCATTCTTGAATTCTGTTCCATTATCTGATCTGATTGCCCGGACAGGTAGCTTTGAATCTAACTCAATCAATTTTACATGATCAATCACCAACTGTGGAGTTTCATCCTTAGAGTTCAAGAATAAAACCCACGTGTACTTTGTGAAGTCATCTACAATCACTAAGACATATCTCTTCCTTGACATAGACAGAATATTTACTGGACCAAATAAATCCATATGAAGCAGCTACAGTGGTTCAATAATATATGTAGTGTATGTGCCTTTGTGAGTTGCTCTTTTTGACTTCCCTTTCTAACATGCCTCACACAATCCTTCTTGTGTAAATTCCATCGGAGGCAGTCCTCTCACCAAATCCCTCTTGACTAGAGAGTTCATTGTTTTGAAATTCAGGTGTGAGAGTTTCTTGTGCCATAGCCAACTTTCTTTTGATGAAGCTTTTGAATAAAAACAGTTTGCTTCAGCTTCAGTTCCCGAGTTGAAATCAGCTACGTACAAGTTTCCTTTCCTTACTCCACGCAAGGCTAGTCTGTCTTCTTTAGAATGAGCTATTAAGCACTTCTCCTTGATAAAGTTTACTTTGTAACCTCTATCACAGAATTGACTGATGCTGAGTAGATTGTGCTTAAGTCCTTCTACCAAAGAGACGTTTTCAATGATAACATTTCCAGTATTTAACTTGCCATATCCCGTAGTCATTCCTTTGCTGTTATCTCCAAAGGTGACGATTGGACCAGCTCTTTCAACCACGTCTGATAGCAGGGCTCTATCTCCGGTCATATGCCTTGACGATCCGCTGTCTAGGATCCAAACAACCCGGTTTTCCTGTTTAACTCCCTGCACATATCAAACGGATTAGATTATCTTCGGAGCCCAAAATTGATTGGGCCCGGCATACTTAAAGAATTGACCTTTGTCAGCTTTGATAACAGATCCTTTTCGAACAACAGCCGCATCCTCCTTGACTGTACTTACTTTCCTATAAATAGTCTTAACAATTTTTTGTTTAGACTTAGGAATATATTTTTCCTTCTTGACAGGTGAAGGAATAGCAGTCTTGGATTTAGCAAATTTATTATTGATGTATTGTCTCGGTGTCATGTTCTTTTTATTAGCAGTCATGCGTTTGAAATAAGCAGTCATAGCATTAAAAGCACATAACATACAATTTAACATACCACAAGGTTTATGGCATACATCAATAGCAGGCATGTTATTCACAGCAGTAGGAGTTTTAACAATTTCTACTTTAATTTTTTCAGCAGATTTAAAGTTTTCAGTAGAATGGCATCTGTTGTTACTATCCCTACTTCTAACAAACTTATTGTTAGGTCTGTTCAAATTATTCTTTTAAGTTCTTAGCACCAAAACCAGGAGTGGATGAACTAGCAGAGTTCACATTTTCGATTGGTCTTTTAGGTACATATTTAGCTTTCTGGACATTTATTCCTTTTATGTCCCTATTCTATTCTTCTCTTTTCTTCTCTTCAAGGTCTTCACATTTAATTTCATAATCCACTATTACACAACTATCAAGAACTGGTTCTGCAATAAGAGTTATGAAAAGAGGTTTCTTGGTGTCCTTAATAACATGTGGAATACCCCTCTCTATAGCAGTCTTTTTAAAAGGGGTGATGTT
This sequence comes from Oenanthe sinensis, assembly GCA_028671895.1. Classification (NCBI taxonomy): domain Eukaryota; kingdom Viridiplantae; phylum Streptophyta; class Magnoliopsida; order Apiales; family Apiaceae; genus Oenanthe; species Oenanthe sinensis. Next base: position 305 of record JAPMAC010000225.1, on the reverse strand, counting down.
ACTAAGCTTTCCTACTGATTCATTATATTCAAAACCTATTCCAACTTTCCGATTGATCTCTTGTTGGTCAACTAGATCTTTCATAACAAATGAAGCAGTTCTATAGGCTTGACACCTAACCTTTTCTTTTTCAATTTTATCTTTCAAAAAAGCTTCAATTTCAACATAGCAGTTGACTCTATTAACTTGAAATGCAACATCTTCAGTTAATTTAACATTAATAAGTTTCAGCTTTTTCAATTCATAATTCTCCTCTTTTAAAACTTTGTTTTCGAGAATTAAGACTTTTATTCGATCTCTAGCAT